>JAWLRI010000041.1:808388-930890 GCA_034781795.1 Crypturellus tataupa
TCTGTGGTTTTCCTAGGGAACCCACAATCTAATTTAGGCCTGTGACCCGTACCTGAGAGGAAGGTTAGCAGTGGAAGTAATGAAGTCTGATTTTCAAGCATACCCTTTTTGTTGTTGTTGTTGTTTTATCTGTTACATTCATGTCTGCATCTTTCTTTTCATAATAAGGAGCATGGCTAGGAAGGCCTTAAAAACATTTTTTTGGATATTAGGTGGCACTGCTGCAGGCTTTTATTTTTCACTAAAAGTTCAGAAAACAAGAAACAGCTGGTGCAAAGTCAGGCTTGGAATAAGATGGAAACTGCTCTTGGATTATAGAATTATTGAAATTTATAATGGAATTATTTTTTCTTGTCTTAAATAATCAGTCCTTTTATATTTTCTTTTGCTTATTATTATTTAATATGATTTATAGTAAGAAACAGGACTGTAACTGGATTGTTATGACAATATGGGCTGACACATGATGGTTTGAAATGAGCTTCTTTCTGTTAATCCTCAAAATGATGGTTTCATTGTTTAGCGCTTGGAAGGAAAAGCTTTTTTCCTGATACTGCTCAGGTTTCGATGTAGTTGGAATGTGGGCTTTTAAATGCATATGACTGTAAATTACCTGGACTGCTTGCTTGGCTTCAGGTGCCCGGGAGAGCGAGCTAGAGGTTTGAATCTAATGTCTAGACCAAAGCCAATGCTGTGAAGCACGTAAATAAATCGGAACTTGTTTGTAATTAACTTGGTCACGTAATAAAGCAAAAATAATTACAGATGCTAGTAGTAGGGGATGAAGTTTTTCCTACACAGTCTTTGTTTTTGGCCACTCACATTCAGTTAAAATCTTTGCCAGGTTTTGCAGCTATGCTGGCCAGACAGGCTCAGGATAACTGAACTGAGCAGGAATTTGCAAATTCAGAGAAGTCAGATTTTTTTGTTTCCCAATATGCTGCTCCTGCAAACCTGACTATATCTTTCTTGGTCTAATTGCTGAAGGTTTGACTTTTTTTTTTTTTCCCCTTTTTTCTGTTCTGAATATGACTGCTAAGGACAATGTTGGTGTTTTTCAGAAAATACACTGCTACTCATGCCACTGAGTAACTGGTCCTACTCTTAGGGTATTTGGAAGTAAAGATATAACAGCATATTTGCTCATAAATCTGCTTTTGTCAGGTGATATTTACTCCCATTCTGTTTGAACCTAGAGTCAAAAATCTGACATCGTCTGATGAGACTTATTTGAACTTGGTCTTATATTTTTGTAATATTAGGTACCACAAGGCACAGAAGTACTTTAAGGTGCCATATTAAGAGTTATATCTAGTGAGCAAAACCACACCGAGGCTATTGGCTTAATAAACATTTCTATTCCTATTGTCTTTTCTGCCCAGTTTTAAGTACTTCTAGTGTGCAACATGTGGCTGCCAGTATAGGCAACTGCACATCTGTATTCCTGAGGCCTTTTTTTTATTTTGTTGTGGACTGCTGGTGATCTTGAGATATGAAATGTCACTGCTGTTTTACAGATTTTCAGCAAAACTTGTATTCAGTTCGTAAGTCTATCTTTATTTAGTCTTAGAACTCTAATTTAGAGTCAGCTCTTGTACAGACAACTCAAACTGGACTAACCTGCAGTATCAGAACAGTCTCAGTGCAGTGTTGTTAGAAATTAGCTGTGTTTATTCCTGATAGAGATGAGTGACTGTAGCTTGGTTTGCTGAAACTTTCTGATGGGCTGTTTCTTCTGGCAAACTCAGTTTTGGTATCTGTGCTGAAATTATATGTTTTTTTTTTCAGGAAAAAAAATCATCTGTTGTTGGACAGTGATCCTCAGTGCATTGAAGTTGAGAATTTATATCTGTGAGTGGCCGTGCTAGTATGGAACAGCTTATAGGATTTGGCTTTGGGTTTCTGCCTTGTCCATCTGCATTGATTTAAACTAGCTCTGAGGCTGAGGTGCTGTTATTTATAGATATTGCCAATCCCGGTATTAGCAGCGGAAAGATAATGCAGTTCTGTCACCTGGGAAAATGTCATCTGGCGGTATGGAGAAACTGAGTGGATAATGGCTTTTAGAATTCATGTACTCTTGCAATCACTGATGTCTTATGCAAGTCTCCTATTTGGTCTTCCTTTCGTGCCGAGATTCCACGTTCAAGGTCTTGAGTAATTTCCTGCTTGCTCAGCCCTTTTGGGCTCCTTGGTTTTCTCTGCTGCTTTTTGATACAGTTGTCAATTGATTGCTGTTCTGGCCGAGGTCCCAAACCTGCTGCTGCACAACTCGCTGTCCGCACGTGGGGATCTGTGGGCGATGGGGCTTTCCTAGCCCTGCTGCCCTCCACATTGCTCCCAATGCACAGCTTCCCTGCAGGAGGTTTTGACTAGCTTGCCCAAAACAGACATTTGGAGCTACCTGATTCTAATGCCTGGGAAGACACGTCATCTTCTGATAAGTAATAATCACAAAGACTTTGTTTTTTTGGTTTGTTTGCTGTTTGTTGAAGCATTCCTTGGAGGAGAATTTGTCAGCGGTGAAGCCAGCGGGGCTGGTTTGTTTGCTGTGGGGACCAACATGTTTCTGGCCTGTCCTAGCTACCCAGGGATGACCCCTTGCTTTAGTAGTCTTGCCGATTCTGTCGTAATTCCGATAGAAACAGAACCAGGCTTAGGGATAGGGCCGTTTCCAAGCACTGACTTCAGCAGGAGCTCCCTGTTGTTTGCAGCACTTCCCATCTAGCAACTTACTGACATGCTAGTTAATGCCAGCATCGTTGTATTATGTTCAGCCCTGTTTCTTTATGTAGATTTTTAAAGGATTGATTCACTCAGTTCTGGGTAAGTTTTAGACACATAAAGCTCTGTGCAGTTCTTATATCACAAGACTCTTCTGCGGTGCTGTGGGATTCTCATGTTCTGACATTTTTAACCTTTAAAGGCTTTTTTACACCTTGAGGCAAAAGAACATTTTTCTTTGTTATGTATCCCAGTATGTGGATCTTGCTGTTGCTTAGGGTGTTTTCAACTCATCTGTGTTAGCTTAAAATACCATGGAGATGGTGTTCTCTTTCAAAAAATCTTTATAAAGCCTATTTCAGGCCTGTGTTACCATTTTCTAGTAAGTTTGATGAGGTGATAATATCCTGTTCAGTTTTGCAGTAAGGGATTTGGACTAAAAGAGAGTAGAAGATGTGGTTGTAACTTAGGATATGCTTTGCCTTTTTCTGTCCCTGTTCTAATGAGAATGAGATTTGTGAGACTTCTGCTGTCCTTGGCTGCGTGTTTGTAGCTTCATGTTTTGGAGAGCTGCTTAAAAACCATATACAGCTGTGTCATGCAAGTGAATTTTGTGTCAAGTTCTTTTGGGAACCCGAAAAGACAGCCTTGTTTCTTTTGCTCTGGGCTTCACTTTAAGCGTTTTGTCTGGGAGTTATGGAAAAATATCTAGGAGGATTTGCCTCTATTGCTGTCTGCCCGTGCAGCTGTTTGGTAATAAGAAGAATGTTAATATTCAGATTAAGGGCCACTTATTTGGGCCACTTATTTGGGCTTTGGCTAGTAGAAACATGTGAATGTACAGGGAATCATGCAGTTCTCCTGTGATACGGTTCTAACTGCAGGTGCCAAATCTGAAGGAGTGGGATATGTTGAAGGGTCACTTTGACATAAGCCTTGTCCGTGCAACATGCTCCATATTAGTGTCATTTAGAAAAATCTTGTATGGGCACTAAACAGGGTACTAAAATCTAGGTGCTTCAGCAGCTCACTTGCTGATTTGGCTTTGGCTGCATGATGGATTTACCAGTGTTCCTGGTCTGGGCAGTGATGGCCCAGATGTCCGGCGTGCTGAGCTGCTTAATGCCCAAATATCCCGGGCAAACGAGTGCCAGACCCGGCCGACGCTCCCTGCTCTGATCCTGGACTGTTGAGAGGTCTGTGTATGTGGAGATGTGCCCTTCCTTTACTCTTCTGGATAAAACAGTGGCCTAATCTGCAAATGCTCGTGCAACAAGGTACCGCCCCGCGTCAGAATAATGTATCAAATTAATGTGCTTTTGAGATGTCTTTTTGAGTTGCTTGTGCTCCTGCATAAGTAGACCTGGGCCCTGCGGTAGGGAACTCGCTGCTAGGCTTGATCCAGCACTTCCCTTTGGACACTGCCAGAGTGATGATACTTATAAAGCAGCACACTATGTAATGAAAAGAGCCCAGAGCAAAATAACGAAATATTTTGTGATGTTAAGACACTTGTAATATTTCAGAAATAACATAAGAATGATGGGCCACTAGGAAAGTTCACGTAAATCTTTTATCTCATTTTGACTTCTGTTGTATCATGTCATTTACAATTAAAGAAAAATTGCACTTGCCCACTGATCTCTAAGTGCCTGTCCAGCTGAGAAGGTGCTGGTGTGAGCTGAGAGCTGAGTGGTTCGCAGAGAAGTCGGACAGAAGAACAGCCCTGTTCTGCTTGGAGACACCAGCAGCAGAAGGGAGCAGTCGCTAGGCAGGGCTGGTCGTTCTGGAGGGCTCAAGGTATGAAGGTTCGTGGAGCAGGATGGTGTGGAAACGCGGTCAGTGCACCCACCTTGCCTGCAAACATGCAATTCTGCCATTTCCATCAAAAGCTCAGAGCTTTGGAAGAGCTCAACATCCACGCGGTTTGCTGATATTTGTGCACCTCTGACAGGTAGTCGCTTAAAGGGCAGAGAATCCTGACTCTCTGCTGTAGTTTCCATTGAGCTTTGAAGGGTTTTGGTTGCTTTTGGTTAAGTGATAACTCATGTGTGTCATTAGAAAAGCCTGTTTTCTTAAAGTCATATTTGTGGCTTTCTGGGACAGTGTTGATCCTGCTTGTGATGCAGGTTGGTACACTGTAAAACATGACTCACTGTGCTGAGCCACATAACACCACTGCCATTGCCCAATTGGAACGGGCGATTTCTCAATGACATATTGTAATAATCCGGTGGATGACATAGTTAAACAAACGATTTTTTTTTTTGAATAAGCAGGTACCTTCTTTCCTGCTGCCTCCCTTCCTCCAGCTCTGTGCTGCTCCCTCGCGTGTGCCTGGGCAGGAGCTGGGAATATCCCTGGGTGTCTAGCTTGGCAGTGTTGCTGCCAAGCTGATGGCATTCTACTATTTAAAATAAAGAAGAAGAAAGGCTCCATCCCTTCTTTTCTTGCAGCTCTGATGCTTCTCTGAGTTCATGGTGGTGGTTGCTGAACCTTGCAGGAACCTTTTCCTCTTTCTTTTGGGTTAGGACTCGTTGGGCAGGGGAGCCGAAGGAGCTCCCATTGCAGCACCCGAGCAGCAGAGCTGATGCACAGGGGACTGGGTCACGTTTTAGCCAGACTGGAGCTGCTTTAGTATTATCTGACATTAGTTTATTGCTTGGTAAAACAAAATCTGCTTTATGATCATCTGTTTCTCCATAATTTTGCAACAAACAGATACAGTGATTGTAATTGTCCTAATACAAGTATCTAAGTATCTTTTTCTTTTTTTTTTCTTGCTGTTAGTCTCGTGTATCTAAGAGCAGAATGACCTGTGATGCTGATCTTTAAAAAGGAGGTGAATGTGACCATATGCCATGTGTTGAAGGATCTAAATAAGCTAAATGTCTGCTGTGCAGTTTCTGCTGCCAGCTAGTAGATACCTTAGAAGTCAGGCAGGTGCAGGACGTTCTGTGTCACCAGGCACAGCTGATTTGCTCTTTGAACAGACCGATGGAAAAACTATTACTCTCTAAATAGTCTTTAAATATGAATCTCTAAAGAAAACAAACAGTCTCTGTCTAACACGGAAAAGAAGAATGTTTTCTTGGGATGACAAATTAGCACCCTGAGTATGTGAGTCTTAAAAAGAATACCTATTTCTGGTAGCTAAACACTAGACATTGGGTTCTGCTTTCAGGATAATATTTAGATTTTTTAGGTTTTTACACATGTGCTGCTTACTGGAAAATGAATGTCTGGTCTTTCAGCTAAACAAGAAATATTGTGTCCTAAAAAAATGGTTTGAAGGATAAACCAGATTTTTGACAAGGGTCCCTGGGCAGTACTTTGCTCAGAGCATTGCAGTGGCCTGAGGCCACTGGGTTTCAGGGGGTTTGGTTGCTATTGAAGGGCATCCTGCTGCAGTTGCAGCTATTGCAGCCTTGAATATTTTTCTCTGGGTCTTTCGATGCTCCACGACACTTAAAAAGACACCTAAACCCGTGTGCTCTTTGTGTGCGTAGGTGGCCGTCAATGCACACATCCCTCCGGATTATCTTCTTCGCATCTGTGAGAGGCTTGGACCCCTTCTGGACAAGGAGATCCCGCAGAGTGTTCTTGGTGTGCAGACATTGCTAGGGGTTGGGCGTCAGTCTCTATTAAGGGCAGCAAAAGGTAAGATTTTATATTTATGGGTGATTACACAAAATGTTTTCGTTTTGATTTACACTGTGATGTTTGTGCAACCTGATGTGTCTCATATACTTGTCAGCTCCTGCTTTCTTATTGCAGTCTTGTTAAAATACAGGGGCTCTTTACTCTTACAGGTACGTTTATATTCATACATATAAGTTTCTTTGGTGGAAAGTGTCATCTTAAGCAGCTCTTGTCTACAGTTACTGATCTTACTTCTTACTCCACCCTGCTCAGCATGTTGGATGGGTATTTGTGTGAGCTATATGATGAACTGGATTAGAGATCTGGTCCAGCAGAAAAGCAGCTTTTTTTATGTTTATATGAAAAATACTTACACATGTGTGTATCTAAAATAATCTAGCAATGAATATTTTTTGCTGGACCATCTTTCAGCCTGATTTGTTCCATTATTTGATTCACTGGTCATGCATCCAGGTGTGTCAGCTTGAAGACAGGGAAGCATTTGAAGGCTAGGAGAAGGTGGGACTGCTGCTTCCACAATAATTCCTCCTGTCCTTCATTTAACAGATAATTTGATGACACCCCCATTCCTTTCATGAATAGTGGAGCAGTCATAGTCCTTTTGAGAAGTTGTCCTGCTTCAGATAATGATCCTGACGCGCAGGTTTTGTGTTAGAGCTGAGCACGTGTGAGGGTCATCCACTCTTGAGAGTGGTTCCTCGCCTCTCTCTTCCACTGTAGCAACCAGAGCTTATTTGATCCTGTGGTGAGCTAGTTTAGAGCTGATTTAGAGCTCAGCTATTGTAAAATCTGTTATTGCTGTTTTAATGAATTAAATCAGCACGTGGAAGGATGAGAGTACCAGAGGTTATAGCAAGAGCAGGAGCATCGTCCTGGGCAGGGAGCAGGACCTTCCTGTCCAGTGACAGCAGAGCACTGGATTTACTACATCCTGTGTGGTGACACTGGTGCTAAAAAGGACAGTGACATTCTGGTGGCCCACTGCAGGTCACACGAAGGACGTGCTGGCTGCAAGCATTTTTCCTTAAAGAAAGTTTTAAGCCTTGATCTTGTTTTGCCTGTACTTTGTTGTAGTTTTGTGGAATGTTTCAGACTTGGAGGGAGTCCTCAGCCTTCCAGAGAAACTGTTCTTCTTTTATACTCTGCTTCTATCTTAGGAGAGAATAACAACAAAAATGCAAAGAGAAAATAAATGTGGTGATGCAGGGGAATGAGAGTTCCGTGGGTGAACTAGATGACGGAGGTTAGATGAGTCATTGAAAGGTGTAGCACTTGATAAGCTATAAAACATTTAGTGCAAAGGGATTAATAGATTTATGAGCATTTTGTTTCTTTCCTTCGGGAAAAAGTGGCCTTGTGCCATTTGCTGTGTAACAACACTCACCTTTTTCCAAGTAGATCTACACGGGCAATTTCCCCTCAAGTGATACTATAATATGAAGCTTCCATTACCTGTTGGTGTTTATACCCTTGTTAGTTTATTTTAGAAAGCATGAGTGCAGCTTTTAATGTGTTTCATTCCAACACTCCAACACACAGCTCGGGTTTTGGTAAGAAGGCAGGCTCAGGAGTCTGCTTTGAGTTACAGAAACTTGTGCACTTCATGTTTGCAGATGTGCGTGGTGATACACAGGCTCACCGAGCTGTGGCACTGTCCTTCCCTTCCAGCTCTCACTCACCCTGGAAGCTCATTTCTCTCCTTCCAGATGGCCAGAAATGGAAGAAGTCCAGGTCTAATTTCTGAGGCACTCTGAAGAGTTTCAGAAAAATCACTATTGTTCTAAAAAGAAGGCTCTCGGAGGCCAGTTGGCAACTGGGAGCTGGAGAGCCTTTAAAGAAATCACTCTTCATTTTAGAAATGGTATTTTGCAGGGGACTGGGGTACAGAGGAGAATCTGAAGGGAAGGCACATTGCCACCAATTATAGGAAAACAGACTTACCGAAAAAAAGAAATCTCTTCCTCCCCCGTACTGGGATGAAACATGCCTGTGTGTGTGTGTATATTGCCAAACGTACAGTTCCTCAGGAAGGGTCTTACTCATCAAGAGTGAACAAAAAAAAAAAAAAAAAAACCTGAAAACATTTACAGTTATATTGCACAGGAACTAGAAATCAGTTTTCAACCTTCTGTAAGCATTACATTTCCATAAATTATTTAAAATGGCAAATCTTATTTTTTCCCCCAAGAGAACTATTGCACCTGGAGGACGAACCGTGACGTGCAAGGATGTTGGGAATGGAATTCTTCCTATTCTGGGAAGAACGGGTCAGCTGGACCCAGTTTGGCCGATGGTTTCACTAACCAGCTGTCGCTCTTGTCTCTGCAGACTTCAGGCACACGCTATGGAGAGGATCTGCCTTTGCAGCTCTGCACCGCGGCCGCCCGCCCGAACTGCCTGCAAATTATGGGAAACCACCAAACGTGGGTGAGTTCTGAAACATAAATAAAACATGTTTCTTCCCTGTCTTTGCCAATGTTCAAGCTGAAAGTTACTCTTCCTGACTGTGGATTTGCAGGAGCAGCTTTTTTTGGACTATGAACTCACCCAAAAAGAATTTCTCATTCAGTAGAATAACTATTTTTTTGCAATATGCTTACTTCAGACCTGCATAATGTGTGTATGTGTACATGCTGGGCTGCTGTGGTTACTTTGAAGAGCTTTGCAAGTCAACCTTCTGTTTGCAGGGCCATAAGCTTAAATATTTTCTTTTTATGGTGCATCAACCTGTTATGGACATATGCGATTGAATAGAAATGGACACAGGAACATGTAGACAGTATTTTCATTCAGGAATCTTATCCAAAACACAATGTCTGGCTCCAAGAGAACATTTTGCTTCAATAATTCATTTTAGTTTGATTATGACAGAAAACAGACTGCTTGCAATGTCCTCCAAAAAGGAAATAACCAACCCAGCATTACTTCTGTTTTAGTAATCTGCACGGTCAGAACAAGAACTTCACATATGTAGCAGCTATCTAAGAGCTTCTGTGGTCTCTTAATCTAGAAAATGTTTTCCTGGTAAAGTCTAAACTTCTATTGGCCACTGTTACAGCAAACCTGGATTCTCTCAGGAATAAATGCAAGTCCAGTCTATCACGATTTGTTTTTGTTAATATAATATATCCTAATTCACTCCATATTGTTTTTGGACAAATCCATACACTTTCTGTTTTGTGAGGGTATCCTTTCAGTTAAGTTTCTTGGAAAAGATGAAAAGATTTCAAAATGTAATGGGAAGTCTTTTTCTTGATCTCCATCCAACTGTCATTTAATTTAATTCAGAATACTGAGAGTAATTAGGATAGTTTTCCTACTGATTGCAATCCTTGCCCTATTTCTTATAGTTAAGTAAATTCCTTCCTCCCTGCCCATTTTTTCTTTGAAGATGGAAGGATTATGATGACCATCTTATATGTCTATTGCATCTGTTTCACTAATTGTATTTCTGTGGTCTTTCTCTCTGTCATTCCTAACAGTTAATCTTTGCCAAAAACAAAGTGATAAAGCTAGGGAAAATAGTAGTTGACTTGGCATAAGGTCTGTGCGGTTGTGGCAATAGTATGAAAGAAGAACAATATTAATATGGATCTTTTTGATGAAAAAGAAATGGCTATTTGCATAGAACTAGTACCTAGACAACCATTAGATTAGTAATTTTCCTGCTTTTGTCAGGTTGTTTGAGTTGTAATGTGAATGCTAAAGAAAGAACAATTCCCTTCAGTTATTTTGCCTACTTCTGTGTATTTTCATGTATTCTTTTAGACTGGTGCTGAAGTTATTTTTAGCAGCTGTGTTGATGGATTATTAAGAGGTTGGATTATGGCGTTACTGCACGTGCTCAACTTCTATAGAAGTAGTATTTCTATAAGGGCTCCTGGTTGAAATCTTCAATAAGAAGATATTTAGACTATGTGTTCTGGAAACTCTAATATTATTAATGAACCATAGTAGTAGACCAGGCTTTAGCATTTGTCATGCTGTCGTGACAGAGGTCTGTGCTGTTAGCACAGGATTATTTATTGTGTCTTAGAGAACAGGATAAATTGTTGCTCTTTTCTCAGGGATTGCTATTTAAGACATACAACACTCATATATGGAAACCTTTCTACCTAGGACTTTATTTTTATAAATACTGGTTCCTGGAGGAAGACAGCCCCGTTTCTGTGCACACATAAGTTAACAGTAAGAGAGAAAATATATGTAAAGATTAAAATATGGAAAATCAACTATCCACATACTGTGCATGTGTAAGGGGATGATTTTTTGAAATTCCCAACTCCTGGATGGAAAATCAACAATTCTTTTCTGCACATTTGTGTTACATATAGTAGGTTGTAAAGCTAAAATGTGTGTTGGATAGTAGTAAGGCTGTAAAGAGAGTGTTCAGAGTGCCATAGTGAGGGCATCTGTTGCTGCATGGTTCTTGGTTACCCAGGTTGCTGTCTAAAGGGCAAGTTATTGTCAGGCTTTCAGACCTTCCCTGGATTCTGAGCGGGCAGAACGGGTCTTTTTCTGGTGGGAGATGCGGAGATGGTGGAGTGCCAAATGCCGAGCCCTGCCCCATCATCCTGGGCTTCCAGCAGGACAGAGTTGCCCCCGAGCACCGGCTGAGTCAGGCTGAGACAGCCGGAGTTTTCTGGAATAACTTGCTGAAGGAGTTGGGAGCAGGTGTCGTACACCCATAATAATGTGTGGTCATGAGAGACACAAAACAATTGCATAATTTCCTGTGTACTCACGTAAATAAGGTGCAGGAAGAGCAGGTAAAGGAGTTCTGAGAACATTTCCTTGTGCGTGATGCCGAGTTCAGCTTTCACCATGTGTGTGCTCCCAACCCGAGCTGAGGCTGCTTGGGGTTCCCCTCATTCTAGGTCTGTAGCTGCAGTCCTTGTCCTTCCATCCGGGCCAGCTGAATTTACATCTTTGTGTTTAGCTTGTGCTCTTTTGATCAGGAAATGGAAGGATTGCTGAGATTTATTATGACCACTGTGATACTCTCATGCGGGATAAATCTGGCTTTGACTATCACTTGGGTTGTGCCAGAGAACTTTTTGTTCTTTGCAGGCTGCACCAATTGGTTTAGAAAGAAGATAGTTTTCCCTCTTTAGGAAATTATCTTGAGATTATCCTGGGATTTTATCCTGAGTATGAAAATACTTGTGTGGGTAACTATGGCTAGGGAAGACACTGTTCCTGGGTTTCTGAACCAGAAAGCACAAGAATTTCATCTGCATGGAGATTTATAGTCAAGGTAATCCTTAACTGTGCCAAGCAGCAGTGCTCTGATGCCATTAGAAAATCCGTGATGTTCCTGCTCCTTAAAGGAGCCTGCAAAGTCAGTGGCTACGAGAGCGGGAACGCTGTGTTCTTCTTCCTCAAGTCTGTTTGTGTGCCTGGCTCCACACCCGCCCTCCAAAAAGGTGTTTTGCAAATTTTGAACTGTGGCCGTTTCCTGGGTTTTGTATGGAATTTGGGCTGTTTCTTCTACGTGCTGCAAGAGATGCCCAGCTCTGTGTTGGACCAGGCCTTGTGGTGAGGAGGCACCAAACTGTCCATGTGTCACGACTATATTTAATGTTATGTTTGCATTATTAAGTTACAGTGCTTATTTGAAAAGGTAAAGTGGTATGATGTGAGGTAGTTACCCTTAATACCACGGAAAATATTTTTGACACAAATGTTTGTACCAATAATATATATATATTTTTTTACATTTTTTGCTTACAAAAAATGGGGTGAGGCAATAGTTTAAGGACAGAGGTAGATTAAAGCAGTCTGCAAATGGCTGCAGCTAAACCAAAATGTTTTATTCTTTTTAAAGTTGTATCTTAACCTTGAAATTCCTGGTGTCTGGTTCGGAAGCGGTTTTTGCTGCTAGTTTTGTTTTGTTCTTCCTACGTCGGTGTCCTGGTAAATGTTTTATATGGAAAGTGTCCTCTCTAGTAGCCTGGAGGCCAGTTTAAGAATTGGCTTTAAGTGCCTTGGATGCTCTGTATCGGTGCAGTAACCCTTTAACCAACTGGGAAGTGAAGAACTTACCTGAGAAGACCCTCTGAGTTTACAGATAGGAGTTACTTTAAAGAAAAGAGGGGAAAACAAAAGAGAAAATTAAAAAATAAGCCTGGATATGCCCTCTTTCTGGGTGAAATGTTGACATGATTGAAATAAGGTTTTCTTAGTAACAGAAGAGGATGAGGAGAGTTGACTTGGAAGTTTTTATGCTTAGTATAGTATGAGGTAGAGCAACACATTAGCTAGGTTGCTAGGAGTCTTTAGGGCTACTAGGTTGCTCCATCTCTGTGGGAAGAGGGATTTTTTTCAGGCTTTGCAAGTGTAACAACATCATTGTGCAGGAGAAAGCAAACTTCACAGGGTCTTTTATCTTGTGTGTGTGTGTAATTCCTTATTTAGATGTTCCGTGTATTATCTTCAAAGTTATAGGAACTGGAATTGTGTGTTTTTGTGGTTTGAAGGAGGCTTATAAAGCATGGAAAGATGAGGAGCCAAAGCCAGCTCAGTGTGTGTGCACGTTTGGGTAGACCCAGATGGTTTGCAGTGACACTGATCCCTTGGATCGGGGCTGTTTGTTCAGAGATGCTGCTGCTTTGGGAAGGACCCTGCTCCGTGCGGCCAGCCCCTGGAAGCAGCTTTCTGAATCAGGGTGCTTTGGGGTTGGATTCTCCATCGGACACTGGGAAGTCTTGTGCAAAAGGGGAAACAGAGGCAGGAAAAATAGAAATGACTTTCACTTGTTCTGAGGTTGAATCCATGGAAAATGTGGGAATCAGATGTCGAAGAGAGGTGCAGAGAGCCAGCCGGATGAGTGCGCAGGGCTGTGGGGACTGGGCCCATGTGCCTACCGGCTGGGATTTCATGTGATTTACAACAAATAGTGTGGTGATCCCAATGATTTGTGCTCCAGAATCACAGAAAAACTCTTCAAAATAACTCATATATATATTCTACATATCTTTAAGTATAATTGTCTTAAGAAAGGGCATGGGAACACAGTAGTACAGGGGAGATGGTGCTGTTTTGAAATGTGAATATACCTTTCTGGTTCACATAACTCTGTGTAGTTTAAAAAACTGATTCAAAGCCATTTGTGTTTGCTTAGAGGCAGCTACACTGTTATTATGTATTTAAATGATTTAAGTGCTTGAAGGCATAGCAAAATTCCCATATTTTTCAATGACTGCATCTCGTGTGTTGGCATAAGCATCCAAGGTGTGGGGGAAATGGAGATGAACTATTTTTGAGAAGTTAGCTTGGAAGTTGAGGTAGTTAAAGCAGAATGAATGTAGCGCACAAGCCAACCCAGAGCCACCTTCGTGCTGCATCTAATGCAGGAGGATCTGTGGGGCCTGCTGAGAGAGGTGGAGAAAAGGGCTCAAGATTTCATTTTTCTTTTGCTTTAAGAGCTGAACATCAGCTACTGAATAGCAGGTAGAAGCAGATTAAGTTGGCTCAGTGTGTCTTGCTGCTTTAGTGCTGCTGAATATGTATCTTCACATGGAAAAATAAATATTGACTGAAGATAAGGTCATGGTGCGAGCCTGATGATTTTTGCAAATATGCATATCTTTTATGCATCTTTTTTTTTCTGTAGTGTTTGTATTGCCCTGGGTGATTGAAAATAGACAAAATTTCAGAGCATATAACTGAGAACCAAATAAATACTTTCTGCAAATCTGGAAACAATGAATTTTTATTGCCCATTTGTCTGTCTGCTTGTGTATAAAGCTTCAGTCTTATGAATGATATGGAAGAGTATTGCCAGTTAGAAGTTCTTTTGGCATGACTCTCTTATTTTTCTTGTTGTTTGTTTGTTTTTAAACATCTGCTGTAATCTCTTTTATGTAGGCAATGATCTGATGATACAATTAAGAAAATGAGTCCAATTGTTCACTGCAGTACTAAATGGGAGAGTTGCAGGGCACTTTGGAGTTTAACAGCAGCCCTGTGAAGCCCAGGAAAGCTGCTATTGCCAGGGCTCAGCAAAACCCCCGACTCGCTGATGTTAGATCCTGAAGCATCTTTAAAAAAATTCCAAAATGCAAGTGCTATAAATTAGGATAGGTAAAATTAAATACCTAAAGCAACTACAAGAATCTGCATCAAGGGCAGGGCATCTGCATCAAGGCAAGAATCTGCATCAAGGGCAAGGACTTGCAAGGGCCATTGACCCTCCCACATGACCTGGAACCCTCTCTGGAGAAAGATTTTTCTCCTAACAGTAGAAACACTTGAATATTTTATTTTTGAAAGACAGTGGTATTTCTATCACTTACTAAATGCTATCCAAAGCCATAAGAGTAAAACTGTGTAAAATATTTTCTGTTGTTATAATTTAAAATCTTCGGTATCTTTCATTCACAACAAAGCACAACTGTTTTTAAAATAGGTGGTTTCAAGAATTCTGCAGAAAGTGGCTTGTACTGTTGTATTTTCAATAAATAATATTTAAACATATTCCTCAAATACTTAAATGTGTAGCAAGTTTCTCTGTATATCAGAATCTGTGCTTGAAGTTACTTTTGTGAGACATGGAGTAAGTGTACTTTAACTGCATGTTTCAGATACATTTATATGTCTATATAAGTGTTATATAAAAGCATGTAACATTTAAATAATACAAACATATATATAATATATGCATATACATGTGTGTGTGTAAAAGTTAAAGTTGAAAAACACTCTTTCTGTGAGTTTGGAGGATTTTTTTTTTTAGATTTACAGTTGCTCATCCTATTCCTGACTTGAGAAGTCCTTACTTGGAATAATGTTTGTTAAAAAAGTTCTGCTTTGTGGCTTGGGGTGGGTATTGAAAGACATCCTCAGCCTTGGGGTTACATTTAAAAAAAGAGCACACAAAATGATCTAAGAAGACTAAAGACGCTCAAATTTATGAATTGAAGTACTAAAGCTCTTTAAAAGATGTTATCAAATTCTGTGTTTGATTTAATTTTAACTTACTTTGAATTGTGGAGAAAATCAATGTCTTAATTTTCTTTTTCATTTTGTTTTGGCAGTAAATATAATTTCTGCCAGGCAGTTAACTGGATGTGGGCGTTTCAGCCACTTGTTCCCCACATCCACCTATCAACACATGAAGATGCACAAGCGGATTCTGGGGCACCTCTCCTCTGTTTACTGCATAGCCTTTGATCGCAGCGGGAGAAGAATCTTTACAGTAAGTTCAGAAATTGGGCTTTACTTGGAAGCCTCATTTGCTTCGTTTATTTTTTTTCTCCGAGTTCTACAGCAGCCTCTTAATTGCTCGTAGAGATGCAGCTGCATCTCCTCTTCCAGAGGAGAAAGGAAGGAAAATCTTGGAATGTTTGGGAAAAATTGTCAATTTCTGTAGGATTTTTCTTTTTCATTTTCATTTATTTTAAATGTTCGTGATTCTGTTAAACTGAATCTTAGCAGGCTGTTTGCTTCTGCATGCAGAACCTTAGAGCAATGTTGTTTCAATACAGAGCCTGTGACCTTCACTGGAAATCTTTAGAATATAATGTTTAGGTGATATAATGCTTGCTTTTTATTGTTTTTTTTTTTTTTTTTTTTCAAATTAAATAGTGCATCTTTTAACTGTTAATGTTAATTCTTGTCCTGTCTTTTCCTTGCTCTTTTTCTTCACCAACCTTCTCTCTTAGCAGTGTAGCAGTTCAGAAACACGACCAGGAAGGTTATTTCTCATCTTTGTATTATCTTGCTACCTTCTCTGTTTACCATAAATTGGTCAAATAGGGATTTTTTTATGGTAATTATACTAAGTATTAGTGAGATCTTTCTATTTTTGCTTATAACATAGACAGTCCACAGTTATGTAAATACTGAAACAGATTTTTCTATGAATTTAAAGTCAAAATGATAGAATTTAATCAGTAATCTTTAATCAAATAATTCAAAATTAAATCATGTTGACATATATGTTTAATTTTACATTATTGTCCTTAAAATATAATTGAATCCTAGCAGCACCCTGGAGAAATGAAGGCTGAGTCTCAAATCCAGCACTCTGATTCTTCAGAAGTCTTTTTGCTGCTTGAAGTTTTTTTTTCCTGGAAATTAGCAGAAAAATTAGTGGATTTTGTGATATCTAAATTGCATAAAGGATTGTGCGCTCTGTACAAGTTCCCTTAGCTATCGACAGGGTTTGAGTATGAGGTTACGTAGCTGCTAACGCAGGGTACATTAATGTGCAAGCATCCGTGCTGCGTATCCCACTGAGCTGCGTCCCGTCCCCTCGCGAGCTCCTTGCTCCGGGTTTGGCTGCCACGTGGGGTTCAGCAGTTCCTCTGTCTGGCTGGTTCGATGCCCTCCCGCTGCCGCCCGCCCAACGAGCAGCTCTTGCTGTTTTGGCTTTGCCCTCAAGTCCTCTGATCAGCCTGACTTCCCTACTGAGTGCAGATTGCCTCTGCTAATAGGGTATAATGAACCTTTTATCTTCTTAAATTTGCATTACTTATTACTGAACCATACTGGGCCAAGTATATCGGCCCCATGAAATATAAATGAGTGGTTTCAGCTGCAGGAATATCTAAATCCCAGAGGCCACCAAGCAATCCGTATATTCAGGTAGGTGGTTGTGCCTGTCTGGGATCCCACCAGCATCCTCCTCCTGGCAGCTTCCTGGTGCTTTAGCTTCACACATCTGCACTGTGCACACAGGACGCCTGTATGTTATTTTATATAATCTTTGGAAATTTTTGTGTGGCATTAGGGGTCAGATGATTGTTTGGTCAAAATCTGGGCTACAGATGATGGGCGGCTGCTCTCCACGTTGCGAGGACACTCGGCCGAAATCTCCGACATGGCCGTTAACTACGAGAACACGCTGCTCGCGGCGGGCAGCTGCGACAAGGTGGTCCGGGTCTGGTGTCTGCGGACGTGCGCCCCGCTCGCAGTGCTGCAGGGCCACTCGGCCTCCATTACTTCCATACAGGTAAGCAGCAGCATTTTCCTCAATCCCTGAGTTTTCCTCAGAAACACTGCCTGCTAAAAATCCTCCTTCCCCGTTGCTGCTTTGTTTGGAATGTGTCTTAGTCTGCTTTTCAAGGAGCAGTCCTGGATATTGCAGCGTGCGAAGATGCTGCTGCCACGGTGCAGGTCAGGGTTGTCGAGAATCTGCACTTGTGCCCGAGCAGTGTCAGTTGTTACATGGCAACTGCCTGGGGAGCAGGAGCAGAGCAATAAGAAGTGACTGAACTGCCACTAGCTGGTTCTCTGGAGGTGGCACAGTCAGTCATGACTGGTAGTTTGCAGTTTATCAGCTAAACAAACCAACAAACCACACAGATAGGTGGAAACATCCAACAATATTGAATTCCAGAAGAAAGAAAAGAAAAAGTCTTTGCAATTTGGCAGGTTGTGCACATGGGAGGGAAATGTTATTTGCAGAGCCCTCCTTTGGCAGTCTTGTTGACTTTGATTCATCACTTTTCTCCAGCATGCCTGTGCTTTCTCCTCTTATTGTCTGCACTTCCAATTTTATCCGATTTAGCTAATCTACAGGTTATTTATTTTAAGATGTTATTTTGCAGGCTTTGTATTTCATAGCCTAGTTTTGCATTTTTTATTTTTATAGTCTCCCCACACTTTTATAGAACTCTGATGCTATAGAAAATAATCAGAATCAGAACAAATCACCCCAATTAGTCATTGCTTTTGAGGTAAACAGTGCTTGATATGTTTAATTGCCAGAGGGTCCAGGTTATTGCTGCAGCTGTGAAATCCAAGTGAAACCCTTTAGCTTCAGGATGGAAAGTTTTCCTACCTCCAAGGGAGGCAGAGAAGAGTTTGAGGAGGGTGGGAGCAGGATCCAAGGTGCTGCTGCTCTTTGCTGGGCTCACATATGGGAATTATTTTTCTTTGTCACTGTGTTTGATCCAGTGCTGCTCCTAGGAAGAAGTATTCTCTCAGTTCATTGCTTAAATAAGAGGGTCCAGATTTCTGTTTCATTTCTTCAATTTGCTAAGTTTTGAGGGGTAAAACAAAGACCTGTTGGTCAAAATGTGGATATCTTTCCTTTTCACGGCTGTATTTTTATGGAAGTTCATATTTTGCAGTTATTCCTGATACAGGTTTCTGCTCCCATCAGGAAAGCCAATATGTTCATCATAAAACACAAATTTCTTGTTGAGGCTATTTACGAGTTTCCAGCATGTAAGGGAAGAAGGAAGTTAGCTGATTTAACTGTTACAATTTTATTTTTAGTTCTCCCCAGCAAGAAAAGGAACAACACGATACCTCACTTCTACTGGTGCTGACGGAACAATCTGTTTCTGGCAGTGGCATGCTAACACCGTGAAATTTAAGTAAGCCTCTTTAGATAATTATAATTATTTTAAATACAGGGCTTATTTCTTTGCAATTTTAGAGTGAAAAGGAACACTAGGATGGCTAAAAAAGGATATGTCCCTTTTCAATGAGCAAGTTTCCTGAGGATATATCTTCCTATAGACGTGCTGCCATTACAACCCAGAAGGGAGACAGAGATCTGGACTAATATTTCTGTTCTTTGCAAGTGTTGTGGAAGAACATTCAGCTTTATGTTTAGGAGCACATTGTTCTCTCAAATGTTTAGGCAAAGAAGTTCCAGTGCTTTTAATCAGAACACCACCCACCTGCAGATGTCATCAAACCCACAGTCATTAGGGAGGCAATCCGAGGAGCCCAACAGATCCCCAGCTTCCTTTCTAAATACGGTTGAGTTGGTGATGGAATGCCAAATTTCAGTTTAGAAAATGGTGGCTTGCTTATTTAATAAAATAAAAGTAAGCAATAGCAAGTTTGGGTATGAATTCTGAACAGAGAATTTTAGGATGAGTGTCTTGACTTAAAAAATTAAAATGTTGTCTTTTTGAAAATAGGGATCGCCCTGTAAAGTTTGCAGAGAGGTCCAGGCCTGGTGTTCAGATATCCTGTTCTTCTTTCAGTTCGGGTATGTATGCATTATAAAGTGGAGGAAAGTATTTTATGAATAATAATTCACTTGGTGACAGGACTTTCAGTTGTTTTAAATAAAAATACCATTAAACACATTTTCAGTTAATTACAACATTGTCCATTGTGATTGTTTGAACTGAATTTTTTCAAATAAATATTGAAAACTCACTTAATATTTTTGCTTGATATTGACCAATGAGGTTTTTAAACTATTTACTGTCTACTTTCTGCATAGGCTGAGAGCACCATATTTTGAGGACAAGCAGAATAATTTGTTGGATGAATATTGTAACTGTTGTAACTTGGAATGTTCTCTTTCCTTGATTGCCAATGTTTATGGTTGAAAAGTACCATAGAGCTCATAGTTATTTTAAAGTTGATATGCTCTGAGGAACTACAGATCAAAGAAGTGGTCTATGGTAACCTTTTCAGGCTATTTTTTAAATTCTCCTGAAATTTTCTATTTCAAACTGTAATGTGCTGCTTTGATAATAATGCAGTGATTAAAATCTCTGGTTCATTGGGTGGCTTCTCACTGTCTTTCTTAGGTGGCATGTTCATTGCAACAGGTAGCACTGACCATGTGATAAGGATATATTATTTGGGCTCAGAATCTCCAGAGAAAATTGCTGAGCTAGAATCTCATACGGTAAGAGAATCGGAAAGCAAATTTTTAGATTCACCCCCTTCACCCCCATTTACCTTATTTAGGTTGGATTTGTATACTATAGTCAACTTGTTTCCCATTTTCAGAATTCGATTGGCTTTCAACAGTGATATTTAAACAACTTGAAATTTGTAGCCTATCTACTTTAAAATTTCTTTGAGGCAGATGTTTGCAAAGTGTCTATTTTACATAGTTTATCCTCACAAAAGCCCCTCTTTTTTTCTCTCAGGAAATCTCAAAGTGATTTTAATAAAGCCTGATAATAAGAAAGTGTCACTAACATAGACTGAAATCTTTCTTCATTTCTTAGTTGTTACTGAGAGCAGGTCATAATCATGTTCTTTACTAAGAAAACAGTGTATCAGAACCCACGGGCTGTCACTTGTGAGGGGTTTGGAGGATTTATCTTAGCACCTTCCTAGCCCTCCTGCCTGCGTTAGCAA
Source organism: Crypturellus tataupa (assembly GCA_034781795.1). NCBI lineage: Eukaryota > Metazoa > Chordata > Aves > Tinamiformes > Tinamidae > Crypturellus > Crypturellus tataupa. The sequence goes on from JAWLRI010000041.1 coordinate 828,846, forward strand.
TAGGCTGAGGCCTAAATTAATTCACTGAACTTCAATAGGAGTCATGGGCCTCATGTTTAAGTCTTTGAGAGCTCTGAGCTGAGAAATTTTAGTAGTATTTTACCCATAAGAGACACTCAGTGCAATCACTGCCTTATTCCTAGCACCTGTGTGGAGTCTCGGAGCAGTCACAGCCTAACTCTGCACAGGTGCTAGGAATAAGGCAGCGATTGCCCCAGACTCCACAAAAATGCTAGGAATAGAAAAGGTTCTGAGTGCCCCACACATCAGCTTGTGCTGTGCTATGTGTGTGTGCTGGGGGCTGACTCAGGAATCACTTGCACCTCCAAGGAGTTCCTGAAGCAACACAAATTTCCAGCCTCTCCAAATTTTCAGTTTTAATGACCGTCACCATGTGACTGTTTGGGAAAATTCTGACTTCAAACGTGACTTTTCTAGACATAAATTTGTAAGATGGTGTTATGAGAGATGTGTGGGAAGCTGCAGTTTGCCTGGTTGAAGTTCATCACAAAGATGTTTCTGAATGAGCTTTTCAGCTGACAAAGCACCTCTTGCTTTGTTTTCTCCCTGTTTAGGACAAAGTGGTTGCAGTCCAGTTCTGTAACAACGGGGACTGGTAAGTGGGTGTCCTGGGACTTTTCACTGTATGAATATTTATGTATGATATTTACTTTTTCAAATAACTTTTCAGAGAAAATCAGGCGTAACAAAGTAAGTTCCATGACTGTTTGATTTTTATTTTTAGGCTGAACAAATTGTGAACCAGATTCTGTAGCCTTTCTCTATAAATGCCTTAAGTACAGCCAGAGTATATTCTTGATATGTTCTCCAAGGTCAGACATGAGGAAAGCAAGGAAATATTGTTATTAGAGTTAAGTTCTTGCGTAATGTGAACAGGGGAATGTACAGCTGCTTTGTATTTTGTTTTTTTCTTCATAGTGTTCTGCTTTATGATCCATGTGAGAATCTCATTGAAACTGTTAATATTGTTGATAGATGACACATGTCGGTTTGCAGCGATTGCATTTGCTTTCATTTGTACAAACTAGGAACTAGGAAGAAACCCATGATGAGCAGAACTTTAAAACATTTCCTAGCACTATGACACTTGCTGAAAAGCAAGCTCGGCCCCCGTTTACTGTTTGTCTGATCTAGGTCTTTGGTGCCTGATTTCTTCAGCCAGGCTTTCTTTGAAGAGTGGCCCGAGTTGTCTTTCCTAATGCTCAAAGTTCTGAGAAATGTAGAAAAAGTGTGGAGTGTTTTTGTTCTTTTTTTTTTTAATTATCACACTCTTAATTCGTAAGAGCTCAGCTTTTGTGAGGCCCTACAGAGAAAAATATGAAGCAACAGGCCCTCTTCTTGTATTTTGAACTCTCAGATTGCAAAAAAAAAAAAAAATCAAGATTTATTTCTAAAGGGAAGTACCCACAAAACAACATCTTGAGTGGGATGCAAAGGTGCAGTTGATTCTCACATCCTCAAATTGGATCCAGCCTTGGTGGCAGATAACACTCCCTTGTTTGTTGCGTCTGCATTGGCTACATTAAAACTGCCCTTTGCCTTCATTCTTCCTATTCTAATTGTTCACTTTTTGTCATGAAGATTTAGATATTTTGTCTAATACTTCAGTAGCACCAGGCCGTGTTTTTGTGGTGTCTTCACCGAATCACTGGTGTGTCTGGAGAGTCTGTCGCTAAGTGTGATATTAAACGTGGTAATCTGAACATTTTCTGGGTCGAAGACTGCGTGACCCCTGTTTGTGTGGTGAGGATGAGCTCGAGTTCTGATTTTCACCTCCTCCTGGAGCCACAGGGTGCCCTGGACCTGCATCATCCCTCTCCAAACCCTCCTGCTCCCCCCAGCTGCACAAGTGCACAGTGTTAAGGCCTTTGGGTCTGAATGATGGTTTCATTGGCCTGTTTTATTATTCATATTAATTAATTTACCTCTGACAACATGCCTGGCAAATAGGTGGTTTTGTAGTTCTATCTATGAATCTCCAAGCACCAACCTGTGGTCTTAAAATTCCTGAAACGAACTATTCACACCTGCAGAACTTTGCATTTTTAAAACACCATTAAGACAAGATGCTGTTCCTTTCACGGTGACTAAAATCAGGTTGTTCGTGATGAAAGTTTAAGAGATACCTATAGGCAGGTGTGTGCGTCTCATAGCTGTGCTGGACAGTAATAGCACAAGCTACAGCTAGTGATAACCGTGCGATGATCAGCCTGGTAACATCAGTGTGACTGCAGAACCTGCAAGGGATGGAGTGATCCAAACAGAACTGCTCAGCTCGTGTAGCTGCACCAACAGTGAGAGATTTTTGTCATGTAAAAATACATGGGAATAAACTATTAGTATCATTAAACTACCAGTTCCTTCCAAATGATGTGATAGCTCAAGTTACAGTGAGATTTTAAAACCATATAGTTGCAGGAAATTGTGCTCATCTGCTGCTTACCAGGCTTTTAATGGAAAAGTAACTATTTCCTATTTATTTTAATGTAAGGACAGAAAGTGTTGAAAGCAAATAAAACAGGAACTTGTCACAAACATTTTATAACACTTCCTCATAGGGGAAAACAGATCAGAGGAACTGAAAAGGTGAAGCAATCGCTTATTAATACAAAATTGTGTAGAATTACATTTTTGGATGTAATGTTATACATAAATGCAATACACTTTTAAAGAGATGACTGCCCTGTGAACTCGCATTACCCAAAAAAGTTTTTGTATAATCTAAAACAAAATGATTTCTGTAATGTTGATCATCAAAGCAGTATGATTTAATTAAAAGTATTTGCTAAATGTTTAAAATTTCTGAAACAAGCAGGATTTTCAAAGAAGTGTCCAGCTTCACAACAGGGCTATTTACTTTTGTTCCACTCGCGTATTTTCCTCCTCTCTCTTCACCCTCTCCCTAAGTTAATGTATTATAATTTATTCTAGACTTCTGGCATGTATTTCCCTTTTCTTTTCTGCCACTATGAACTTCTCAAGGGATTTGCTGATGTCATTAAAAAGGGAAAGTGCAGCTCGTATGAATTACGGCGCTGAAGTCATTCCAAGGCCATCTGCTAGCTGTAACCAAACATAATTGACGTTGTGGGATATGAACTGCTTTGTACTGTACCATATCTGATATGAAAATTGTAACCTCACTTTTTTAATTACGCTCTGTAGATCAGAGATGCACAATGTACAGAATAAGCGTTGAAAAAAGATTAAATGTTTTCTAGCTTCAAAAGAGAACACTCTTGGCTCAAAATTTTGTAGCTGCCTCTTTCCTGTGACAGTAATTCATGGGTATTTTATGACTGATTTAGTACACTTACATGTAGTCATATAAGGAAAATAAGTGTGTGTGTATGTACATACACATAGGCAAGTATACAAGTGTGCATTAATGAGTGTGTGTACATATGTGTACATATAGGCATACACATATACACATATGGTTGCTGCAGAGTTACATAAAAGAGATTGTGGAGACCTTCTGTGAGATGAATTAGTCCTCTGCCAAGCTCCCAAATATTCCTGCCATAGGATTTAGCACGTAGCACATTCTTGCTGAGGCCGGAAAACTACCGAAGGAAGCTATGGAACAGGGAGAAAATAAGATCGTACGCTTGGCATCTGTGTGCTTGACCAACAGCCGCAGGAATTTATCCCTCAGGTCCATAAACTTTTTTTTTTTTTTTTTTTTTTTTTCCTCCATAGCTTAAGATTCGTCAGTGGGAGCAGAGATGGAACAGCCAGAATATGGCAGTATGAGCAGCAGGACTGGAAGAGCATCGTCCTGGACATGGCCACTAAAGTGACAGGGTAAAGCAAGCCAAAACACAGCGTGGTCTGTAGCATCACTTACACGTGAAACAAATCTTTCATCATACTTAAACCTATTTAGTTACTTCAAGTTTGAGTTAATTTTACTACTTTTTAAATTTCACTTCTCTCTGTGTTAAGTGATATAATTAATTAGCCTTGAAAGCAAAAATTAGTACCTTAGTTCTTATTGTAATTGTTGATGAATATTTGGATTTTTCTGTAGGAATGTCAAATAGAATTTATATCATGAAAAAGTAGAGCCTCTTTGATCATATGGTGACCTGCATGTATTTTGGACACAAAATGTTCAAAACAATTGTTGTTTTATATCATCTCTCAGCAAACTTGTAGCAGCAACTGCCAGAATCAGTCTTCTCAGAGTACTAGTATTTCTTTTATTTTATAGCATCTGCTGTGCTATATTGATTTTTGTGCTATGAAAAACAGTTAGAATTATAATGAGAATAATCATGAACAAAATATATGATGTGAATGCAAATATGAACAAATTCGAATGTTTTTTAGAGGTCCCACTGTCACTAGTATAGGTAATAGTCTTTTCTATGAGTTCAGTTACTTTTCCAATAAAACAGCTTACTAGAAAAGCATGTGTTGCCCATTAAAGGTTATTTTACACATCCTGAAGACAAATGACAGTAGCAAAGAAGTTACTGGGAGATTGATTCCTTTCTCTAACAATGTTCCTTCTAAAATAGTGTTTTTAGATTTCTTATTCCAAGGCCTGGCTTGCTTGACAGAATTTCTTATAAATATCCAGAATGTTTTTTTAGTGTTGTATTTTTACTCAGTTCTCAGGAGAGATGAGATCTGTTCATTTGGTTCTCATTCAGTTGGGGTTTTGACTTTGAGTTTTTCTTTTTGTGAAACAGTGGCTCCTGTGAGTGGGCTGCTAATGGAATATGCAGTCACAAAAAGCAGAGATGGAGAAATCAGTTTTTTTGTCCATTTCACTTAGGCTTTTGCAGAAACCTTTATATTTCATGTGGTTACATTTTTAGTAAGCTAGCTGGCAAAGTATGATTGGAGTTTATTTAGTAATTTTTGCACATTATAGGGTGTACTTTAAGATGTCACATTGACAAGAAGAATGTCCTTAGGAAAAAGACACAATAGATCTGCTGACTAGTTTGGAAGAAGGAACTTGGATAGGCTAGGAAGATCATTTAACAGCCAAAGAAAAACTGCATTTTAAGGAAAAAAATGTCTCTATGTAAACAGAATAGTGTGGTGTAGGCACACAGTGACACAGAGTATTGACTGTACCTGTTCTTGTCACTGAAGTACCCATGCTTTGTTCTCCTTCATTGGCCAGTGGTGCCATCCTCTCACTTATTTTAAACTGAATTACTGCTGTTCGTGTTACTGTATACATAGCTGCTGATTTACTTCTATCTTGATTTATGAATTTCCTTAGAAACAGCGTAACATCTGGGGAGGACAAGGTTACCAAACTGAAGGTCACCATGGTGGCTTGGGACAGACACGATGCCACTGTCATCACTGCAGTCAACAATTTCCTTCTGAAAGTGTGGAACTCGTCCACAGGGCAGCTTCTTCATAGCTTATCTGTGAGTAAAATGCCAGCAAATAACCCCAAGAGGTTTGCAATTGAACTCTGAAATGATTGAGGGTTTAAACTGCATCCTCATTCCTCTTGCAGTGAGGTGAGGAGTGATTTGTTCTAAGTGCACCAGCTTCCTCATGCTTTTTGGGAAGAGTCTCCTGGGGGGGAAAAAAGAGCTGGTGACCAAAGTGCTGCTGGATCCTGCTGGTTGCTGCCTGACACGGGAGCCCTTTGGAGGCCACCGCTGTGCCCGGGGTAGAGGGCTGCAGCTGCCCCCACTGCTGGGCTCCCCTTTCTGCTCAGCTGTGCTGAGCTCCAGGCTGGGGTGTTTATGAAAGGGGCAGTAATAAGGTTGAAGCAGAGAAGAGAACCGAGTATGGACCTGGTTTGAGCAGATGCAGGAAATGGAGCTGCTCTTCTGAGTTGTCTTCACACTAAATACTGGCATGTTTAGAGATATTACATGAAGAAACATTCTGTTTTTCACACTGCTTTCTTTGCAGGGTCATGACGATGAAGTTTTTGTTCTGGAAGCCCATCCGTTTGACCAAAGGATCATACTTTCAGCGGGTCATGATGGGAATATTTTTATTTGGGATATAGACAAAGGAACAAAAATTCGCAATTATTTTAACATGGTAAGAAAGGTCTGGAAAGGTTCATTTTGTTTTTTGTGTAGAACTGGACACAAGGCACAAGTAGGTTTCATACCCAGGTGACCCTGATATACCCAGGATGACCAGTGTTACAACAAGATATTAAAGGATATTAGCATATTAAAAAGAAGACCGTATAGTGTTCAGTAAGCAAGGCCAAAGTATGTTTTTGCATCTCGTAGCTGTAATAATAGATCTTCTATAGAGTCTGTTACCAATATATGTAAATAATTTTCATATATGTGGTTATACGATGTAAAAGATGGAGCAGTGTAAATCAGTAAGTCTGTGTGTTATAACACAAGGCTGTGGTCTGGGAAACGGGATGGTTGGCTCTGTCCTGCATCTATCTTAATGTGCCCAGTGGCAGGTTTGTTCCTTTGATCCTGGTGTTGAGCAAACGCAGCTGCCCTGCTCCTGGACCAGAGTTAGCTTAGGTTTTCCTAGCTGAACTTGCTAGCACGTGGGTTTGTGAAAGCTGCTTTTGCAGAGCTAACGTGTCTTTTACCATCTCTTGGTGCGGGCTTGCCCCATATTTCCCAATATCATAAAATGCAGACTTTGAAGTGGCTGTTTTAGCACCAACCTTACAAGTTGCTCTGAAACTTCAGAAAATGAGAAAATGTGAGATTTTTAACTTAGAATATTCAGAGAAGCTTTAGTAATGAAGTGGAACAAAACAGAAGTGCTAATCGATCTTGGGTGAGATAAGAATTTACACTGAATTAGGATTTAATATGTGAGGGAATGCAGGTGAAATTTTCTTGCTAATGCTTGAATAGAGATTGCATGATTCTAAAAATCTGTTTGCTTGGATACAGATTGAGGGCCAAGGCCACGGAGCTGTCTTTGATTGCAAGTTCTCACCAGATGGGCAGCATTTTGCTTGCACGGACTCTCATGGGCATCTGCTACTTTTTGGGTTTGGATGCAATAAATATTATGAAAAGGTGGGTTAAAGATTTAAACTCAACTGTGTCTTGAACTGCTTTTGTGTCAGAAGTACTTGTGTTACAGTTTGTTTCTCTTCTCCTGCAATAGTGAGTAGATCATAGAGCATTTGCTATTTATCTAAGACAGGAAGGTTCAGATAAGAGAGTTTTTAGTCAGGGAAACAAAACATAAACTTCTATCTTCACCTCCACTGATGCATTATATTATTGAATTCTGATTTTTGCATCAGGCTTGGGTAACAGGACACTCTTGTGGTAGGAATCTAATCTCTGTTATATTATTTCTTGTACTGATCTCAAGTGTAGGAGTTGTGGTATGTGGCTATGGGAGCCATTCCAAAGCAGCAAGACAGCTGCAAATGGCCATTTATTTATTTACTAAATTGCTCTTCTTGCAGATTCCAGATCAGATGTTCTTCCATACGGATTACCGACCACTGATCCGCGATGCAAATAACTACGTTCTGGATGAGCAGACTCAACAGGCTCCACATCTTATGCCTCCTCCGTTCCTGGTGGATGTTGATGGAAATCCTCATCCCACAAGATACCAGAGGCTGGTACCAGGGAGAGAAAATTGCAAGGATGAGCAGCTTATCCCTCAGCTGGGCTATGTGGCTAATGGTAATCCGTGTGTAATGCGTGTACTGCACTATATTAGTGCCAGTTCAGTTGAGTGTTACTGTAAGGACATGTTGATTTCAGTTCTTCTGAAAACAGTGGTTTAAATTCAATGTAAAGGTATAAGAGGAGATGGGGTGGCTTTATGGCATAAAGGAAGTGTGTGCAATCAGCTTCTCTGGAGGTATAATGAGGAGACTGCGTATTCTGGGATCTGTGAGACTCTATAGAGCAGCAGTCTACATACTGCTACGTGTCAATCTCTGTAAGAACTCTTCAGTTAATACCTACTGAAGCATCTTTTTGCTCTAAGAATCATGGTTTTTTTTAATGCATCATCTGTAATTTTATCATGTCTTCTCTCTTGAGAAGATTATTCCTTCATTTATTCTACAAGAACAGAAGGATAGCTGCTGGTTAGGTTAGCCGCTCATATCGGATAGATAAATTTTGCACAATTTTGAACTTGATTGTTTCTATGGTGTTTAGTAAAACAGAAATTAATAATTTTATAAGCAGTTTGGGCTTTGTTTTTGTCAAGGTGATGGTGAAGTGGTTGAACAAGTCATTGGGCAACAAACTAATGACCAGGATGAAAGTATTCTTGATGGAATGATTAGAGAGCTGCAGAGGGAACAAGATCTAAGACTAATTAATGAAGGAGAAACTCTTCCAACCCCTCCGCTCAACAGATCCCACTCTGTTAATGGCAGTAAGTTGACCTTCTTTACCTCTTTTACCCATTTCTTTTAGTAAAATGTGGTAAAATACAAATCAAAATGTGTTAATTTACTGCATGTTTCAGGACTATGTCTTTGAGGAAGGTTTCTTCTGTTGTTCTTATAGACGTTGTTGACCTGTATGGAGCATTTGAGCATTCTGCTAATGCTGACAGAGGAAATAAGTTTAAGGTGTAGTTGAGGACGTGCAGTGGTCTTAATTGGGTGTTATCTGATTACTTAAAACTACTAGAGTGTAATTAATTCTATTATAAGCCTTTTATAAATAGAATGTTTACTATATTATCTGGATGTCACTTAGTCACTGCAGGGATGATACTTCCCATTTAATAATGTCAAGGCAACAGTGTATAATTAGAGAATGTCAATGAAATAGTGTTGTGACAGGCTAATGACTTCCTGTGGCAGCATAAATGCTAAAGCTGAGCATCAGTGTTTATAAGATAAATGTCTGCTCTATCATAGTGTTTTCTCTCAAAGCTGGAGATTATGCTGCAGTTTAGTGTTCTGCTGTTGTGACTTGATGCTTAATGTACACACTTATTAAAAATTAAAAAGTCAGACACGAGCAGCTGACTGGGAAGCAGCTGACTGTCTGCACTTTGGGTAACAGCAGATGCTGTGGATTGTGCTGCAAGTCATCCTGAGCTTTTAAAAATTTATATCTGCTAATAAGTTAAATGTTAGGTTAAATGATTGATTATACACATCTGAATTAGATCTCCACGGTAAAGCTTATTAGGACTACTAGAGTTGGAGTTGCTTGCCTTTAAGTTGAAGAAGGAAGCAATAAATGGTAATGAAAAATGCCAAAAATACACTTTTGATCTAAATAGGTAATATCAGGAAGGTGGTGAGCAGCCAGCTTCAGCTCGCAGGAAGTCCTTTCTGCTTCTCACAATAGGTTGGCCGATCTCAATTTTCAGTTAAAATATTTGTATGCCCTGTATTTGTGAGACAGATCAGTGGATGTCTTTTCCTTGAAAGAGAGCTAAATCCTGTGTTTTGGTACCAAAACGAAGCTCTGCAATCCCCTAAGCATTAAATCCTAGACGTTATTGCTGGCTCGCAGAAGCAAAGAGGAATCTTTGTCTTGCAGCTCTTCGGAGTCCAGGTTTGGATGTCACCTCTCCCCCAAACGTGGGGCTCCGGCGCAGCGGCCAGATCGAGGGGGTCCGGCAGATGCACCACAACGCGCCCCGGAGCCAGATGGCCACCGAGAGGGACCTCATGGCCTGGAGCAGGAGGGTCGTGGTGAACGAGCTCTCTCCAGGCGTCAGCAAGTAAGATGGGAAAAACAAGACTAAACTGTATAACATTTAACACTTCTTCCATACACCTGCTAAAGGGTACACAGAATGATTTTTCAAAAATGGGTTGGGGTTTTCTTGAGATCAGACTGTAGGATTAGGATGCTGGTCTGTTCTGGAGGCTTAAGAAAAGTAATTCCTTCACAACAGAGTTTTTCTGCAGTATTTCAGTCATGGTTCTTCTGGAACGGCTTCTACATGGGTTTCTATAATAAGGCAACAAGCAGCATTTAAATGTGTGTTTTGACTACCAGGTAATGTGGTAATTTAGTGAATAAAGTGGATGTTTCTTATGTGTAATTAGGGTCCAGGAAGAGTGTCGAGCTGCCAAAGGTGAAATAGAAATTAGTCTGTACACAGTGGAAAAGAAGAGAAAACCATCCCATACCTTACAACGGGTGAGTTCCTCAGTAGAAGAGGGAATCTAGGGCTGAAGCAATTCTGAGCACTGAACAAAAATTAAAAAAAAATCAAGCTTTAAGAAGTGATTTACAAAATAAACAGTACTGTTATTTTTGTCTCCTTTCATCTGTAGTTGCAATTGTGTTTATACTGTAATATGCAATTGGCAGTGATAAGTCACTATGCCTAAGATTTCAGTAGGGGAAAATGCTGGGGAGTGGGGAAGCAGAGACACAGTGGATGTTCAGTTTATGGAAACTTCCAGACTTATGGAAACTAGGAGAAATATCAAAGGTGCCTCACTTCAAGGCACTAGTTCTTAACTTATCCAGAGGCTGCAGGTATTTGTTAGATAAAAGGAATTTCTCCGTATCGCACTTTCCAAGAAGGACTGTAGTTTAAAAAATTAGGGCAACTGCTGAACTAAGAACAACGTATGCACAACCATACCAACACCTGTAAACATGTAAATGATGGATTTGCAATCTTAATTCTAGATTTCCTAGCTGTCGCCTATAAATGGGATATAATGTACGGTTATTCTAATGAGGCATCTCTTTCACAAGGGGACTCACTATTAAATATCTCATATTTTTTTTCCTCTTTGCCTCCTCTGTCCAGTGCCGCCAGAACGATTATCCCGCGGGCAGCGGGAGGGCCCTGCGGAGGAACCAGCGCAGGCGGCAGCACGCCTACCAAACCCGCTCCACCATCGAGCACAGCCAGCAGGGAGCCGGCCAGAGCGCCCGCGCGCGCCACGACTCCGACAGCTCCTCCGAGGTCTGGCCCAGCCAGCGATTCCTGCAATATTCCCTGCTCACCATGGCATGGCTGGCAACAGATGTACCCCGTACTGTTGCCATCAAGATTCCCAATTTCTTTCTCCACCTGGGAAGGCTCAGTTCACTGAGTCTCTTAAATCTTATTGCAGCATGTTGATCTTGGAGAGAGAGCATCACTTATGTCAATGCCAGTCCAGTATTTGAAACTAGCTTAGAAGAGAGTTGTATATTTTTGGAAGTCTGAGACATTTTCAAGTAAATTTAGCTTGTGTTAAATCGCTTCCTATTCTGAGCATTCACACACAGTAGATTTCATATTAGTGGTCACATTCAGCACTTTGGTTTCATCTACATCTGTAGACAATTGCTGAAAGATTTAGTATATGGATGCTGGCAATGGAAGAATGTAAAATATCCTAGTTTAAATGTAATTTCTTGTCATAAAGGAATTATGTAAAGTAACTGAACAGTATCACTTTGTAAATGCATTGAATAGACAGAATAGGTGTTAACTTCACACTGAAATACGTTAATCAAACACTGAAATAAGATCTCATACTATGGTTCTAAGGCCACTAAAATTCACCCTTTTCTTGCTATAGGAATTATACAAGCCTATAGTCTAATATTAATTTGGATAAAGAAAGAAATTTTGGACTTAATGCTGAAACAGTTGTTGCTTGCAAAGCTTTCCTCAGGCAAGCTGAGTCATATAACTTACTTGTAAATAGGAATGATACATTTTTTAAAACTTGACCAAAAGTAAAATCTTTTGTTTTACTATAGGAAGATGAGACAGTTGGCACAAGCGATGCCTCTCTGGATGATCCTGTGACAGCCTGGCAAAGCGAAAGCAGCTCCAGGTAGCTTTTTTAGTCTCCTAACTATTACATTTAGTGATTAGATCATTAAAGTAAGATCACTTAATAATATGACTGTAAATTCAGGAAGAAGCTTCCTGCTCTTATATACCATGTAAAATCACTACACCTTATGAAAGACTGAATCAAAGTGATACACTGCACCATGTTTAGTATACTTGGATATTTTAAAATGGTAACCAACCAAGAAAATTCTTGGCGTCCATCAACAGATGAATCCTTGTTTGTATGAAGATGTCAATGCAATTCTAGAAGTTTCGTTGTAGTAGAGCTCTACCGTGAAAAGCAGTGTGGAAAAACTCTTCATATTAAACACTCACATTTTTGCGATTTTGCAGCAAGCTGTTTTTTGTTTTGTTTTTCTTTTTCAAGAATAAGAACTTTTGAAGGACCATATGTAAGAAAATATCTTTTAAAACTAGAATGGTTTGCAAAATAATGCCTGTCTTTTATTTTTACTAGAAATATTGACAGAAGTACACACAGTTTTCCTGTATCTTTTCTTTTGTGTCCTAATTTGTTCTGTTGTCAGTAAATATTTGTGAATCAGTTCTGCAGTCTCAATCTTAGTTTTAATGCAGTACTTTTATGACTAGAAGCAATGTGAGTTAATATAAATGAAGTATGCGAATTTATTTGGATGTTACAGAAGTCAGCAAAATATTGTTATCTTATAATAATATATAAGCCCCTGTTATCTGATCTTTTTCATGTATTCTCTGCTGTTCAGTCAGTTCTTATACCAGTCCCAGTGAATCCATGAGATAAATAGTATGAGAATAGGTATAAACTATAACTCCAGTTTTATGTGAATGTCAACTAGTGAAATAATGTCATGAGATGTGTAAATTTGATACCAATCAGGTTTTCTTTAAATTCACCTGAGAATGAATTTGCTCTAATTTGCCATCTGCTCTACATAAATGCTAAAAGCACATTGAAGAATTTGGCCTCTTACACATTGTATGAAAACTGAAGAGCTGTTTTTTTTTCCTCACAACTTTGTATTATCTCCAGTGATTCATCAAGTGAATATTCTGACTGGACAGCAGATGCTGGAATTAACCTCCAACCTCCAAAGAGGCAAACCAGGCAGGCAGCTCGGAAAATCTGTAGTAGTTCTGAAGATGAAAATATGAAGGGAACAAAAGGACAGGAGGAAAAAAGAAGGAAACTTAAACAGCCTAGAAAAAAGGTTAGTATTTCTGATTTTTGGGGGCCTTTCTAGCTCTATGATTATACATTTTTTTTGTAAGTGGTTTTGTTTTCAAAGTAAACTTTTTCCAAAACAAGTATACAGTAAGAAAGATGCCCTGGGAACACACAGTGATGCTAATATCAGAGTGCTCTGCTTTGTTTTTTATGCTGTGCTTCCGTTCTCATGTGGAAAGTTCTCTGTGACTGTTGGAATTCACTCCCAAATTTACTCTCTTTACTGTTAGATTAGGTAAGTTAGGTTCTTCTCAGAGATGGTTCTGTTGTAAGAGCACAAGGCATCTGTATTACATCTACGTTTTCAATAATTTTCTTCCTCTTCCTTCTTTTTAAAACCAACATCTAGAACATTTCTAAGGAAATAAATTAAACTCCTATTGTACTGCTGAAAGAACATTTCTTACCCTCTAAAGTCAGGGTTTTTGGACAGCTGGCGTTCCAGCATTTCCTCAGCCCTTACATCTAGTGGTATACTCAGTTGTTCATATACTCTGCCATAGCAATTACCACCTATACGCCAAATTTAACGTAATATATTTAAGAAACCAGGTGGGCTGCTCTCGATGGACGGTGAACTGAGTGAGGAGTGGCTTGCCCCGCAGTGGATCTTGGACACTATTCCGCGGCGCTCACCTTTCGTCCCACAAATGGGAGACGAGGTAATGACTGTAGCAGGCTTGAAATTCCCATCCAGGTTGACGAGCTTGATTCAGTCAGGATTATTATATCAAGGAATATTTTCAGTGAATTATGCTCAGATAGTCCAAACTTTGATTCTTTCAGAAAGCCAGTTGTTTGCATCTGCCTTTTCTACACCACTTTCTGCACACATGTGACTTATTAATAGCAGGGAGAATTGATTCTGCTTCTTACAAACTTACACTTCTTAATGATGCCAATTTTTGGAAGCCCATATGTGTTGCTACTTTGTCAATATAGATAAATATTTTTAGGGAGGAAAGTGCATTAGAACAAAATATGGAACCGTGTAGGTGGGTTTAAGAATCACGCCTAAGTGTTTGTTGGAATATTTGACTAAACAGGAATACAATTATCAATATTTTTTTTCTTATTTCTTTTAAAGATCATATACTTTAGACAAGGCCATGAAGCTTATGTGCGGGCAGTAAGGAAAGCCAAAATTTACAGTATTAACATGCAAAAACAACCATGGAACAAAATGGAACTCAGGGTAAGTTAAATAAAGGACAATGGTGAGAGACCCTGGGTTTTTTCAAATGTAAACGTTGGTGCTGTGGTTAAAACCAAAAAATGGCATGTTCCTTAGAACCCTCCTGCCACAGTTAAATAAAATGTGGGTACCTTTTCTATAAATGTACTGTGAGAATGAGCATCCTGTATCTTTCCAAGGAGGAGGCTGTGTTTTGGTAAGCAAATATTTTGCAGTTGAAATTACTTGTGCTTAGCATGGAAACAAACTGGTATTTTATTTGTACACATTTGGTAAATTTAACATGGATATGTTTCTGTTGTTAACAAGTTAAAATAGTACAATTCCATACTTATTCCATACTTATTGATAAATAGGAACAAGAATTTGTGAAGACTGTAGGAATTAAATATGAAGTTGGGCCTCCTACGCTTTGTTGCTTGAAGCTTGCATTCCTAGACCCAATCACGGGCAAAATGACAGGAGAATCGTTTTCCATAAAGTGAGTAACTGAAATGCTGGTGACTTTCTCAGAGGAATTTTATTTTAATTTATAGCCTTTCCCTTTGTGTTTCCCCCTCCCCGCCCCCCCCCCCTTTTTTTTTAATTATTATTCTTTCAAGGCATGGTGATAGTATTTGTTTGCTACTACACCAGATTTGAAAAACGAAATGCCTGAAACCTTTGTGTTTGGAGACTGAAAAGCTTGTGTTTATTGACATGTAGCTCTATGCTTCTGGGAAATGGAGTATTTTTTTTTCCTTTTTCGTAAAGGTACCATGATATGCCAGATGTTATTGACTTCCTCGTGCTGCATCAGTTTTATAATGAAGCCAAAGAAAGAAACTGGCAGATAGGTAACTACTGTTTTACCACTTGCATGTGTTTGGCAGCGTTTTCACAATTATTTGATAGGATACAATTCACTGTGTGTGTTCGGTGTTTTTATTTATTTTTTTCCCTGAGATTGGATAAGTAGTATATATGTAGACATTTAAAAGCAGCGTTTGCTATAAATGGCAGCATTTTATGTATATGAACTTCATACTGCATTGTTTTATGTCACATCAAAGAACCTTGGTGGCTATAAATTTCTTTTTATTTTGTATTTAACTTGAGAATCTTAGTGTATTTAATTACTCTGACGTTTCTATAACAGTGCCGCAGTGACACACAACAGAAGATATAATACAAAGGTTGATACTGTGGCAATCATTGGAAGTTCTGCCATGATGCTACAGTTGCTGTAGCAAAAGAAAACCAAAATGTGGCAATCTCTTAGTGTGTCTTGGGCGGTAAAAGAAACACCTGTCTTATTGTGACTTGAAGTGTGGAGATACCTGTGGTTTATTACCAGAAATGTAAAAGTTCTCCCTTTGGAGACTTGATCCCTGTAGTGCAAAATATGGGAATCCAAGTAGTGCATTTAAAGATAAAGCTTCTTCTATACAAAGAAGTATTTAGCAGTTACTTGCATTGTTTGTTAGCCAAATTCAGATTTTTTTTTTTCTTTTAGGGGATAGATTTCGCAGTATAATAGATGACGCTTGGTGGTTTGGAACTGTGGAGAGTCAGCAGCCTTTCCAGACAGAATATCCTGATAGTTCCTTCCAGTGCTACTCCGTCCAGTAAGAGTTTACTTATCGCTTAAATGTGTCTGTTCAAGGGCACAAGACTCTTTTTCCATTTGAATAAATAATCAGTCCCTTTGTTGTTTTTTATTTATTTCCAACCTTCTCATAAAACAACGCTGCCAGCAGGAACAGCAGTGCAGTGAGTGTATAGGTGGCATTAAGGAAAAATAAAGAGGTGGGTCTAGCTATGACATAGGCCACTTTCTAAAAGACATGAAATTTTTTAAAGTTGATTAGAGAAAAGGGATATCATTCTATTCAGTCAGATGACAAACCAAATGTTTTACTTGATGCATTTGTGCTTTTCTTAATAGCTGGGACAATAATGAAAGAGAGAGGATGAGTCCATGGGACATGGAACCAATTCCAGAAGGAAGTAAGTGTGTTTTAAATTCATGTCCAGATATCATTATATACTGCTAGTGACACTGCTGGTACTTAATATTGTTGAATTCTCCATGTTTAGCTGCTTATCCGGAGGAGGTTGGTGCTGGAGTTCCTGTGACTCCAGATGAACTGACAGCTCTTTTGTACAAACCCCAGGAAGGAGAATGGGGGGCCCATTCCCGAGATGAAGAATGTGAACGAGTAATGCGGGGGATTGAGCAACTTCTTTCCCTTGGTATGTTTGGAGAGGGGGCAGAAGGATTAAGAATTATCAGTATGACGACACGTAGCTGTGGGGCTGACAGGATGAATTGCTGGAAGCTTGAATGGAGTGTTTATATAACTCAATAAAGAGTCTTTTTTTATTTCATATAGTGCCCTAGTTTTGCTTCCCTGTTCGTGAGGTTTGACCTACTTCTTTTCAAGTTAGAGGACCTTTAGCAGTTTGTATCCAAACACAAACGAGCAAAATATTGACTGAAACCCTCCCCTCCCCTGCCCAAAACCAACCAGCAAATCCTCGCCAAACATCCTCACCAACAAGGACCTTGGAATTAGTTTTGTAATGTAACTCTGCTAGCGTGGTGGTGTTATTTATACACAGGGCACTTCTGTATTAGTCTATATGACTTTTTGGATGAATGCGGTTGCGAGTGCAGCTACCGTGTTGCTTTTCAGCAATGCAGTTGGCTTCTGCTTGTAAATCACAAACGTGATACTTAAATACTGCTTATTCCAATGTAATTAACAGCCTGCAAGGGGGAGAATCCTTCCCTTTGGGTAGGGACTTGTCCAGCTGCAGCTCTGTGCTGCTTTGGACAAATTATTAAAAAGAAGACCCAGAACCATTATAAGGAATGTACTTGTTGTATGACTTCCCTTCTGATATCTCCTGTGGCATCTAAATTATTTTGTTCTTTTGTCTTGTAGACATTTCTAATCCCTTTGCTGTTCCAGTGGACCTTAGTGCCTATCCCATGTATTGCACTGTAGTTGCTTATCCAACTGACCTCACCACAATCAGGAGGAGACTTGAAAACAGATTTTATAGGTAAATTTAAATTTATTTGTTCTTAATCTGCATTTTCTATGTCGAAATCTAGAACAATGTTTAGCTGAATACCATGTAATGCCCCTTTAGTAATCTATTTTTTGCGGGGAGTGAACGCCTAAGATCCGGTTCTACCTGGTCCTTTACAAAGCAAATCTGAATAATCTTTTGACCACGATGTTAAGACAAAAGCTGATACCTGGATCTGGAGGATATTTTTCTGTATAAAATACTGACTGCCTTCCCTGTATACATTGTAGGCAGAGCATATTTGCTTTACCTGTATCTCTACTGCCTTGGAGTCAGTTGCCAGGATGAGCTAAGTAATGCTATTTGATTTATTTTTATTTTTTAGGAGAATCTCAGCACTTATGTGGGAGGTACGATACATTGAACATAATGCCAGGACTTTCAATGAGCCAGACAGTCCTATAGTCAAGGCAGCCAAAATTGTAACAGACGTCTTGCTCCGATTCATTGGGTAAGCCTGTGTTTTATTTTTATTTTTTTTAATTTGGTAGAACTGGCATGTTGGGTTCTGAGACTTTTTTTTTTTTTAATGTATTTTGACTTTTGTTTTTGCCCTGCAGAGATCAAAGTTGTACTGATATACTAGAAATATATAACAAGGTGAAAGCAGAAGACCTAAGCAGCACTGATGAAGAAGAGGAGGTAATTAAGTATGATATCTTTTTTTTTTTTTTTTTTTTTTTTTTTCTTTCTCCTCCTTTTTAAATTCAATATCTGGAAGAAGATGGAGAAATAATTTTGGTAGAGCCTTTGTTTTACGGTTAGTCACATTAAGTTTTTGAGAAAAGCCTGTTCAGGCCCGCTTGGGCAATAAGCTCCCTCCAGTTTGTAAAACTGATTCCTGGAACTGCCTGTTTTAATCTTCTTGAAATGCACAATGGTGTTTTTGTACAACGAAATATCAGCAAGCAGGAGAATGTGAACTGGAGTTGTTGTTCTGTCTGGGAAGTGGAATGGACAGTAGCTCTTTCGTTGTCAGGGAGGCAGCAGAACTGGTTTTCTTTTGCAATTCTTTGTTGTTTCCTCTCAGTTATACAATTAAGGGAATGACAGATGGAAACCCATTTGGATATCACTTCCTTTACCTTTCTCAGTCTCCTTCACCTTAATGCACACTTAAAAGTAACCTTAAATGCAGTTTCTACACGTTTTGAAATGTGCTGCCGTTCCCATTTTAAAGTTTTGATCCTCTTAAAACCTTTGGTTTTTTACTCTTTTGGTAGCTTTTTAATATACGAGCTAATCTAAGTAAAATAGTTATGAAACAATCTCGCTCTTCCCTCCCCCTACATGCTTCCATTGTTGCAGTTTGCAAATATTTAACTTAAACTTGATTTATTATCACAGACTCTTAAAAGAGCATTTTGAAAGAATATACCTCTCCACCTATTTTTCTCTGAAGTTGTTAGTTCTGGTTTGAAACTAGAGTCCATTTTGCTTGAATCATTGATTGCACTTAAGTACTTTAGCACTGTGTCTGATTTCTCACTTCCTTCAGTTTTGCACTGTGTTTTCCCTGTCGTGTGCACGTACAAGCATGTGTGCTAGGTAATTGGTGCCTTTTCCTTTAGGTGGCAGAAGTAGATGTGGATTCAGATGCTCCGGGAACATCCTCTGGAAAAAGAAGAGTGAGTAGATGCTTCTGGGCAGTCCAGCTTGGGAAGGGAGGTAGATGGGGTACAGAATTACACCCATTTAGATCTGGAACGGTTTAAATTTGTCACAGACTACAGTCTGTAGCATTAACTGGGCAGTTAACACTGAGTGTTGGCTGTTGTGTTAGTGTGTGGGAAAATTGACTCTATTGCTGAAGAATACATTTTTATTGAAAATTATCCAGAACTAAATCAATTTTCAGACCAAATGGAATGAAAACTGAAGAAAAATAGCAAATTTGCATCTGAAATACTGCACACCTCTCCTGGATTTGAGCTTTTTTTATGTCACTGAAAAAAATATTTTGACCAATTGCATATTGTGCTGTGAACTATGCTTTAATCTTACTGCAATTCTGTTTTCAGTTGTGGACTTATGCTTTGAATCCTATTACTTGTAAGCTAATAGGAATTGAAGGTGAAAAATCTGGATATTTGGAAAAATGACCAAGTCTGTCTGTTTCTCCGCAGGTAAGACGGCCAATGAAAAGACAGCCTGTGAAAGCAAGCCCTGATGCTTGGAAAGAGCAATGCAAGCAATTATTAAACCTGATTTATGAAAGAGAGGACTCTGAGCCTTTTAGGCAGCCAGTTGATCTCTTTTCCTATCCCGTAAGTACAGCTTTCATATTCCAAATGAAAAAAAACTAATATTCATCCTTTGGCAAAGTTCCATGTAGGCACTTGCTAAGCTCTGCCTTTCCAAGCTGGAATGGCCCATGTTCAGTGCACTGCTGTTTTCAGAGAATTTTCTGCAGTAACTCTAAAATCTCTCTCTTTTTAATAAATATTTTAGATAAAAATTGTTGGTAAATACTAAGATGTTTTTATTGATACAGAATTCTACTTTATTCCTCTTTATTATTCTCCTGTACTTTCTTACAGGATTATCGAGACATTGTAGACACTCCTATGGACTTCAGCACTGTGAAAGAAACCTTGGAAGCAGGAAACTACACCAGTCCCTTGGAATTCTACAAAGATATTCGTTTAATATTCTGCAACTCTAAAGCTTACACTCCTAATAAAAAGTCTCGAGTAAGTAAATGCCTTCTCTACAAAGATCCTGCCCTTAGTCAATATGGTCACTGAAATACAGTCTGCATCTGGAGAGCAAACAACTGCATTTTTTGCTTCACCCAGATCACTTGAGCTGAATGCATTTTTATCTGAATTCCCTTAAAGCTTCTGAGAAAATCTACTGCTGCTCTGATTTCTTTTACATCAGGAAACTGATCCCCAATTGCTTATATTTCTTCAGTGATTTATTCCTGGAATAGAATCATCTTTTTCCTAGAAGTGTGTATATATAGTACAATATTTTTAATATACTGATAATGCAATATCATGCATTCTTTTATATTGCCAGAAGAAATGAGAAGCATTATAGTATTTATTTTCTAGTTTACTGCATGTCCTTTGCGGTGCTCCTGCTTGACGTTGCCTTTGTTACCTGTCAGTGGGCAATTTTCTCTGTGCAGCAACAGGAATTTGCATAGGCAGAAAAAACGTGCTGGATTAGAGCCCTGCACAGAGTATGGCAAGAGGGAAGATAGAAATGCTGGAAATATGGATATATTTTCTATGAGCTAGATAAAATGACTACGAAGTGTAATGAACTGACCAAGTAAACACAGTTACACTTGATTTGTGATTCTGTGCAGTCCATTGCCTCTCCGCTTATCCTAAACTGTTTAATGATCAAACTATTTTACAGATTTTCAAATGCTTCACTAATGTGTTGTTTACACTCTCAAAATGGCCAATTGGCAGGAGGACACAGATGCAGCTATTACCACTGCTGATGTGAAATAGAAAATTCAAATTGGCTAATGGCTTCATAATATGAAGGTAGAAAGAATTTCTGCTATATTTCCAGACATTAAGCAGAGTTGGTGTTTTTATGACATTATTATAAGGAAAAGCTGCATATTAAATAAAACGCTTAAGGTCTGACAAAATCACATCTCCCACACGCATCATTTAGCACGTTTGAGAAGACTATTTGTTACAGTGCTGGCTAATATTTCTGGAAGGAATAGGAACATGTATAAATTAAAAATAAAATGCATGCCATTTGGGGCTGGACAGAGCTACCATTGTTTAGCGCACAATAAGACCTAGAATTTAATCTGAAATATTTATATGCAATGTCTAAAACATGTGGTTGAGCAAGATTTTATTATGCTAGGCACTGCGGAGCAGGCAAGGGAGGAGAGCGCTGTGAAGAACTTGGAGTCATTAATTGTCATTAGGCAATGAAAAGTGCTGCTCGTGGCTCCTTGGTGGCACTGCAAGTGGTGTGGTTTGTGCAAGCAGCTTGGAGGAGAGGCAGCTTGACGTAGGTGTGGGATTGGGTGACTCCACGCGAGTCCTGGCAGCCGGACAGAAAGCACAAAAGGTTCCCCGGCTGCAGGTGCACTGAACTCTGGCAACGGGGGTAAGCACTGAAGGGCTGGGGATGAGCTTTGGAGAGCAGGAAATTTGCTTGCTTTAATAAGAAGGAAGTTGGTAAGAGATTGTAAAAAGACAGATGGTCTCAGGGTGTTGTGCGTGCTTGATACCAGATGAACCTGGTGAAGGACTGCTGCTCCCTGGGAATCTCCAGGCTTGTGCGTTGGTAACTGGACAACATGTGAGCTGACTCGGAGTCTGGTGGTTCCTCAGGATCTGTTTGCCCAAAAGCTGAGAATCCCCCTGGGAAGGGAGTGTCGTCTGGGTGTCCCCCCTATCCAATGTGCGTCAATGGCTCCAGCCTCTCCCGGCGCCTCTGCCCATCCTGGATGGGGCAAACGGGGCAAGATGCTGCTCATTAGAGCTAGAGAGAGAGATGTTGCTGTAATGTAAGAACCTGGACCAGAAAATAAGCTCTGTGAATGCAAAGAGGTTTTGTTTGGAAAACCTCCTTTTTGGAATGGAAAGAGACCCCAAGAAAGGGGAAGAGTTCTGGTTATAAGAGGATGCTGAAGTCCTCTTGATGGCGTTTGTGCAGTTTTCAGAGAGAGTAGATGAAGCAGAGAGGGATAAGTAGGAGGAGGCAGTTAAGAATTTTGGTTTATTTATGCTGAATTTAACTATTAGTTTTTCATAATTAAAATACATCCAAAAGGGAGGCAGTGTTCCAATACTGCAGGTGTCCATTTTTCTCTGATCTTGTGAATATTTTGTACTGTGAATACTTAAAACCACTTTATGAAACACATCTCATGAGGATAAGCATGTACCATTAAAGGAAATTACCTCTGAAGATCCTTCTAGCCGAATGTCAGCATTACTTTCTCTTTTGATCTACTACTAATGAGGTCTGGCCATCTTTGTTTTATTGCTAACCTTCCACTTACTCAACTTTTAATAAATACAACTATGGCTTCTTACTCCAGATTTACAGCATGACGCTTCGACTATCTGCCTTATTTGAAAACCATATGAAAAACATCATCTCGGAGTACAAGTCGGCAATGCAGAGTCGGAAGAGGAAAAGGCCGCGGTACCGCAAACGGCTGAGGAGCAGCAGCAGCTCCCCGTCGACGAGCAGAGCCTCGAGGTGGGTTCATGGCAGCGAGACCTGCTCCCACCACCATGGGGGATATCTCGGGCCAGTGGTTAAGACCTTTGTGAACAGCCAGTCAAGGGCAGAGCTGCTCGTTTCCTGGTGCCGCTGCTCTTTCGGGTACTTAAATCATGAGGTCGAATGCTGTGCTCGCTCTGCAGGTCGTACATAATTCTGGAAAGTGAAAGGCTACTCAATTAGAGGGCTTCCTTCTGGGCAAAACAGGAACAGTTTCTTTCTGCCTCTTTCGTAACTGTTCAGAAAGAGCCGTGTAACACCTTATTGACTTGCGTATCACACAAAGTAAACTAGATATTACAGCTTTAAAAGGTGAGATAAAATCTTGTTTTTGCAAAACCACATATGTTTGTCGAGCAGAATGACGTTGATGCTATTTTTAGTGTTACTACAGGTGCTCAAGTACTGAGAAATGGACAGTGTTTGTTCACTTTTGGGGAGGGGATTGTTTTTTCATTTTTAAAGGGTTTTTGTTAACAGTTTTGTCTCTCTGGGATGTTTTCCGTCTTCAGCCCAAAAGGAAAACAGAAGCAAATGAAGATGCAGCCTAAAACCAACCAGAATACCTCACTGCCTTTAACTAGGACTAGTTCTTCAGTTTCATCTCATGGTGGGTTGAATTTTATTTTATTTATTCATTTATTTTTGAGAAATTTGAAGAGAAAAAATGCCTGAAAAGGCAGCAAACTCGGGTGACGGAAAACTTCCCAAATTGCCTTTGCTTTTCAACCCTGTAAATAGCGGGCAGCGCTGTTGAGTTGGTGGTGACTTGTCTTAAGTTTCAGATACAACAGAGGAACCTTTGGGTTCAGCCACTGGTGAAGAGACGGAAGGGCAGCCATCCTCCTCGGGCTCAAATACGCAGAGCCGAAGCGGGAACACCCCTGACGCAGGGAAAAGCAGAGCAGTCAGAAGCAGATCAACGCCGGTGAAACAAGGTGGGGGAAAAATAAGTATTGCTCTCCAAGAGACTGATTTCCCCTGAAATGAAAGATATTGCTCCTGCTTGGTGTTTCTGATCACTTTGCCTGAGTCTGATTTCATGTTGTGGTCCTAATCCATGCTATAAAGGAAAGTACTGCCTTATATTTTAAGGTGCTAGGAATTCTATTGAGCTTCTCAGAATTATTTACTGTCTTGAAATTGTGCCCAAGGTAAGCTTTGGACTAAGAATTGGAGAACGCTTATTTGAAGGCAAATAAATGGTACTTGTAAAGTGTTAAATTAATGTGTATGACTGGTTTTAAATGAGTTTTTGATGGGATTTTTATTTCTTTTCTAAGATAATGTGGGCAAAAGTACCTCTCATCTAAGTAAGCTTAGATATTTGTGCCCAAACGAGTCACTCTTGACTCATTTTCTTGACCAGCTCTTCATTAGATATTTAGTCAACAGTCTGTGGTGCTTGCTGTAGGGTATGGTGAACTGTGTTTACATTTAATCTGATAATTTTTGCCCTTAGAGCATAACTGTCTGTCTCCATGGGATATGGAACTCAGTTACCACGATGAGCTCAGGGTTTGGTCTCTCCTGGCTGTGCCCCAAGGGCCGATGAGATGAAAACTGCTTTTTCGACCTGATTCGGCTCCGTCCTGATAACTGTAACTGATTGGATTATTTTGTGTTTGCTTAGATCACTCTCCTGATGAACCTCTTACAAATGGTGATGGCAGAGAACTGCGGGCAGGAGTCAAGAGGAAGTTAGTAAGTGCATCAGAAGATGACGAGCATCTGGAGGAGGCAGAGGAAGAGGAAAAGAGGGATTTAAAAGAAAAATCTCATTTATCTTCATCAGAAAGTGGGGAATCAGGGTCAAGTTCAAGTTCTGAAAGCAGAAGCGGCTCTGATTCAGACTCTGAATCCACATCTAGAACAGACCAGGATTACATTGATGGAGACCACGACTACAGCAAAGTGGTGCAATCCAAAAAACCCAAAAGAAAAATCAAAAGGAAAATTGCCAGCGGGAAAAGAAATTGGCAGGGCAGGGGGACAGGGAGAAGAGGCAGATGGGGGCGGTGGGGGAGATGGAGCAGAGGAGGACGAGGCGGGAGAGGTGGAAGAGGCTGCGGCAGAGGAAGAGGTGGCGGCCGGGGAGGAAGAAGAGGCCGAGGAGGCAGAGGAGCCTCGCGAGGAGCCACGCGAGCCAAACGCGCCCGAATTACGGATGACGAATTTGAAAACCTGTTTGGAGGACAGTTTGGTGAAAACGTGTTTGGAGGGCGCTTCAGCAGGCCCCCTCGAATCAAAACGAGGAACGAAGGCAGGCGAACTGTCCTGTATAACGACGATTCGGATAATGACAATTTTGTGCACACCGAGGATCCTTTGAACCTTGGTACTTCCAGGTCAGGCAGGGTGCGGAAAATGACAGAAAAAGCCAGGGTGAGCCATCTCATGGGATGGAATTATTGACAGATGAAGAACTTTGGAACAATTTTAAAAGAACTTCAATGGCCTTCTACTGCAGGGATTTTACCAGAAAATCTACCAAGCGAGTTGTGCGGGGACTCCACTCACTTTTCACAGTGGTGCTTTTCCATTATGTCAGTGTGCATTTGTTTTAAAACTTCAGATCGCCACACTTCATTGGTCAAAATAAGCCTTATTCATTAGGCCTTAAATTACAGAAATTCTTCCCCACACACTACAAGCTCATCACATTAAAGAGGCTTCCAGCTTCTCAATAAGAACATGACATTTTGAATCATGATTATGAGTTTTTTTTTCCCCGTGTTTTGTTTTTGTATTATAGAAATAGCACCTTCTTGCAGAGTTTTTATGTGGTTTCTGCCATAAATCCTTATACACAGTAATAATTATAACTTTTGCACAATACACCAATCCTAAAGGCAGCTATAAAATGTTTACAGTTTCTATATTGTAAGAAGGATCTGGATTATTTTAATCTTCCCAGGCCAAACATGGATGAATTGTGCTGAACTGAAGTATGTCTATACTACAGTCACGGGGTCCTGATGTGCTTTCTATCGGTTCTTTACTCATGTAAAAAGTGACAAAGGGTTGGTGCCTTGTAAATATGTAGCAAACCTTTGATGTGGTGTGTCCTATGTGTGCATTAACTTTATTAAAAAGAGAATACTTGAGAAGTATGACTATCTAGACAAAAGGTGCCAAAAGCAAAGTTACTTGCATCTATTTTCTTTTGGTCCGCTCATATTTTTATAGTATTAATAGAGATTGTGCAGCTAAGGGGTAACTTCAGCTTTTGCAAGGTTCCTCCTCTTCAAAGCATGATTCTTAATAGTAGCTCAGCTACCTCTATTTACAACTACTGGAAACGTAAAAGAAAATAGATGCTCTAATTCAGTATGTGTTGAAGAAGAGGCAAGAAGGAGCAGAGAGGCCTGGAATTGCTTGCTAAGCTGTAAAGTAGCTCTGTATTGACACAATGAAAACAAATGTAAGTAATTAGCAGCGTTTTCAGAAATGCTTTCAGCAGTGATTTGTTTGCGCAGAGAGGCCAACCATCTCCCACACATCTCTGCCACCACTCGGAGCAAATTTGTGTTTTATTTTAATTTGCCCCTTGAAACCTGTGAGGAAGTGGAACTGAGCTGTGGTATCTCTGGTGGATGCTCTTGTTTTACAGCAGTGCCACTGAGCTTCTCTTTACATCCTCCAGAAGGACTCCTATCCCAAGCTACAAGAACTGATGTCGCACTGTATGCTTACCTGTTGTACTGAAAAATAGTAACTTGACAACAGAAATCAACAGAGATCACGTTGGCAGGAGTAGTGCAGAATGTGGTGATACCTGGAAAACTTCTGTTCTCGCTCCTCGGTGAAAGACCAGGGCATCTCCGTGAACAGCAACGTGTTTCACGTGGGATGAGCAGCCTCTTCACTGAGCAGGGTCTGGCTGGATTCTATACGGAACTTAAATTTTCTCCCATAATCTCCGTGTTATTTCACATTTGTATCTTGGTGAGACAGTGAGTTAAATTATGCAGAGAGGAAAAAATGAAAAAATAATCTTTCTGATTAAGTTTTTGAAGCTTTTTTCCTTTTAAAACCTTCATCCAGTATCCCTTAAGTCTGTTTCTCTGTGCACAGCTTGGTCAATAATTCTGGAAAACCTCAGGCAGGAAAGAGTGACCCATGTATATTCTCAGATGCAAAGGAATTTAATTTTTGACTTTTTGTATTAAGCACTTGCTATTTTATCTCGCTTTCCAAAAATTGTAGTTAGATGCAAAATGACCTGAAAAAAATTCAGAGATTTAGTTTTGTGATGGAGGAGAGTATATCCTAAATTGCTAAGAGCGTTATTATGAGTTTATGGTACAGTACAAAAATCCTACATGTTTCTTTTATCAAGAATTGTTTTGAATCAGCCATAGTCCATTTCTGGACTTAGTCGGGCTTTGCTTTTGATGGAAGAGAAAAATCAGAGGCTCTCCTAGTTATGTATTGGGTTTTAAATATAAACACCTGTCGTATCATCTCTCATATATATATAAATATATATATTTATAAGAAATGTATTATTTCTTTGAATGATTGGTCCTCCTACATAGGGCAACCTGGAAGTGCATGTATGCGTAGTCGGAATCATACCCCGTCTAGGTGAGTTCTGTTCAGCTCATAAAACACTACGGTTTCTGTCCTAAAGCCTGAGAATCTTGAAATGCAGAAGAAATGCCTTTTCGGGTATTTCTGGCTGCAGATCCACTTTTCTATTTATTTTGTGTAGGGTTTGAGGAGAGAGAAAAACATGTGGGTTCCGGAGAAATCATTTTATAAGTTTTGTGTATTTTAGTAACAATTAGAGTAAGATTAAATATGTTCTTAAATGTATCTTTTCTATGTAATGAAGTACTGTGAAGATAACAGTGAAGCATCACTTTGCTGCGGCGTAAGTATTAATCAAAGGCGTTAATGATTTAAGAGCTAGACAGCAGGGTGTGCTCGAGCAGCAGAGCTATTGCTTATTGTAAAAAAGAAAAAAAAATCTGCTTTTTGTGCATGAGAAGCTTTTTACAAGCATGAAAGAAATAACTTGTTTTTAGAGACGTTACTTTTATTTGCTTTTGTATCTGGATTCTTCCTCCGAGTTAAGCTTTTGATTTCTCATAGCCTCCTCTGTGGATTATTTGTAATTTTGCAGCGACTCGGACGCTGTCTCTCACCCCATGCTCTCCTAGGAGCCACGGAAAACTTAGTGTCACCTTAAACGGGGCAGCAGAAGCAGCAAAATGGTTTAAACATGGCGCCAGCGGGATCACAAAGCGCTCTCGGCCCCGGTCCAAAGCCCAGGTGGCACCTTAGGAAGCTGCCGAGCTCCTCGTTGTCCTGGAAGGGGATGTGGAGGTCGGACACCGCATGGTCCTGCGGCCGCCCGGCCGCCCTTCGCCGTTGGGATCGACTTGAGCGTCGCTGCATCCCGGCACGAAGCACCAGAGGACTCGGAGCCTCCAGAGACACCGTCGGGTTCGGGCTGCAGCGCACGGCTTTGATGGCGGCAGGTTCAGCGTCGTCCTCCGCAGAGCCGGCCTGGAGCTCTCCTGTCTCCACAGCTCCTGGTCGCCCCTCCGCTCTCTCCCTGCTCCGGGTGTCCGTCCTCGTGTCCCATTGTTTCCGTCCAGCCCAAACCTGCTTTGCAGTTCCTCCGCCGCCTTCTGCTTTGCTCTGCTCTCTCCCACCTCTTTTCCTCAGCTGCCGCCTCCTTCCGCCCTCCTCATCTCCCCTCCCTGCTGTCCGGCACAATGTGCTTCTCTAAACTCTTATCAGGGCCGATCTCTTTGGTTGTTCATGAAACTCTTGGGTTCGTGCAGTATCTTGATGCGTTTTGTTTCAGCTAGATTATTGGAGTGTAAGATTTAGTTCACTGTTTTATTTGTCTAGAAAAGCAGCTTCCCGGGAAGCAGTTTCTCTCTAATTTTGCGCGTATTTTTGCTTTCTACCTTGCTTTGCGCTTCCCTTCCCCAGGCACCACCAGGACCCCTCAGGCCGCAGCTTTGGTCTCTGTGGTGACGCGGCCGCCATTTTGTGGTGACGCAGCCACCATTTTGTGGCGGGAGCTGCGCTAATGGCGGCTGTTGTAGTGAGGCCTCCTCCATGGTTGTGTCTCATCCCGGGCCACGTGCAGGTTCTTCAGGCTCAAACTTGACTCCTCTCATAGCAGATGGAGGCTTGGACGAGGCAGGAGGCTGGTGCCCAACAATCTGTCAGGTTTGTTGCGCTTTCCGCTAGAAATTCAATGCGTAAAAGTAAGCAGGAGTCAGTGATGCAACCTCTCCATGGCCGTAAGCAACCCCAAAAAATCTCTGGGAAATAATCAGTGGAGGAGCGTTGGTGGTTTAAAATGTTCTATCCCATTGTGTATTTTAAGGTTTCGCTTAAAAATTGGTTTAAATGTCCGTAGCTGCTTCTGCACAAGCATCTAAAATGGGTAGTTCATACAGCACTGAAAAGAGTTGCCAGCATTGGGTAAGGAACAGCATTTCCCAGTAATTCAAAAATATGGCAAGAATGACTAAAACGTGTTGTTTTGGATGGTGTTTGAGGATGCTACATAAAAACAGAGATGAGTCTCGGCAAGCTCGAGCCTCTCACTCCTGGGTGGTTCCAGAGCGTATCTGATGGCCCTTCAGAATCGCGTACCCTTAGAAGGAGAAAATGAATTTAAATAATCACGAGAGAACGTGAGATTCATATATCCTCCTTTATTTAGGTGGAAAATAACAGGGAAGTCTCCATAGCTGCAGGTGTAAGGATGCCTTGTCAACCCCAACCTCGAGTCTCCTGCTGTCATTGGTCTCCGTCGTTAATTTTACATTTTAAAAAGTATTTATGTGTTTACTTTTCTAGTCTTTTTGTTTTAATTGTCATGGAAAGTTTTATGAAATGCTAATTATTTACACAATAGCTTGAAGGAGCAGTTAACAATCCAAGGATAAATCTCTGTTTAGTATCGTAGGGGACTGTCATTGTGTTCTTACAAGTTATGTATTATAGAAAATTACTGCACATGTGCGATAGATAATTTTCAAATAGTATATCAGACGTTTACACATTAAAAAACTCCTTTCTGTACAGTAACAGCCTGCAAAATTTAGTCTAAAAGTTGTCTCTTTTAGTACTAGAAATGCAAAGACCTGTTGGAAGCTTGTACATTTTAATGTCCTGTTTCAGCCCACAGCAAACACAACTGTGCTACGTGTCCCTGAGAACCTAGATTGCCAGTGGAACTGCTGTCACAGCCTTAACTCTAGTATTACAAAATATGGTGCTTAACTACGTTTATGTGCACGGATGTGGGTACCTGATAGGGGGTTGTGAGAAGCTAAAGGAAAACCGAGCGCTTTGGTGCTGCATTTGCAAACAAGCTCTGTCCTTCCGTTGAGTGAGTCCGGTCACATTTGTGAATTTACAGATGCAGAAATATTTGCAAAATAGTTAAACTTGTGGACAATTCGGAGCAGTTTGGGAGGTTGGTTTTTATATTTTTTATTTTTATGATTGCATGTTAAGCAGGAGGCTGGGCCGGCCGCTGCTCCTCTGCTTTTACAGGCAAGAGGGAAAGAAAGATGCTCCCCCTCGAATCCTAAATCCTCCTCAAATCCCGAAAACGCCTCCTCGCTGGCTACTCGGATAGATTCAGAAATCAGAGGTAGAATATTATTTTTCACTAGAAATATGTAGGCTATTCATTCCTTACATAAGCGTCATTACAGCAGATTTAATTTAGAAATACCAGTTGATCTCGGAGCTAGAAAGTTGCATGATTTAGACTCTACAGTTAATGTTTTAGATTATTTAAAATACAAAAAAAAAAAAAAGAAAAAAAATGCACAAAATGGATTAGAATTATGTCTATATTCAGTATTTTTTTTTCAGGTGATATTTATGCCCATATCTTCACATCCACTATCTCAGGTCCCTTTAAATGAATACTTCAGGGATTTTTGATGCCACCTGTGGCAGACCAAATGTAATATTTATATGCAATGAGCTGTTAGTTTTTGTATTGTACAAATGTAAATTTGTAAAGATTTTTTTCTAGAGTTTTTTTGAAGTCACTTATGTAATTTAGGATGTTTCATTTTCCAGCTGTGGGATTGTCTTAATAAAAAGAAAATAAAAAGAGATAGTCTTACTTTGCTTTTGCATTACTGGCTGAGCAGCTTTGCCATTGAAATGATCAAAACTAAGAGCTTGTCGTACAAAGAGAAAATTGCTTTTTGTTTTAAGGGGCTGCTCAGGTGTTTGGGAAGAGGAAACTTTTATAACCTTGATCTAGTTGGGTTGTCGTGGAAGAGCGGAGGGGCTGGAGCCGAGGGAAACCCTCGTGTGGCTGCGAACTCGGGGCCACCATGGGAGAAGCTGAGGTGGGGAAGGAGACGGCGCAGGGCTCCTTCTCCACCTGGGAGACTGGAGGAGGCTGGCACAATCCTCTTGGGAAAAGGAGGTTGGGACAAGATCGAGGGATGTTTGAGTGGAGTTGGGAAAGGGGAGGGAACAGGAGGAGGGTTGGGAAGGGAGATCCTGGTCCAGAGATGTGGGCGTGGTAACAGTGTACCAGAGACTGACAGAGAAAAAGGAGCTTATCGGACTATAAGGCTTCAGCCTCGGAGCTGAGTTACGGAAAGGGGCTGGTCACGATGCCCGGCTGGTAACGGGAGGGTTTTAGAAACTCTTCTGCTCACTGTGATCTTGCTGGGACAGGGGCTCTGTGAAGATACCCTGGTGCATCTTGCAGAAAGGAGGCTGGTCTTTCCCATACAGCTTCAAAATGTACAACTCCTATATACAAAATAGGGGAGTTCAGGACTGTTTTGGCCCAGTGGAGCAAGAAATTGCTGGAGGCCCTGGAGAGGCGGCTGCAGAGGTGCAGGTGCGAGCGGGCAGCCCTTCCAGTGCTCGGGAGGCACTGGGAGCCCGTGAGGGTGCAGCTTGGTGACTGGCTGCAGAGGGAGGGAATTGACTGCTGTCACGGTGGGTGCGAGCGCAGGGACCTGAGCGGGAGCAGCCGCTGGTGACGCAGGGCGGGTGGCAGCGACAGCTCCGCTCTGTGCCCTCCCCATGAGGCTCCCCCTGCCCTTTCTGCCTCCTTTGCGGTGCTCCCTTGGAAGGTGCTGCTGGGGCTGCCGGGGCTTGGCTCGCAGCAAACACAAATCCTGGGCGCTAAGACCTGGACAGCAGGATTTTGAGCCAGCTGAATATCTTCCAGTACTCAAACATATCCATAGAGAGTTGAGCTTGCAGTAGCTCGCTGGCCTGATAGGGCTTTCATGTGTGCTCACAGCTGCATCCACTTGTCCCCTTCCTCACGCTGCATTTTTTGTGAAATCTCTCTCCTTCCTTGTCCCCCCAGTGACTGCAAACCCTGTCGCGGTGGCAGCCCTGTCCCCGCGGGCAGTGCCGCCCTGCTCTGGCATGCGATCGGAGCCGGTGCCAGGGAGCCACGTGACGCGGAGCGAGCGCAGGGGAAGCTCGTTGCCTTGGTCAATATTTGCCCAAGCGCGGGGAGGAAAGATTTAACAGCTCCCGCTGACGCACGAGCGCTGACCTCACGTCTTCCTCCCCAGAGCTGATGTGTCGCTCGGGTGTCCCTCTGTCACAGATGTGGCTGCCAGCTGGTGCCCAGCATGAAGGACAGGCTGGAGGAGCTGCGGACGCGCGTTAGGGAGGCAGGGAACCCCTGCGACGTGGATGATGCCTTCGCCTTTGATAACCCCGTTTTCAGCGAAGAGGAGGCCGGGCCCGTGAGCAAGGTGTTCCAGGAGGGCTCCAACGTCTCCCTGGCCCTGGACAAGCTGGAGGAGCTGTCCGAGAGCATCGACAAGAAGCAGCAGCGAGTGCTCTGCTGCACCACCGAGGAGAGCATCTGCGAGGAGAAGCGGGGGCTCAGCGCCATGAAAGCCTCCTTCACCAGCGAAGCGAAGCTCGTCCAGCCTCAGCTCAGCGCCATGCAGGACAGGCTGCTCCAGGACAGCAGGCCCTGCGGCGCCGGGTACCGCATCCGCCAGAACCAGCTCTCGCTCCTGGTCCGGCGCTATCGGGACATCCTCACGCGGCACTACACCAAGGAGACCCTCTACGTGGGGAAGCTGAAGGAGCAGATCGCCAGGCAGGCGGAGCTGGCGGGCATCAGCCTGGCCGAGAAGGACGTGGAGGAGCTGGTGGAGAGCCCCGTGGCTCCGCGCATCGTAGGCCGCGACCTGGAGGTACTCAAGGCCAAGCAGCACTTGGCCGTGGCTCAGGTGCGGCACCAGCAGCTGCTGGACCTGGAGGCCCAAATCACGGAGCTGCACTCGCTCTTCCTGCACCTGGAGGTGCTGGTGTCGGAGCAGCACGAGGTGATCAACAACGTGGAGCACTACGTGCTGCACACGCTCGACTACGTGTCCCAGTCGAGCGAGGAGGTGAAGAAGGCCCTGCAGTACAAGCGGCAGTCGCGGCTCGCGGCGCTGCTCGCGGCCGCCCTCAGCCTCTGCGCCTGCTGCACCTGCCTGTCCTGCCTGGGCAGTGTCTGCTGAGCGCGGCTCCGCACGGCGCTGGCTCTGCCGCGGCCGCCTCCGCACGGGGCTCCCCGCGCTGTGGGCACCTCGCCGGGGTGGCACTCGAGACGCCTGGCACGGCAGCAGCAACACAGCACTCACAGCTGCGGGGTGTCCCGCTGCAGCACCCAGCGAGGAGGCACTTTGGGATCATGAAATGCAGCTTCACCAAGTCAGTAACGGGACGTTTCTGTGTTGTTTTGTAAAGCTGCTGAAGTCTCGGCGCCTTTGCTCTCCCGCGGGTGCAGCTGATCGGTGCGGCAGCTCCTCCGGCAGGTCTGAATCTCTGTTCTCTGCCCTTCGTCCAGTTTCTGCTTCCTGGGGATTTTTACATTTGTTAATGTAGCATTTTCGGTACCATGGGTCTATGAACAAGTGTTTCCCTTTTGGGATTCACAATTAGGTTTGTGGTCCGGCTTCTGCCTTGTTGCTCCGGGCACGCTGTGGATGACAGGGTTAAACACGGTGTTTTCCCTCCTTTCCGACCTGCTTTTGCAGCCGAAGGGAGGAGCCCTCACAGAGCTCGCCGGGCTCAGTCATTCGG
This sequence comes from Crypturellus tataupa, assembly GCA_034781795.1. NCBI lineage: Eukaryota > Metazoa > Chordata > Aves > Tinamiformes > Tinamidae > Crypturellus > Crypturellus tataupa. Next base: position 862,388 of record JAWLRI010000041.1, read on the forward strand.
CAGAGTCAGCTTCTCTGCTGGGATCAACTTCTTGTTCCCAGTAATTTTGCAAGTTCTGCCCATGCGAGCGGCTGAGCGTTGGGGCTCAAACACACACGTTACCCCCGATCTGGTGTGTTGAGGGGGCGCTTGGAGCAGAAACCCTCCAGGCTGCTTTTTTGGGCCGTTTTCCCAGGACGCGAACCAGAGGGCAGGAGGGAGTTTTACACAGTGCGGTTTTCAAGGAGATGACAGAGCTTTGGGGCTCTCACTCCAACTTGCAGTGTCCAGTCTGCTCAAAGGACACACTGAAACTCCCCGTGACTGTTTTCTGGGATCACCGCACCCCAGTGCAGACGGAATTTCCTAAAGCCTCTCAAATGAGAGAGCAGCAGAATGGGGATCTCGCTGAGTTTCTCAGAAGGTCTATTTATGTCTTGAGCAGTTTAGTGTGTTATATCCTGCCTATTCTGCCCACTATCAGGTTTATTATTGTCGTTTGTCTTAGCTTTAATAAAACTATTTTTTAATAACGTTTTGTCCGTGGAGGGGTGAATTATTTCTTTGGAAGAAGCTAGCTTAAAGGGGAGACCCTGAGCTCATAACGCACCCAACGGGTTATGTTTCTGTTATCCTCCTGCAGGTGCGTGCAGCTCTGTTTGTTAAACCGATAATTTTCCTCTCTGCAAAACCCGCCGGGTGGCTCCGTGCAGGCGTCACCCGCTGCTTGGTGCGCTGGCTCGGCCTTACGCAGACGCTCCGTGTTGCTCAGAGCCGCCCGTGTCCCTTGCCAGGGAGGCAGCTCAGGTCAGAACCAGCATTGCAGCCGGTTGGACCCGGGGCTGGCACGTCCCTTGCCTAAGGCTGCTTGTGGCTGCAGCCCTGCGCCCGCCGCTGCTCCCTGCCCTTCCCGGCGGGATAACTATGTGGCCACAGCTCCCTGTGCAGGTCCTGGGTCTCTGCGATGTGAATCTACTCCCATCTTCCTCCAGGAAGGTCCTCGCGTCACAGAAAGGGTGATGCCTCCCATTCTACATACACCACTGCAAAGCTTTGTCACCTGAGAATGTAATCTTATAAAATTATATAAGAAAATAAACTGTGCATGGGGGACCTGACTGTGGCTGTGCATGCGGGTCCTCTGCGAGCCCCAACAAAGAGCTTGCTGGTAACCGAGTCCCTTCTCTGCAGCACCTGAGTCAGCAAAGGCACCCACAGCCACATTTCCCTTTTACTTTGCAGAACTCTCTGTTTTTCAGAGAATAGGGTATTTCAGCAGATAATAAACCAGAAGGAAAACGAGACACATCAACTTTGCTACAAAGCAATGGGACAACCAGACTCCCATGACTTGTAGGAAACGCCCTGGCCAGGACGAAATGGGTGCAGTAGGTCAGTCAGTCTGTCAGTCAGTCAGCAAATATTGCATAAGGATCCCAGCAAGAGAAGAACATACCGAATCTGTGAGCAAGACAGATGCAGCGGAGGCCTCTGTATGTAGCAAATGGTACAGAAGACACAAATGGGGTTATCTTTACATACAAAATAGGTGGAATTACAGCAAAACCCATTTGGGCCAAAATATTTATGAGTCAAAATGACCTCGGGTTGAAAATGTGAGACAAAATGTTTTAATGGTTTCCAAATGCGAACAGATGCTCGGTTCTGCATCAAAGTTTCTTGCTGCATTGTCTACGGGCAGGCTCTGAACCAGCGGGACGACGAGGGGCACGGGGAGGAGTGGGAAGGTGCCAGGAGGGGATGCTCCTTCCCGCAGGCATCAAACCACTAAAACCATCGTGTCACCACTGGGGCAGAATCTCTGTGTTTCTTCTTTTCTTGTCCTTTTGGACCTAAAGTGTTCTGTGGTCATAATTTTAAACTGCGGTTATTGGGAAATGGGCTTTGAGCCAGCAAAGTGCTGAAGAGTTGCAAAAACCCTGGAAAAGGCAAGATCTAGACTTTGAAAATTGGGCACTCGCATTGAGTCAATCCCTTTACTTCATCTAACTGTTATCAGCTTAAGGGAGAAACGCACACTCTGTTTCACAGAGGTATTTGGATGAATTTCTCCAGTGCTTGTGAAGCACTCGATATAGCGACGAGTGCTTTAGAAAAGTCCATGGGGAAATTAATGACATTACCATGTGAGCAGGCTTTGACTAGCATGCAGCAAGGATAAGAAGGAGACCGCACATTAAGTGAGGAAAACAAAACGTTGAGTAGCTGCTTATGAAGCGTGGATGGTCTATACGGGCCCCGAACGAGGCCCAGGATTGAGTTTGTTGCTAAAAATTAAATGAAATCACGTAATGAAAGATGAGATGATAATGCACACACACAGGGGAGCAAACTAAACCTCTGCAGATAGGCTCAGTTGTGCCATTTTGCAACTCCTCGTAACCCAAAGAGTGTTGCCATTTTTAGGGCATTTTTAGCTGGCAGAGGAGGGAGTTTTTGCTTCCCGAACAGCCTCGTGTTGGCCCCTTGCTGTAATTGTGTTTGCCGTCCAAAGCTGACAGCACGACGAGGTCTGGCTAGCACAGAGCACCCCATTTCATTTCAGCCTGTCTGCTTGATTGGAGGAAGAGGGGAATAACAGTTGGGTTTTGTCAATAAAACTTTATGAAGAAATGACCTTTCTTTTGTTTTCGCTGCCTCTCCTGTTTGTCCAATCTCCTCCGAGGCATTTTTCTGAAGTGGAAATCAAGAGGATGATCAAACCTCCTTAGCGTGGCCAGCAGCTGTGCAAGGCTGGGCATGGGCTGCTGCCGTCTCCATTTGGCAAATGTTGGCCCAGGATTTTAAAGCTACCTGTGCTCAGCTAAGCAAACATATAGAAAAATTGCTACAATAAGAAAATTTGCCACAATGTGTGGTTTTGCAAGTATTGCTTTTTTAATTCCCATTTTCCAATATTTCCTTTTCTGTCCTCAGGTCTTTGCTCACTATCAGTTGCTGAGGGAATGAAGTAAACAGAAAATATTACTGCAAGCCCTGATCCTGCTTCACACCCCAGATATGGAATTATATATGGAACAAGGCAATATTGGTGTAACATCTATTAAAACTGCCCTCAGTTGTGCACAGGCTGGTTCGGGGACAAGTGACGCAGGGCAGAGGGGAGGTGACAGACCTGTCTGCATCAGGACTCCTATTCCACAGCACTTTATATAACTTTTAACTACATATAACTGAGCATTGCACAGACCACATAACCTTCCTATAAAGGTAGCAGTGGCCTTAGAAAAGACCTGGTTGAACGGCAGTTACGGTTTGCTGGGCAGCATCTGTTAGGGGTAGACACGTCTCACTAGAGAACTGGTTGTACTGCTCGGTAAATGATTATCCATAAGGCACAGGGAGAAATCCCTGTTATCACGGATGGTTTCAGGCAGGGAATGAGAGGATTTTCATTCAGCACAAGTCCCTTCAAGCCTCTAGAGCCTAACGGAGTCCCTAGGGGAGGAATGCTCCCCGAGAGCAGTTCATTGCCCATGGGATGGATAGACTGGGTGCAGATGTATTTGGCCCTTTGTAGGTATTTTTGGGCCTTATGAGCACTGAAGTTTCCAAAGCCTGAAAAAAAAGAAAAAAAAAAGGAGAGAGAAATGAATTGTAGGCAGTCCCTTTGGTGCCCAGGGCACCCTCGTCTCTCCTCAGCCTCCTTTAGGCATCGCAGCAGCCGTTCCCTGCCCATGTGGATGCTGTCGCCCCGGGGTGTTGATCTATGTGGGTGGCAGCAGCGAGACTCCAGGGTATTTGCCGTCCGCCCTGGACAGTGATTACAGGAGTTAATTACGCAGGGCAAAAACACCTAACGGTGTGAGTCAAGTGCAGGTGATTAGGATTTCCTGAGAGAGGGAAAGCACGACCAAGTGGCTAGAAGCTGAAATTAAACAGATTAAGCCTTGGAATGATGGGCTGCATGACTGTGGGGCAGTCAAGCACCGGAGGAGCTGCACGGGCTTCACCTTTCTCCGCAGTGTGTTGTACAATTCACTGTCTGGCGTGAACATCATCTGCTACTGACGGGCTCGGGTGTTGGGGTCACCCTTCTCTTTTTGCTCTACCTGGGACATGCCCTTGAGAACCTGAATGCCTGAAGCCGTGTAAAAGTCCCTGATGACTTGGAGAGGAATAGCTGAAGGGATATGTGTCTGCAGACCTAGGGGCATCTGTAGAATTGTGAAAATCTCCCCTCTGCTCCCGGGTTGTTCCTCCTCTTACTGCTCTTGGAAATGAAGGACACCACAGGCCTCATGGTGTTTTGGTGGTGCAAAGATCCCCGATCTGCTCAGAGCTACCTGTAAAGATGCCTCGAGGTCCTGTGATTCCTTCCACCTGGGGCTGAGCTTCATTCACAGAGCAGAAGGGAGAAAAGTTCAGCCATGGAGGTTGCGACGTATTCAGTGACCTTCAAACGTTGTTCCCTCCTCCACTGAGCAAAGGTTGGGGTTTCATTCGGAATCGAGTAGCTTTGTGAATACTTTAATGAACTTGCTTACGAGTATTCCCAGTCGTGACGAAGGTGGAGGACCTCTTTTAGTGATTCAGAGCATGTACCTGAGAAGGCAGTGTTAATTATTTCCCAGATGAGCATCATAAATTCAGGAAGTTCACATTTAAGGGGAAAAAATTAAGAGAAAGCCAAACGTGTTAAGTTAAAATTAGGCTGCTCAAAATCCTTAGCTCTGTGTGGTCATCACGTCACGCCAAGACCACAGGACACTGTAGGGTTTTGCACTGCAATTAGATTGTGCTGGTTTTGCCTTTATCCCATCCGGATATGGGTAAGGAAGGTGGGAAGGGGCGCAGGGAAGGCAGGCGCTGCTCCAAGGGCTTGTACAGGTGCTCCTTGTGCTGAGAAATCCCTAAACGTGTTTCTTTGGGCTTCACGTTAGGTTCGAACGCAGGTGCTGCTCTATATTAAATGCAGAAGATTTGCATGGCTGAAACGCGGTGCCAGGCACAGAAATCTGCTTGGACCTCACTTTCTATTTTCAGCTTTCTAATCAAACGTGTCATGGTAGAAGACAAGCCTGGAAGACGCTGCGCTTTGTGCTCCGTTAAGGGCTGTCCAAGCACAGCTTTGCCCCGGACCGCTCTGCCATCCGTCCTACTTCATAAATCACTTACCTAAGAACATGAGAGACCTGCTGAGACGGCGGCCACCCCGGCGCAAGATGTCACCTCCCTCCCGTGGCCTGTGGAGGAGGAGATGGCGCTGGGGACAGGGGACGGGGGACCGTGAAGGTGGAGATGGCGTCTCCGCCGCCGCTGGGGACAGGGGACAGGGAAGACGAAGCGGCCGCCGCGGCCGCCTCAGCGCCCCGACATGGCCGCCCGCCTCAGGGCCGCCCGCCCGCGCTGCGCCTCCTCCTCGCCCCGTCTCCCGCCTGCCGCCAGGTCGGTGCCATTTGTTTTGTTTTATTTCTAAATGTAATGTTCACCTGCTCATTGCACTCCGCTTTGTGTGGCCTCAGACGTTATTGCGATACGTCAAAACGTCGTTTATAATTTAGATCATGAGTGCCAAAAAAATGATCGTCGTCAGTGTAGATTGACTTGATGTTTTTCTCACAGTTTCTCTGTTGGTTTTTGCCATCTGTAGGAATGAAAACATCAGTTTATTCATAAAGTTCACCTTGTATCTTCCCATCTTGGAGAAATTAGGAATTACAAGTCTTTCTCCAAAAATTAGGGATCACTTCTGTCTTTTTATCATTTGAGAATCCCATCCTTGCTTCCCGGGCTATTGGAAACTGGGAAAACTGGGCAACCTGGGCTAACCCCAGGGTTTTTGGGGGGTGTTTGCCTCCAGCGGATGCCAGTAAGAGAGTGGCAAAACGCTAGTTTTTTGCCATAATGAAACTATGACCAGAACAAAGATGCAAGATGAATTTTCACTCTTCAGAGAAACGCACCCTGCGAATTAAGTTGTGAATGTCACAACAGAAAACCCTCCATGAATAAATATAATAAATGTTATTTGCAGCAGGAAACGTCCCCGGCGCTGCTCGCGCGGGAGGCAATCCGAGCGCTGCCGGTAGATGCTGCTGTGAGCACTGGGAATGCGGAGCCGCGGGAACGGCTCATCCCGCGCGGATCGGAGCGGAGCAGGGATGGGAATCCCCGGCACTGACCCCACCGTGCCTGGACGCTTTCACAAATGGGAACATCTCTCTCCAGCTGCAGTTTTTGCTCCTTTTGCCCATCAGAATGACCGCTCGGCCCCGCACAGCTGCTGGGCTTCCTTCCTTACCACATTTCTTGCTCTTTAAGCAGTTTTTTTTACGAACGCCACAACAGAACGATCCAAACCCCAGATCCTGCTTCTCCCCTGCCCTGTCTGCCATCGGCATGCGGGTATCAGCTCTGATATTGAAGGCAGAAGCACTTCTAGTTCCTAGTGACGACATGTCCATGGTCTGTCCATGGCCCCTGAGTCTAGATATTTTAGTAGAAGCTACAAAATACGTTTCAGATTAGCCTAAGAACGAATATTCATACTTCTTCGGTATTTTTAAAATTCCAAACTCAGAGGAGATATTATTTCATTGTAATTATGTTTCCTCTCTTCTCCACGGGTATTGGTTCTGTTTTCCCGCAGATGGTTTAACATATTAACGGCCCTCATTGAGCTTGGAGCAATATTTTCAACTTGCACCTGGGTTTGAAGTTTGCTGTTTGCTGAGAGGACTTTGCAAAGTGTCCAAAAACTCAGCCGTCCTCCTCCCCGAGGCAGCTACTCTAATCAATGGATTTTCTCTGCAGATCTTACTTTGTTCCTTTGTGAATTCATTCTGCATCCACATATGTTCTCGGGATTCAAAATCAAGATGACACTTTTTTGTATCATTATTAATAAAGCTGTTATACATTTTCACAAATTATTCAGCAGAATATTTTCCATTTTAGCTCCTCACTTCAGTTTTTCCTTTAGCTCCTGACTTGAACTTCATTTTTACTTAGAATAAATATACTGCCAAAAACTGCTATAGGCTATCTAGTCCGAGTGTTCTACATAGCTAGTTATTGATATTCCAAAAATCTCAATTTTAGGGCTTTTCAGTTCCTTAAGTAATGCTGTATTTATGAATACCAACAGAAATGCTGGTTATAGAAATGACGCCTACACTTTTTGCCATGCACACATATCCTGTGTGCAGGTGGCTATCCCCAAACTTTCATCCCACGAGTGGAAGATGCTGCTTTAATAATCTCAGGAAATAGCGGCGCGTTAATCATCGGCATGAGGCAGAGCTTTGTCCCACTTGAACGAAACGACTGCATCATCCAGCTCTGAAAGCCTGGACTTACTCAGCTCGGCAAAGGGGATTAAAAAAAGCCTCCTTAGTAACATGAAAGACTGCTGGCTCTTTCCATAGAAAAACAGCCCCAGTCCCCTCCTCCAAAGTGAAAGAAAATAGAGCTGGGATGGGAAGGTGGGTGTGGGAATACGCGGCGCTGGAGGAGGCTAAGCCTGCTCGTAACATCGTGACCTTGTCACATCTCCATTCTGCAGCTTTTTAAGGCCTTTCTCCAAACGACATGAGATAAATTGTATTTTCTACTGGATTTCCCTGGTAATAACAAAGTTTGATCTCCGTGTCCCTTTGTACTGTGAATGAATGAAAATCAAAAAAAAGAAGAAAAATTCTAGGGCAAAGCAATTCCTGTTTATTACAAAGGTCTTTGTCTTATAAACTCCATTAATTTGCCTTGGTACTGGTGACTTTTGGAATAAAATGTACCTAGGGAATGTTCTCCTATGCTGCCTTCTAATGAATCTCCATAGAAGTGTTGCTGAAGTGTCTTTGGTAGGAGAGAAAGGAGGGGAGCCCTGTGCACGTCAGCGCTTCGGATCTGAGCCTTGAGGGAGCCTAGACCTGGGCTTAAACTGCTTTGATTCATTAAAGAGCCAGAGTTCAGCAGAATGAACACAACGGTGTTCATGTCTGCCCATCGTTAAGAGCACGTTTAGAAAGACAAGGGAAAGGAGATACCAAATACCTGCCTAGGTGGTGTCTGAGCAAGAACTGTGTCATTGCTGGGAAATAGAAGTAATATACACTGATTAGTAAAGTTTATTAAGATATTCCAGCTGTGGGATTTTGCATGAAGGTTGAGTTTTAAATGGGGCTTGGGGGGAAATGGAGAATTCTGCAAAGTCCTGAATAAAAAGTACTTTGCAGAACAGAAACACAGATGGTACCCAGGGCAATGTGCTGTGTTGCTGCTGTGACTGTGAGAACCACGAGGTGAGAAAATCAGATGAAAGTAAATGCAGTTCCCATTTATTCCGAGGACATGGATCCAAGTGGAAAAAAAACCCACATGGGGAATGCCCAAAAGTGCTGGCATGGGGATTCCTCCATTCCGGCTATTGCAGCCGTTCCCTGGGCACTGCTTGTGGGCTGGGGTGTCACGGTGACATAGGGGCAGGATGAGGTCCCCTGGGACCTGCTCTCTGCAATCAGGACCCTGTGGCTGGTGCAGCCTTGGGGACAGCCCCGCGGGGAGCCCCACGGGGACAGTCGGGGTGGTGGCAGCCGCCTCTGGATCAGGCAAGGCAGCCTGGGGAAGGCTTCCTGTTCCCTTCTCCTCTGCCCCATGCCCGGAGATCCAGGAGAATAATTTGTGCCCAAAGTTATAAATGAAATGCAGGAAAGGGGTTGTTTTATCTTGAAATGGAAAATGCTGCAATACGTTTAAGTTGATATGCTTGTCACTTCGCTGGGATGAAAATCTGAGCACAAATGAGGAATAGGAAGCAGGTCTGATGTGTGCAGAACGTCTGTTTTATTGTTTAATTTGTCATTCGCATTATGTTTCTGTTGCAGTCCAGGAATGAAGGGAGCCCTTCCAGCATCTGAATTTTCTAATGAATGACTGCCTTGCCTCAGGGATAAACTCTCAGCCTCCTATTGCAGAAACAGTGAGTTCCTGTTTAGTTTATTCTTTCATTAAAATGTTGTTTATTCTTGCTTCAGTTTGGAAGTAAAAGCCAGTCTTTATTCTGAAAAATGACTAACAACCACACGGTGCATAATGTGTTCCACAAGAATACCTTTCAGATGGCCAAAGGAAGGGAGACAAAAGAGAAGACAGAAAGAACATCCCTTTGTCTCCCAACAGGCAACCTGGCCTCAGGTTTGAACAAGATCAAAGAACCTTTAGGTAATATTCAAGGAAGGCTGAAAGTTTCAATCAAAGTGATCTTCAAATACTATTTAACTGCCTCTTACTCAACAGGGTTTTGACAGATTTGTTCTTGCATCACTGAAGATGTTGAGTCATCAACTCTTTAATTGCGGGCTTATATAAGCCCTTTGAAATTTCAATTTAGCATCGTGTCACGCAGACACAGGTCTGTAGCGCAGGACAGACACTCAGGGACATCCTGTTTTTGAAGCTTGCTTGAGGGTCACCTGCAAATTTTACCCTCCCTGGACAAGAAGAAGGTCCAAGCTGGGCTGAATGAGTCTCCGTCCAGCCTCTGGTTTAGAGCTGAGGCCCAGCATCCCTGCCCTTGGCAATGGGAGGACCCAGACCATACTTTTTGTATCCTACTTTTTTGTTATGGTCTGAGAAAACAGGACCAAAATATTTCTGTTTACTGGTTAGCAGGGTAAAGTCTCTACAAACCCATATAAACACCACCTGACTCCCCAAAAGCCACTGATACGGATGTATAGGAGACGATCTCACTTTCCAACTCATTGCAGCTGGATCTGCTCAAGGAGCAGTTAACTGACCTGGACTTAGAGTGAGCTGAACTCAGAGCACACTGAAATCCTTCGGAGCTTCTGAAAAAGCTGAAATGCTTCTGAAAAGCCCATTAAGAATTTCTCTGTACCTGAAGGCATCCCAGTAACCTAAAAATATGTGCTCCATAATGTGCCTTTTTTACATTGAAGATGTGGAAGGCCTAGGGTGCCTTTTCTGCTAGAGAAGAACAAACCCAGGCTGCTAAGCAGCTGCTTCAGAAAAACCTGGGCAATCTGTTTGTTCTAACACTTGTGTCTTGCATACCAGGAGCACGCCAAGAGCGCGTTAGCTGGCAGTTTGTTTTGCAAGCAGGATGTCTGCGACCTTGTTTTTGTTAGTCCTGGGATCGTTTGCTGCAGGCAGTCTGAAGGATGACAGCTGAACCTCCTGTCACATCCCCAGGAGTGCCTGAGTCAGGCGCCTTCTCCGGGGTGCACCTCTGTTTCCGCAGGCCACGCTGTGTTTAGGCATGTGTGTTGTTTTGTCTGCAGCAAAGGCAGAGGCAGCAGGTGCTCTTTCCAGATGCAAAATGTATTTGAGTGGGAGTGTGCCCTCACATTCCGGGGTAGTTTGAAGGTTCTCCGGAGCTGGGCTGTGTGGGCACACACATGTTCCCACCGAGCACTCCCAGTGCAGGCCGTCTCCGCACGCAAACTGCTCCAAGCAGAGCCCTCCGCACGCTCCCATCCTGGCTTCTTGGCATGGAGGCAGCCCCAAGGTGAAAGGGGGGATAAAGCAGCCTGTCTCGCTCCATCCCTCCATGCGGGATGGACTGTGGGCTCCTCCCTGACGCCTCTGCACCGCAGCCCACGCTCTGGTGGGGATGTCCCACTGCTGACACAGGCTGTTGGGAAGGAAGGAGCTGTCTCTGTTGGCTCCATGGCAGGGACCCTGCTGCTCCTCAGCCTCTGGGCACATCCAAACCCTGGTTATAAAGCAAAGCCCAGAAGACTGCTGTAGTGACCCAGATCAGGGGTTCCTGCTGTGTTGTTGGGCTCACAGATGTTCCTGAGAGGACACAGAATTAATGGCAGTGACAGGGAGATCATGTATGTTTCTGGCTCTACCCTGATGAGTCTCTTGTCCCAAAAGATTATCTTCCTTTTTTTTTTTTTTCTTCATTTTCTGTGCCTTTTCAGCATTTTTATTAGCAAAGAATTTTTTCCTATTCACTTGCTAAAATTATGCTGTCAGAGGCCTGGACAGTTTTGCACAAAAAGATGCGCAGTGAGTAAGAGTTGTTGAGAGAGAAGTCTTGCAATAATAATTTCTTAGTGACGGGCAAATTCAGCACCGGGTCAGAGAAATGAGGCACATGTGAGCAGCACAGTCCTCCCGTGCCTTGACTCTAATGCAATTAAGCCTTTGAGCTCGCTCTACCCTTCACCCTGCCTTGTAAGAGCAGCCTTTGTTATCACCGTAGAAGCTGCTCAAACGACAGCCTCGCACAGACCCAGACCCGAGCTGGCCCTGTTGTGACAGCGCCATGGCCTGAGGTAGACCTGTCCTCCCACTGCAACCAAGCTAATTACTTCTCTGTTATTTTTCTTTCCTATTGCTTATTCCCGGAGATCACGGCAAACTCGATATCTCTGCACTTAGGTGGAGAGCCTCCTCGGGAAGAAGTCACAGCCTTCTCCATAATTGTTTTCTTAAAACCCTCCTGTAAGTTCAGTGTCCTGATACAACAAGCTGAGCGGCATGTGGCCCTGCACCAAGAGTCTCATTCAGTCCCTTTGGAGAAACAAGGACCAGCTGTGGATGGGAGACAAGGGACCTCTTGGGGGTTGTGGTAATGCAAATAGCGCTGATATCCCGAGAAATTCTTTTTCAGGAAGGAATTAATAGTTTTGCCACACATTTGCCACATATCTTTTTAGTGGCCTTGGATAGGGACCCAGGTTTGCACATCTGAATAAAATGATTCTGTAAAAACACAGTGAATTGGAGCCTCTTGTAAAGGGCTGGAAGCAGAGGGGAGAAAAAATTGGCTTTAAAACTAATTAAATTGAAGTATGGATTGTGCTACAGAGTACCCTGAACTTCTCTCTCCCTCTAGATACTTACATAGCCCTGATTACAGTAACAGACTGCCCTGAATGCTAAACTCAAATCTGAGGACTCAATGTAGCCCTAATTAAGTTCAGAAAAAAAATTAAAGCCCTAAGCAAGTTAATACCAGACTACATTTTATTAGACATTCTTTTGATGGTAAGTTTTAATAACACAGAGACTAGAAATATTAGTACTTAAATCTTAACTTGGGACTACTGGGCAGCTAGGTGATTATTTACTTTCATGACGCATTGGCATAATTTTCTCCATGAAATTTAGATGAAAAATAATTTTTAGCCTTCTGAGAGCTTTTTTATACCCAGATCAGTTTACGTAGTAATGCAAAAGATGTAAAGCAAATAAAACAAACCGGATTCAGGTGAGACTGCTTGTGCTTTTCTCCATTTCCTTCAAATTAGCTTTATTTGCAAGAACTTCTGGTGCAGACACCTCTTGTGCTGGGTGCTTCTGTGCTCTTCCCAGTGCTGGAGACATGTAATTCTCACTGCTTTTCTGGTCTGTGCCGAATTACTATTTATATTAAATCAATTACAAGTATGGATTAGAGCCATAGCTGGTTTGACTGTCCTTTTGTTGGCTGCAGCAGATAGTTAATGATTTCGTACCACTGAGAGGAGCATGAGCACCTACCCCAGCTCTGATGTGTTAACTTTGGCGCTAATGTAGCCAGGCAATAAACAGCAGATGAACCAAAAAACAACCCAGCTCGTGCCGAGTTGTCTCTATTGGCGTGACAGGGACAGAACGCCAAGAGGCACCACCTGGGGAGGATCTTTCTTCTCCACCAAAGGAGTCATCTATCTGGCTAATTTAGCCTTTAGCTCCCTTCTGTTGCTTCTAACAGTGATATTGTCAGTATTTTTCTCTGTCATATTGTGTCACCTTCCTCGTTTCTCATGCGATGTCATATGCTTCGTTGTTCATTAAATTTGACTCCATTTCCACTTTTGTGCTGCAATGGCTGAAGCTGGCATGGATTTGATGTTGAAGAACTTAGGGTATCTTTGTTACTTCTTGAAATTCACCAAAATTGCTTTGCTGATTTCTATCCCGAGCTCTAAGGACCACGTGACATTCGTTGATTATAAATATAAATGCCTATTTAGTTGGCGTTGATGACTGGTATATGTTAGTAACTTGTAATAGTTTGTCAAATTTCTTCATCTGCCCTATATTTGTATCAATAGCTTCAAGTGAAACAAGGTCTTCATGCATCCTGCTTGCTTTTCTTATTAGAATTAAGAAAATAGTTAATATTAGGATAAATCTATGCTGCATCACAGCAGCAAGTGTATGGAGCTGTATCCGATTATGGCTTGTGTTACCTCAGGAAATATCATTTGACAAAATCCTATTGGACCTTAGCCATTATTTTCAACTTACATAGTTAAATTTTGATATGATACTTGGCAGACCTTCTCTATTAGACCAAATCTGACTTCACCTTTGTGCTATGTACACGGAGGTGAAGTTAACCTAACACCTTCTATTTTAATTATTTATTTCCAAGTGCTCCAATGAATAGTAAATAGATAAGTCCGTATTTCTGTGGGGATATCTTTGGGGGAAATATGATGCAAAGTGTAAAGAAAGCTACATCAAGCCCTGATGGAGTATTTTATCTTACTGCCTCTTGCACAGGGGGATTTGGGGCCAGAATACCACATTCACATCATTTTGGGGAACTGTTTTGCTGTGATATCCCTGGCATAGGGATATTTTCTCCTTTTGCTGCAATGAGAACATACCAAATGCCGGGAGGGTAATGAAACAGCGTGCTGGAGCTGCCGTAAGATGTGATGGAAATGGGAATAGCGGTGGCTTGGGTGTGATGGAAACGGGAATACTGTTTGTTTCCCTTAGTGCTTGTTTTAATAAGCATCTCTTAGGAAATGTAAAGTATGTCGGCTGTGGCATTTTGTGTCGTAAATATGAAAATAGAACCTGAACTGGATTTCCCAAGCTATCCGAGCACGGAGTTCAGTGGGGAGGAGGAAGAGAAGGAGGAGGAGGAGGAGGAGGAAGAGGCGTCTCTTCGGTGCTCACTGAGATGAGCATCTCGGAGAGGAAGGGGTAGATACTGCAGGGGATGGAGAAGCGACGGCTTTTATACGCGGAAGGCAGGGTCCAGGTCAGAGACTATGAAAAGTCTTTCAAACTCTGCGGATATGAAGCATTAGGATAGATTGCCGGGGGAAGCTATTGATTTTCCACTGTGGGAAGTCTTTGAGAACAGGTCGGAACAACCTCTGTCAGGAGTGACTCAGAAGGGCTGAGCCTCATCCAGAGCCGGGGACTGGCTGATTTCCTGAGGTCCCTCCCAGTGCTGTTTCTCCATGGTCCTGGGCTTTAATACTCTAAATGTGTCAATCTCCATGGCTTGAATAAGGTTTTTCCTCTGGTGAAAGGTTTTTCCTTTATGAGCTCCTCAATGAAATCCATTTATTACCTATTACAAATTTGGAAGGATCATTTTTCTTTACTCTTGTTTATTACTCCGTTGAACGTATCCTTTCATTTTGTGTGTTAATCTTGATGCAAAGCATATTTTTTTATCATTTTTTGAGAAAGATGATGGGAAGAATACCTATCTTTATAATTCTCAGGGAAAATATCCCCACAATTTCACCAAATGTAATCAGTTGAATTCCGTCAAACTGATCATTAATGAGCTCGTGTATTTTGCTCAGTTTCTGATCATGTCTTAAAGCAGACATATCTCCAATTGGTTTTAAGAGCAAAAACAAGTCTTAAATTTATGGCAAACATTTCAAATTTTATACAAGGTGAAACTCTAAAATCTCATATTAGCAGCTCTTGCCATAAGTAGGCTGCCTGGACTTTTTTACAGCGAGGGCGGTGATTTTGCTCACATTGATTAATCCATGCTTTCTGTAAGCACGTGTAAGCCGAAGTTCCATATTTTGCTCTGGGAAAGCAGGATGTGTGTTATGGAAAGGCCAGTCTCACGGGTAATGATGCAAGCCATAAATACGCATTGTAACAGCCTGTTCAATCCTTCAGTCTGTGAAATCAGGGGAATAAATCAACTCCAAAATTTAGAGCGGGCAGTGCAGTGACAGGGACACTTTATAAAACTACCAAGGGCTAGAAAGTTTCCATTGCCTCTTTAGAAAGACCTTTGGAGCTGCATGCAGCCGCTGCAAGGTGGTGAAGGTGCCACGTGGGGTGTTACTGGGGCTGGGGACCGTCACCCTGGCCACATGTTGACCTGTTGGAGAGAGACCTGCAATGAAAGGGGCAGAGCAGGGGTGACCCGTGGCAAAGGGCTGGCCAGAGCACCCCCCAAGAAGCATTTCTGGCTTCTTTCCATCACGGAGCATCTCCTCCGAGCAGTTTATAGCAGTCCTGAGGCGCCGGCTCACATCCAGGTGGCTCAAACTATTATTCAAGTGGAATTGGAGAGAACACGACTCAGCCTGGAAATTCTTGGGGGCCTTTTTTTTGAGAGGCTTTCGTTGTGCATCTTGGTTTTGATAAATCTCTCTGTTGTCCTTAGCAGAGCCAAATTAAAGTTTTAGTGGGGCTGATTTATGGGCTGTGATCTCTGCTGGCAAGAGAAAGGGAATGACAGGGAAGAAGGCACTCATGGAGAAGGGAAAGGCAGAGAAAGAAATAATGGGACAAGGAGACACTAGTTTTTCCAGGGCTCATGTGCTTCTTAAAATCTATTGCTAAAATTTCAAGACAAATCCTGGGGGCAGTTTGATATTGGCAGCCACAATCTGCATTATTAAAGCACTCTTTAGCCTAAAGATAAGTTAAAGCGAGTCACATGCGGAGGCCAGGTGGCTGCAGCCGCGCACAGGGCCAACTCCATGGCTTTCCTTCCATTTCTTGCCAATGGAAAGCCCTTGAAATATTAACCGGGGTTGGAAATGCCTTCTCAACTAAAGTTCTGGTGCAATCCCAACTTTATATGTAGTTCTCATTCAGCAGTTCATTGCAAAAAACCCACCCCAGCACCTCTCTGTGCTCTGTAATTTGGATCACTTATTTGTTCTCTGGAAATTGTTTTTGCTTTAGTGGTTTTGTCAATCAATGCAGAGTCCGGGTAGCCAAACACCACCACATTTCTACTAACAATGAGAGTCTTAAATAAAACCTTTCCTTCACTCTGAATATGTGCGGATATTCTTCAGTTTAGGTTAATAGTGTGAGAGAAAAAAAAGGTGAGTAGGAATTTGATTTAGGAAATTGTGTTCCTGTTCCTTGACATTTGATGATTCATTGCACAAGCCCTCCGAAAAGGCAATTTTAAGCCCGTGTATCCTATACAAGTGTTCACATGCTGCTTACCAGAACAAAGTAACAGAGACAAGAAGTAAATTGGACAGAGAGCCGCGTGTCTCACGCGCGCTTGGGCTTGGCGCCAGATCAATTCTCTGCTTTGGGGCTCCGTGTTGTCACCTCCGAGCTCTGGGATGGGACACAGGCGGTGGGGATACTTCTCTGGTAATGACCTCATTTCACGACATTTTTTGCACGTCTCCCTCTTTGTTTTCCTGAAAGTTTTTAAAGACAACTCTGATCTAACCAAACCTGAAGGCATTTAGGCATTTGGAAGGGTTTTTTACTCCCGCTCCTTTCTATGGCTTCCAGGAACGTCGCTGCCTCTCAGGTTTCTGGAAATTGCCCTTCATGAAACATTTCCCCGTTTCTTGCAGGGTTTTGTGCCTGCTGTAAACTGAAGGCATTTAAATTCAATACTTCTGGCTTATTTCTACTCAAAACCTTCCTCCGATTTGCTCCTCGCTATTTGTATACAACTCACTTTTCTGTCTTTGATGTGGCTAAATCAAGCGCAGACAAAGCAGAGTAAATGGTACGGTTCTTCACTAAATCCCCCCTGATTTGCCATTATAATTCATCGCCAAACATTGTTGGAAAGAAAAGAGGGAAATCTTCGAGCAGAATAGGAAAGAGCAGCCCTACGAGTGCAGCTTTGTCTGAGGTTCTCGGGGGCTCGGAGGCGGCTGGGAAGCGCATCCATCCCGGGAAGCGCTGCCGCGGGAGCGGAGTTCTGAATGAGGAGGCAGCTGCCTCTGCGCAATCTCGGAGTCGGATTCATCGCACCGTTCGAGCTCCACGAGGCAATTACTATTTATTCACCGTGCAATTGGGTTCTGCAGCTGGGAGAGCAAGGAGGCTGTTTCGTGGTCCCTGAGAAGGGAAAGGGACCTGGTGGCCAGCGCGGCCGCGGGGGCTCCTGCAGCCCCGCGTACCCCTTTATGAGCTGCACTGGGCTCCAGTGAAGGATCTGAGCTCCTTTCTATTCAAACACCTTTTTGAAGCACTAAAGTTCCCTGAATGGCTTAAAAATACTTTTTGAAGACTTCTGTATATTTAATATATATGTTTTTATACCCTTTTATAGTGCAAAATACTGTCTTTATAGCTTACAGGAGGTACATAATAGCTTATAGCAGGTACATAATAATATAGTTTGAGGAAATAAAGGTGGTAGATGATGACAAAGAACATAAACTAACCCAGCAATTTTCACTGTAAACCATCAAGCTTAAAAGTAGATTTTGCTAACGAGGTGCAACAGAAATAGAAGAGGCCAAAGTTGGAATTAGAAAGTCCCAGCTGGGTCTCCTGGCGCGTGGGCACTGAGAGCCCGTGCCGGCCTCGTGATGGTCCTGTTATTTCAGCAGGAGTAAACAGGAAAGCGACTGGAAGTGACAGCTACAAATGATATACATTACAGAAAATGATTTCTGATGTCAGACGGAGACTGAATATTCCAGTGCCTTAAAATAGAGTGAAGCTAGTGCATGAGTCATGTCATCTATTGGGCAGAAGAAGAGCAGTTATTAGTCAGTGGGACAATGAAAACTAGCTGGGATTGGAAATACTTGGAATGTTTTTTTACTCTTTCTGCTAAATTTCTACTTGGAAAAAATCCATCTTTTTTTTTTTCTGGTTCTTCAGCTTAAATTAGAGCAACGTGATCTACTTGCGTGCATCCGTAAACCCCGTCGCTATCCTCATTTCTGGCAGTTGCGATTGCACAGGGGAAGGGCCCTTGCCTGTTCTGTTAGCAAATGAGTCTGTCCAAGGCACCTGTGTCAGTCTGGGGGCTCTGGAGTTTAGACATGTCAAGAAACAACCTTCTTGCAGGCAGGAACCTTGATCCATAGCTCTAATTCACACTTCATTCAGCAAGTTTCAACTGGGTCCAACTTGCTACCCCGGGTCCCCAGCTTCTGGCTCCCTCCTTCCAAAATGCCACGGAAGTGCCGAGCTCACTTGGGTCGTTTTTGTAGACATAGACTGGTCAGGCCTTTAGAAACTTTAAGAATGTACAAAATTCGTTCGACAAAAACGTATATTTCAAGTAACACATTTGGTTCATGCCTGGAATATCAGTGACCAGGATATGGCAGTTTGTGCTTGGGAAAAACATGAAAATCAACCTACTCTTCCTCACAGTTACTGCTGTTCTCCCCCTTTACTAGAGAAGTCTTTTATTTTTGATTTACAGATGTTCACATTAGCATCCATTGTCAAAATACATCTGTTAAAGGATCCCAATAGATCTTGAAATCTCAGCCTTTTTTCTTCCTTTGCCTTTATCTTTGCTGTCATTTTAATTGTTATTTTAATAAGCTCCAATTTGTAAATTTGCCTAAAGTTTAACAGGGAGTTCTATTTTACCCATCAACATTTGCCATAGGAAGGAGAATTTCTTTGGTATTTATGTACGTGTGTGCATCCCTGCAGCTGCTGGAGACAGACACGAGTACAAAATGGTGCAAAACCAAGAGGATTTAGCAAAAGGGGGATGCTGAGAGCCCTGCCTGCTGCTCTGTGCTGCCTTAGCCCTATAGAAGGAGGTGCAGGGCTGCAGGAGGGAGCAGGAGAGGGACCTGCCACCTCTGCTTCGTGTCCCCCATGCTGGTGACCTCCAGCCTGCACCTTTCCCCCTTGGGTAGCCAGAGGAATGCCCTGCTGTGAGTTTGAGGGCTCTGATTTTTAGAAGAAATACCTTGGCTTTTTAAGACCCGTTTCCCGAGTGGAACATTTATGACATTAACGCTTCCTATTTTGCAAAATATTCCTATGCGAAGCCTCCCTAATGAAGGCAGTGGCTGATTTAATACGATTTGATAGCGCCGCCTCCGGGGAGACGAGCCAGGCGGGCTGCCTTTCCCTTGCCCAGGCCCTTGCGTGGTCGGCATCAGCGCGAGCCGTCCCTTGCTGCCGCCAGGAGTTGATTCATCCTGACTCATTCCCGCATGTCCTGTTTGCGAGGAGCAGCACAATGGTGACATCCTCGACGCAGACGCCGTGTGCTCCCTCAAGTGGGTACAGTCTCTGCTTCCTTTTTTAAGCATAATAGAGCAAATCCAGCCCGGGCCTTGCTCCGGTGACTGCACCGTGTAGGAAGGGGACAGGAGAGCTGAGCTCTTGCAGATTCCAGATTCCAGATGCTCTTCGGGTGAGCCCAGCCGAGGTGTTCACAGCCCTCTGATCCGCACTGCTGCCTCTAGACACAGAGCCGAGGTGACAGCTGCTGCAGCTGCTGGCATTTCCTCTTTAGCAGTTTTCACAGAAGGCAGAGGAAATTCACCTTTTGGTAGGTAAACTCTTGAGTTTGTTGATTTTCTTTATTTCTACCTTTTTTTTTAAAGCCGCTGTTAAAAACAGTCTTGTTTGAATGTGCACACAGAAGCAGCAAGGACCATACACAAAAACATAACCTCTGGCATCTGTTGTTCTTGCATTCCAGCAGTTTCTTCCCTGCAGCCTATGAGTCCCTGCTCCATGTGCTCGCAGATCACTGGGTCCAGCTCTCATGGTGACTCCTTGGCCGGTTCACATGGCCAAAGACATTGAAGAGCTTTCCTTGGTCCTCCCCACTTCCCTCGGATCATCCCTTAAAACTGAATTTTATTCTAACAAAGGAATTTAAAAGTGAATTTGGTCTCCCATTTGTAAATGATGCGGACCTGGCTGTAGTGAGAGGCAAGGTGGTCATGATTTTCCTGCTCAGAAATGTTCAGATTGGATCAGTCTGTCTCCAAAAGGCACAGCATCTGCATCTGCATTTTATAGCAAGCAGCAGCACCTCTGTTCTCTGCAAAAATCCCAGTACTTTTTGTTCTTCACAAAAGTAAGGAAAGCAAATTCAATGATCTCTTCTGTAGTTCTTAGGAGAGGATCCTGCTTCCAAAGGGTTAGGAGAGCAGTAAGTATGTAACCTGTAGAAGGCTGCACGATGGATAGTGAACTTATGTTGAGGCCTTTTAGATTAAATTGTGGTAAAATTCAACAAAAAGGCCGCAGTGAATATAATAAAGTGTGATTATTATATCAGGCTGCGTGCTGCAAAGAACACGTTTAATTTTTAACAGGCAGTTAAGAGCTTATGAGGTATGAATCAAATATGAAGCTGGAAAATTCAAAGGGCGCCTTCCAAAAGCAATGTTGTCTCTATCCTCTCGTGTGCTTGCACGACATGTTCTCAGATGTCACCCACGAGCTCGAGGGAGAGTTCTCGTGGATACCGCTGAGAAGATCTGCTGGAAATCAGGACACTGGTTGGCCTTACTGGGGCTTTGTGTTGTGTGATCCTTCTGGAAAGGAGCTTGTACAGATTCTTGTGTAACTGCAGGATGAGCTAGTGCTCTCCTTTGGTCAAGTGAGGTAGTTGTATGAAAGATGCTCTGTCAAACGTAAGGGCTGCTGCTCTTCTATTCAGAGGACAAGAGTGGCGCGAGCAGATAAACCAGCACTGGACGACTCCTAAGATAGAGCTGGAGCTGCGAGATATCCGCAGATAACGAGGTGCTAGTGAGTCTGAGCGTGACTCTTCCTCAGAGCCCCTCTCTGCTCCATCTAGGGAGCATCTGCCCTGCAGTCAACAGGGCGGCATCACCAGAGCTGCGAGCGGTGGCCCGTGCTGGCCGGCTGGCGCTTGGCAAAATCACTTCTTACCCGTCCCCTGCCACCCTGTCCCCAAGGCACGTCCTGCAAGTGGGGGCTCCTGTGTCATCCCAGGCAGTGCAGAAGGAGAAGTGACTGTGTCCCCTCTGCGAGGGCCCTGTTGGCTACAGGGGCAACCAGAGACTCTGCTCCCCATCGCTGAGGGCAGCAACCTGGAAGACGGTCAGTAACTTCCACACTGCAGTAACTGTGCACCAAAAAACCCTGGTTTGATACCTGTTTTATACTTAGCTCAACAACTTTTTAAATCATTCGCCCATTTTTTAATGTGGAGCCCACCAGGAAGAATAGCTGAAAAGGAGGATATTAAGAACACAGGGGCAGGGAAGATAAACATTCTTGATAGCACCGTACATATGCT
This sequence comes from Crypturellus tataupa, assembly GCA_034781795.1. Taxonomy (NCBI): domain Eukaryota; kingdom Metazoa; phylum Chordata; class Aves; order Tinamiformes; family Tinamidae; genus Crypturellus; species Crypturellus tataupa. The sequence goes on from JAWLRI010000041.1 coordinate 883,554, forward strand.
GCTTGTTCTGTGCTGCAATGGGAACATTCAGGCACTTTCTCCAAAATAAGCAATTAACACTTTTTAAATAGCTATATTATGCAGTCAAAAAAAAAAAAAGTGCTTACTGCAGTGGGAAATGCATTAAGTTTATTCACTAGAACAGAATGGATTCTGTTTAAGAGGGGAAGCAGATAAAAGACTCCAAAACTTCCCGTGAGCGGCGTAACCCCCGACCACCGCAGCCACTGCATCCTCTCCTGGCTGTGGTTACCCCTTCCCACTGCCTTCCCTGGCTGCAGCTCTTTAATCTTTACTCACAACCAACTCCTTTTCCAACAATATCTCCCTCCCTGCCTTCTTTCCCTAAACTTTGTTTTCATTATTACTAAGGAAACCTTAAAACAGAGACGAATGAAGGTACAGAAGCATGGATGCATGTTGTACCAGGCCTTTCTTGGACCTGTGTCTGCACGCTCACTGTCTTCCTCCGCTCTGCATCTGGCTTTTGGGGAAGGGAAGGGGTGGTTTTAGCATTAGCTCTTTTGCCTGTGAACGTTGTTAGTGAGAAGCTCAAACCACGTGTCTAGAAAGTGCCCATCTCAGCATGGACCATTGGCGTATCCTTATGGACGGATAATAATAGGCAACATCGTCAGCTGCTCGTCTTAAATGAATTAACCTTGGCTTTCTAAAGCCCAAAGCTGCTACCTGTGATTAAGCAATAGGCCTTCAGTGCGCACATCTGCTCTGCTGATGGAGGACAGCAGGTCCCACCACCAGCAGATGGCATAGAATTGTACTTAGAACTCACAGATTTAGGGGAGCTTCTGTTTCCAACTTATAAATAGCAATAATAAGAATAGGAAGGTTTCTTCTGACCTCTCAAAACTGCAGAGATGCTGGTGGGAAGGAGACAACAGGAGTCCTCTCGTCCAGCATCCTATTTGGCACCCAGCTGTTGTCACCCCCAGGATCGGGCACAGACTTTGTTTTTGTTCCAGTTTTCCATATTTTAACCATGCTTAGTTAAAGTTTAAAAAATGTAAATGGGGAATACAGCAGGTGTCTGGAAAAAGATGTTGAAATAGGCACACCATATATACACCTTCTTACAGGAAAGCAGCCCTGCTTTCTTGTGCTATCACATAATGGAGTTAAAAAGAAATGTGTCTTATTTCCATATTGAGTCATTGCTTGCGTGTTGGTTAGTGATTGTTGAATCGAGTTTCATTTCAGCTGGTTGTGAGGCAGTGACAGGTGCAGAATATCCTCTTTTTGTTGTCGTGGCAGATGCAAGCAGGGGAGAGAGCAATATGCTGCTAGTCCATAAAGCATCAATAGAATAATGTTAAATTAAGGCTAAAACACTTTTGATGAATAAAGGGAAAAATACACATTTCCAGGAAGAAAATGACTTGCACACAAAACTGAAGTTTTCATACTTGTGAAATATTAATTTCTTTTAGACATTTCGAATTCAGAATTTTTTAGACATTTAGAATTTATCCTAATACTCTTGTAGCTTACATGTCAATTGGCAACCAAACAAAATAAAGTGAAAGGCTAGATTTCCTCTACGTGCAATTTATACCTAGTTATTAATGGGCTTGGTAGGGTAAAAGCAACCACTTGCCGGCTCTGCAGCACTGCTCGGGCCTCGCACATCTCCGCAGTGCGTGCAGTAGAACCTGAATATTCAAAGCTTTTAATAGCTAATAGCTATTCAGCAGCAACACATCAGCCGTATCTTCTCCTCCCCAGACTGCATCCGGAATAGCAGGTGCAGCTGCTTCTCTCATCCATCAGCAGAGCTCCGGATTCCCAAGGATGTGAGAGACTCCTAAAAGCCCTGCGGGATTCGGGATTAGCGTGTGCTCCAGCACCAGCCAGATGTGCTGTGTGGGCCTGGCACCTGGGGACAGGCTGGGGCAGATAGTTCTCTCTGTAATCTAGATTTCCACCCTGCAGAACATGGAAGTCTCTTCCCTCCTTGATTCCAGACTCCCACGTCAACCTTGGACATTTAAGAAGGAATTGGTGGCAGAAGGTTGAATGTGAAGTTTGTGAAGCATCCATATCAGAAGTGGAGCTGGAAAGTGGCTGCCTCTGTCCTTTTATGAACATTTTTGAGATTGCAAAATGACCCTGTCTCTCATCAGGAAATTCAAAAACCCCAGTTGGTTTCAAATGGTTTCCTCATGATCTAATATTTCATATATAAGAAATTGGTGACCGTGGTTTTGTTTATTTTTCATTTTAAATAGCTGCTCCTCATTTAGAAAAGGCTAAGACAAAGGTTTCCAGCAATTTCAAAATGCTGTTTTGAAAAGAGGGAACGTAAAGAAAACAAATACACTGTGAAAAAATGTGGCTTTGATTAACTGATAAAAATAGTGGGTTGAAAATGTCCTGAGCAAATCTAGTATTGGCAAAGGACGTCTGTCGTGAGATAAATCAGGTGTCTGGACTTGAAGATACTTTTTACTCTTGTCTGCAAAACCCTTCTGGGTTTGGGGTAGCCTTGTATGAATAACCTCAAGAGTAAAGGAAAACCTGAACAGGAAAAAGGAGCAGGTTCTGTGCAAATTTATCAGCTCAGGAATAAGAATTTAGTTGCAATTTCACCTGAATTCAGTGGCTTTATTGCTTTTTCAGCAGGTGACACATGGGTTACCAAAATTCCTGCCCTGTGTAGCTACAGCACGTGCAGCCACTCAGCCCCTTGGTGACAATAGCACCGTGGAGGAGATGTCTGCGGCCCCTCTGCCATCGAGATAACCCAGAGTGAACATCTTGCCTGGTGATTCCACAAGCAATGAGGTACAACATATATGAATCCACATGTGTTCCCTCTGGAATAGCAGATGGACCATTCAGGAAAACTCTGAATTCCTCCCTCAGGCACCTCCTGAGCAGAAGGGCTGCCTCTACCCTCCTAAACCCGGGAAATCTTGTGCTGTGTTTATTCTCCTGGGCACTTTGTAATGCCTGGATGTAATTACCTCAGCAACTGCTGAATAAATAGCCCAAAGTACCCAAGTGATACGTTAAGTGAAGCAAATGAATCAATTAAGGAGGGAAGAGATCATAAATGTCACATTGCTACAAAAATAAATTAAAATCATTGTCTACATCTACATTGCAAGAGATGATGTGGATTATTAGTAACACAATTCCCTTAAGATCCGCAGTGCTTTCCACAACAAGAAGAAGCCGGCGCTCATGGCAGGGACTCCAGCATCGGGCACGCTCGTGTCCAAGTGGCACACGAGCCCCTTCCTGGCACACGGAGGAAATGGAGCTGCTGCCTCGTTCCTGGGGAGGACGGGGTGAGTATTTGGGCTGGGGACATGTGAAAGGGAGAAGTTTGGAGTCATGACTCCTCCAGGCTCAACGTGGTTTTAGGGACCTCAGTAGGTCCTGTGGCAGCTCACAGCCCATCTCGCCTCCTCCAGCAGTATTCAGGGATGCTGGACCTCAGCTATCAATACAGTAAATAAAGCAGATGGACAAAGGTCATGTAATTTTACAAACAATTCTCACTCGGTGATTCATCTCTTCAGGTTGTGTATTTAGCTTGGTCAGATTGAATTTATTTCCGCATCTTTGGAGTTACTCGGAGCTAAAGCAGATGACAACGAGAATGTTCGTGAAAGGCAGGTCTGAAGATGCATTTAGAAAAGTGCCAAGACAGAAGAAGACAGTCCCGGGAACCAGGCGCAATTTGGATGATTTGTAGGGAGGCTCTGTGGTCTGCAGGGAGTGAGGGATTAAATGAGTTGAAACCCTGACTCACAAATTCATTGACAATTCTGCAGTAGACTTAGATGTGTCCAAGCTTTCAGTGAAGAGGAAAATTGCACAGAGCTAAAGTGCCTTGGAGTGCAAGGGACAGAATCTCGACTCGAGACAGCGCCAAGGGTTATAGAAAAAGATGTAGGATAAAAAGGGAACCATTGAGAAGTCTTCAAGATTGAGCAGGAAGGAAGTGAAAAGCATAGGGGACATCACAGAACCTCCTCCCGCAGCCACTGACTGACCCCGCGGGTCCCGCTGCGCTACCAGCCTCCCCAAAAGCTCCATTCCCTCTCCCCGCTGCAATTCTTACATAGTTCAGTTCTAGCGACAGGTACTGATTAGTGCCAAAATGACCTATTGTCTTCTCCCAAGGTATTTTAAAAATCAGCATTACAATAGGAACTATTTCTGCCTTTTTTTGCATGCACCCTTCCTAATTACCCGTCTGATTTAATCTGCAGTGGGGAAGGCAGCCTTCTGAAACCTCAGGGGAAATCTTTCATATCTTGAAAGTTTTCCCATTAGGGGTTTAGGTGAAGTATCAGCCTCAACATTTTTGTAATATAAAGGTACTTTAACACTGGAAACGGTGGCAATGTCTTCATCAGGATACACCAGAGCTCCACTGCTAGACAGAGCTCACGCGTTGGCACAGGCAGCAGGGCCGTTTAAACCCATTTATCGCTGAACCACAGCTCTGGGCCCACCCTCACTGTTTTCAGATGGGGATTTCTACCCTCAGGATCTTCCAAGTGAATCGTTCATCTGAGAGATCCCTAATTTGTCCCCATCAGAAGGAGGCCGGACAGGGGCAGCATTTGAAGGCAGAGGCGTTGGGTGAGAAGGGATCGGGAGCCGTGGGACGGGGCACAGCTGGAGGCAGAGGAAGATGAGGAGCGCAGCCTTCCTCACGGAACAGCAGTGCCATGGAGAGGAAATGCGGAACGACACCTCCCAGCAATGAAAACCCCAAGAAAAACAACCCAAAGCAATTTGAGTTTATGAATAACCCGTGAGCGGGAGCACAAAGGCACAAACCCCGTGTCTCTGCTTGTCTGATAATGGCCACGTTTCAGCGCGCAGACGAAAGCTGAGCCTCCCAATCAACTTCACCCCAAACTGCCTTATTGCCACGAGCCTTCAGTATAATTAAAGTATTTTATGCATAGTAGTGGTTGCGCTAATTAAATGTTGCTGTTTATTATTAAATAATGAACTCATTAGCATATGCCGTTCAGCTGAGAAGCTTGCAAGCTGTTTTGCATCGCAGAGCCTGTCCTGGGCTGGGCTCATCTGCAATTTTGTGCTTTCTAAAGGCTTCATCCTTCAAGATGTGGAGCAAGGAGCTTCCATAGAGCCTTGTTGCTGCCCAAGAGCTCGGTCCTGCTGGTGCCACTAAATCTGACCAGGTGGATAAAGGATTCGGAGCCGCATCCTGGCTGGCTACACGGTGACGTGACATGAGAGGAAGGCAGAGATGGAGGTGGCACTGCCAAGCTGCTGCTAACAACCATCTCCTTGATATTCTGGTAATGAGCAGAGCTGACATGTCCTTCCAGACATGAAACTTCCTCCTTTTGCTCTGTTATTCTCATTTTCCCCTGGGTAGTTTCTTCCTCACTCCTCAAGCCCTCTGCTTACTCACTGCACTGCCTTCAGCTTGGACTAAAAGTTTAGAGGGGCCACCCCACATCATCAGCACCCGTGGGAGTTACCCGGGCAGCTCCAGAGACGATTTCTAGGTGATGGGAAACTCTCAGTTGCCTGTTTGGCCTGAAAACCAAAATTGTGTAAAATTCAATGTTGCAAAAGGGAAAAGCAGAAACCACTTCCCAGGAGAGAAAAGGCCAATTTTCGAACTGTTGATAACATAAGGCTCATCCTGTCCTTCTTCATCTATGAGTGCTTTCTGGAGGGCTGCAATTTTCAAGGCTCTCTGCAGGGCTCTCTCAAGTCCTGGAGAAGCTAACGAGCCCCTTGTGCTCCTGGTGACATGGAGCAGGTTTTGGAAGGGCTCTTGCAGCCGCCCCTGCATCCTGCAGCGTGGTCAGCCCTAACCCTGCAGGTAGGTGAGCTGGGACCTCCCTGCTTCCCATGCTCTTCCCATTTGTGCTGGGGGTACCCAAGGATTTGTACTTGTTTGGCCAGAGGTATTTTAAATTGGGAACATCTTAATAGCCTTCACAGTAAAATATATATGTGCATGTTGTTGGGGGTCACTTTTGATCCCTTTATAGCATTCCATAGGCATTGGAAAAATCTGACGTCTAGCACATTCCCAAGGGACGCATTTCTGAATTTGTACAAAGCTAAATTGATTGCTAGCATGCAGTCAGTACTACGACAAATTTAAGCTTGTTATTTTGCTGGTACATTGTAGAATAATGTTTTTATGAAAGCTCTATCGTCACTACACAGATAATTTTCAAATTTCCTGAGCTAAGCGGAGCAGCAGTGTATTAAAGATTCATATATGTTGAAATATTCACAGTAGAAAATCTTGACACACACAACACTAATTTAAAACATTCCAGCCTTTGGGTCAAAATAGAAGCTGAGGAAAGAAAATCAGACAGTGCTTAAAACCCAACTTGTTCTCACCACTCTGTTGCCCAGAGCCTTGTGGAATCCCATAGTTCTGTTTACTCCTCATTTCATGTCATTTATTATCAGAGGGGACAACTGGGACCACTGTGTTTAAGGACTTGTCAGCATTTCCGTTACGAGCGGTTTATAATTCACCCATAACAATTTACACAGAATTATGATGTTCAAAATCCTTGCTTTGGAATATATTTTTTTTTCCTCCAGAACTTCAGTGATTTAGGGACCACTGAGTTTAAGGAAGGCAAAAGAGAGTTTCACTTCGTTAGTAGCAGGTGTTTTTTATGCTCTTAGGCAGCAGCAGCATTGCTAATGTAGGTGCTATGGACTAATGCTTCCTAATGGTCTAATTATTGCATTGAAGCCACATCACGGTGCGTGTCTGTGTTGTGTGTGTTGTGGTGAGTGCATTTAATAGCAAAGCCCTGGACCCGGCTAAGCCGGGGGTCCCAAGGCAGGTGGCAACCTTAAGTGTACAGTAGGAAGAGTGAAACTGCTGCAGCCTTTCCCAGCTGGACAGAATATCTTTGGAAAACAGCTATAGAGGTATCCTTTGCAATACGTTTGTAAGGAAGCATAGGGGAATTTGCACAAAAACTTGTCTGGTTTCTGGACAACCTGGTTCTCCGGGGCCTGAATTCCACTTCAGAGCAAACCTAGAGCAGAGGTTGAACAGGGATTTAAACCACGTCCAATGTATTCCTGCTTGTTCATCACAAAGACAAGATCTGATACAGCATCCTGAAAGGGTGAAGTAGGAAAACGGAGAGGCAAGAAAATAGGAACAGATACCCTTTTTCTGAAATCCATAATGGAATTCAACCGAATAATGCTATTCATAAAATAGCAAATAACCTCCATGTTAGAAATCATTTTATTCAGCCAGTTTGCTAGTAAAGAAGCAAATCATACAAGAGCCAAAGAAAACTTGTGTTTGAAAGAGAAGGAACAATTTTTAGATTGTAGGAAAACAATAAATGATTTTTAAATTCAACACACAACCTGAGTGCAGTAATATATATCATTACAACTTCTTACGCTGCTCTCTGAATCAATAGGTTACATCTTTATTATTCATTTTATACTAATAGATCAAATCAATCTTTTTCTTTCTTCAAAAATACCTTTTATCTTCATCTTCCTTCTTTAGAATCACGGTGAAAGGACTTTCTACAACCTCTTAAATTAGAAATTATTTTGTATTTGATAGAGTAGTAATACGGCTGAAAATAGATTAAATGTTGATCTTGTCTGATCTCCATGGGCAGCACTGGGAGAAAGAACAGGTTTGATTCTGCTCTCCCATTCACTTCTCTCTGCTCTAACTCCTTGGCTGCAGAGGAATTACTTGACTTGCAGCCCATTAAACGAGAGCAGGGGCAGACTCAAAGGAGGTGAATGATTCTTTTGCTGCATAATAGCACCATAGAACAAGAGCACCAAGATGGAACAGGTCCATGTGTGAGCACAAATGAGGAAAACCAGTAGGAGGAAAGACACCAGTTGCGACGACTTTTGCTACTACAGCCATGGGTATCCAGAGTGCTCAGGGAGTCAGGAGGTTTTCATGTAAAAGTGCAGAAAAGGATTGCTGCAGAGTTACTGCCTTGACAGCTGTCTTGGCTTCCCTGCTTTGCTATTTCACAGCACACTAATAATATACACGAATGCATTATTTCCATCACAGCTTCCCCTAGGAGCTGACGAGAAACTTGCTTCATTTTGTATTTTCCTGCACAAGAAATATTTCCTTCAGAAGGCAAGAAAATCCATGCTAAGGCATGATGAGCAACGTCTGTATTTTGAAACCCTGTATTCTGCAGTCTGCTTGTAGCTCTCCTCCCTGTATTCATTATTATGCTGCCATTCTGTGGATCTTGAAGGATCTTGTCTTTTTGGATCATTCTTTACTACAGAATAACAGCATAAAGAAGCATTGTTTTGTAGTAACGCCTTAAAAGCTGACAATTGGAATAGGAAATACCGAAGCAAGAGCTTATGCCTGGTTTTAATGTGCTCTCAGCACCCAAGTTTCAAAATTTCTTCTCATTTGTCCTGTTTCTGGAGACAAACAGGGTGCATCTGACCTGCAGACGTGCGGCTGATGTGTGTGATGGAGCAGAAACCTCTGCTCCGTTTATTACCTACCGCTATGGTGGGTACCTCTGTGTTTGCTGTTGAGTTACTTGCTATAGGATTAGCAAAAGGGTTGGTAGAATAGACATGGGGATGTCTGTTAACGGGGGAATTAGCAGCTATGGGACGTAGGGTTTGGAAAGCTGAAGTCCACCAGGTAAAGGGGAAGGAGAGGCTGAAATCGTGACCCAGAGAGCGCTGAGCCCTGGCACGGGGATAGATGAGCATGGTGTGGTCAGAGCTGTCTCGGAAAAAGAAAATTAATGTTCAGGGAAAGGAAACACCCCTTAGACCTTCTCAGTCTCCCTTTCACTGTATCTCTTGGTGTGTTGCTGAATAACGGGCTGCTTTGGGGGCATCTGCTGTCATATAACGGGTTAGTCCGGATCCCTGTGTTGGGAGGCCACATCAGTGTCACGTTATGGGAGGGTGCCCAGAACCCAAGCCCAAGAAGTGGAGATGCATGAGCCCATGCTGGGCAGGAGGCAGAAACGATTCTGTTATCCTCAGGGTGCACCAGGACAGCCTGCAAGGGTTGGAAAACAGCTGATCCCTCACTGCGTCTGGCCAGGGCTTGTATGTGCGGATGCCCCTGCTCCGAACAGAGAGGAAAGTTTAAAACGATCCATTATATCCTCAGAAGAATGAGTTAGACTCCGGCTTTCCATTCCCAGCGCTTTACCCCTGTTGACTGCAACTGTTACTGGGAGAAGAGCAGTGTTCAAGTGGGCTGTGCAGCTTTAATGGAAATGTAGGTGCCGTCACCTACATTTAAATAAAAAATGTCTTTGATAGCAGTATTTGGAAACACTTGGTGAAGTCTCAAGATGAGCCGGCTTCTTCTACATACGGAATTCACTTCGTGCCCTGATGGACTGGAATTCTCGTTCTCCATATCATCCATCATGCTTTTATCACTGTAAACGTAAAAGGAGTTAGATTACTTTTGAATCGATCCCCAATTAATTACCTCTGCTGAACACCGTACAAAGGAGTGAGTTTTTATCTTGTTCTCTGTTCATGAGGCTGATGCTCTTGTAATGGAAATCTTTGCCTACAGGCACTGTATTTCTGTAACGATGGCAGCTCAGTCTTCTACTGCCCCTTAAAACTGAAAGAAACAGAGAGATATTGCTCATGTTTTCCCATATTCTTTTTTTTTTATATAGACATCTACATCCGATCAATCATAGCAAATGTCTTCTCTAAGTTCCTTGTATATTTTTAGAGGTCCGGATGATAAAACTCCTTCAAGAAAACAAAAGGAACATGACTGTAAACTGGCAATTAGTGGGAAGTAACACTTGCTTATGATTTTTTAATAATTTCTTTGAAACGCTGAGTCATATTGCTGAAATCCTCTTGTCTTGCAGTGAGAGCTCCTCAGAAGCACTTATATTTCTAAATTGACCAGCAAGCCACACTCATTGGAGTAATTTATAATGAAAAGTATCAAGTGACTTGGAAAATGCAGACATTTGAGTCGAGGCGTTTACATTTGTTAAATCTTGATCTTTCTGTCACTGAAGTCACAGTTAAACCCAGTCCTGCTCCTCCTCTCTGGTACCAACTCCTGGCTGTTCCCCCAAGGCTGCTTTGTGTCCTCAGTGAAGGAAGAGGTAGAGAAAGGGATGCAGAAAGTCCCATTATTTATTTTTTTGGCCTCTTAACCTCTCTTGATTCAATTAAGCCTCCGTAAAACACGGATACCGCCATCAACTTAGGAGTATTTTGAGGCTTAATTAAAGGCCTTTGGAAAACACGCATGAAAGGTACTGAAGAGCAAAGCACTAATGAAAGGAGATTATTTAAGGATTACTGAATGCGTTGTGTTCTGGAAGATGGACTGAAAGTTGAGACACACAGGAAAGAAAATGAGACTTTAAAAGCCAGATTTGGCTATTGCAAATTGGCACCAGGGGGTGAGCTGAGGATCCGGGTCTCTGTTTAGAGCGTAGCTGGAAAGGAATAGGATAGAAAATTATGCCACCAAAACCCGTTGTTTGCCACCTTCTCCCTCGTGGTCCTGCCATCTGGGCTGGACTTAAAATAATCCATTATGGTAATGCTGGTCTGAAAGAAAAAACAGCTTTGTTATCTATTTTGGGAAGCCCTTTGAAGAGGACTGGTAGCAGTCTGGTCCTTAAAAAATATACGATAGGGTTAAAGACTTTTAAATGTCGAAGGGGCATTGAGTTTGGGAATGCTGCACAGCCCCTGGCTCAAAACGTACAGCCTGGCCCGGATCTGCACGTGTTCAGTTACCCTTCCTTTAATGTCATCCGCAAGAGGTGCAAAATAACATCCACCTGGTGAATTGTGTTCACCATGGCTACAGAACCAGCTCCTCGGGCCCACAAATGCCCCCGTGCGCTAATGAATCATTAGCATGTGAATAAGTCGTTCGTATAATAAGCTCTCTGTGCTTATTTTTGCAACATTGCTCCAAACAGAACTCAGGAGGCATCGCCTTCCTCTTGCTAATGGTTTTCACTGTCTCTGAATACTGGGAAGGAGACACTTGTGATGTTGTTAATGTATACTGAATAAAGGGGGAATATTTGAGCCAGCATCGAAATGAGTGTTCTCCATTAGTGTCTGCAGATTTAGGGGGGTATTTTGCTCACACGTGCATTTAAGACTTGCAATTGCCTGCCTGCTTATGGGGATTTAACCCCTATTTACCTATGCAAGTCCTAAGGGAGAATTTGGAGGCACAGGCTGCAGTCAATGGGGTGGAAATTCCTGTTTCACACTTTGCATAGGTAGAACACAGATAGCCAGGAGTAATCCCGTTGCTAAAATAACGTGGCACACAGGATGGCTTCGGAGCAAACCTCTAAAAGGAGCATTGGTGGTTGCCTTGCTTGAAGACAAATACTTTCCTTTGAGAGCTGCATTGGCTGGTGGTGTCCTTAAAACTTATCTTTGCAGGAATCCTGAATATTAGTGGCTGTGAAATAATCTTTCCTCAAGTATAGCCCTATAATTGACTTTACAGGAGTTCCTTCTTTTTTATGGAAATACGGAATTTATCTCACTGCAAAGCATCTTCTTTCAAACATCTCTCTTGATCCCAATGCAAAGACTATTGAATGAGGAGCCTAAGTGACACACAGAGAATTAGAAGACCTTTGGGGACAAGAAAGAAAGAAAGAAAGAAAAACCCTCCACACTTGATTAGCATTTGCAGAACCCTGTGCAGAGAGAATAATGTTTGATTCTGTCTTTATGTCAGTACTGAGGGGGTTTGATGGAAGATGAAACAAGAGGGATGTGGCCACTTGAAACCGCAATCTGCGACAGGCTGGAAATGAGCTGATATCCTTGACTGAACTGAACAAGTTCAACCTGCTCTTCGGGTGCTTTCGAACAACCTGTGTCCTGTGGGGAGGTTGTGTTATGCTTTTCAGAAATAGGCAAGGCAAAGCGTAGGGAATGTAAGGATTATTTCTCACAGGTGCATTAAATTATAGGACTATTGTCCAGGTGTGCAGCACACGTTCTCAGTTCCTGGTGCCTAAACCTGGCTACCTTTTAAGACAGTGACTTCCTGAGTATCTCAAGGTAGATCGAAGAGAAGGTAGAAACTGAGACCTCTGCCCCAGCAGAAGAATGCACTGAAATTCTGGCTGTTTTGTCACACTCAGGACTTGCTTTTGCCAGACTAGAACTGACCGTGAACACTGGGGGGTTGTAGAATCCGAGCCTTAACCTGAGGCGTTGCCAGAAACCACAGCAGAAATGAGTACCCATGTGCTTGGATTTATTTCTGGTTGCCATTTCCACTCTGAAACTGCTCCTGGAAGAGCGTGGGTTCTAAGAACCACAGCTAATCCGACTGGGCAGGTAAAATACCCCTTGGGGATGCTCTGTGCTGCTGGCCGTCCTGGCGCTGGCTTTGGTGGCCACCAGGACGTTGCTTTAGAATTACGAAGAAAAGGACAAGATGCTTCGTAACACAGAAACGTGGGCAAATAAACAATGCCTTATTGCGGTGCTTCTGCTACTGGCTTTCCAAAAGAAATGTGGCTGTGAAAATATCTGTGTAACATAATATCTGCGTAATCTGTTTGGGCATGTAGCGATTTTTATCAATTCACGGGTCAAAGCCGTTCTCTGTGAAGAATGAGTCGTTTCCACCGTGCTGGGGACGTGCCAAGAGGATCGGCTGTATTTCAACGGCAAAAAAGGGTGGCGGGTTTCCTGGGTGCCACCCGACTCTCTGGATGGGCTCTTTCTTCCCAGAGCAGCAAAGTTTTGCACTTGGAAAAGACAAAAAACACGGAAAAGCAAAAGGTGGTGCAGCCCCTTCCGAGTTCTCCGAGTCCAGGTGTGTTCTTTGCAAGAGGCTCCGTGTTGGTGAGGAGATGGGGATGAAGATGCAGGTGATTCCCTGTAAAATCGGGATTTTGCAGTTGTGGGATGAGCTGCTGGACAAGGCGCTGTGGAGCAGCAGGTCCCATGCGAGAGCTGGCTGTTTGGTTACCCTCCACACCAGCAAATAAGCAACCAAATCGTGCAGAACACGCAGAATTTATAGACACAGTCTGATAGATGCCCTACTGGAAAAAAAATGGTTTAATTGCATTTCCATTTCATTATTTGGTTGCTTTACTTTTTATAGCATAAGGAAAGCTGGGATTTCTGAGAAGACTCTTGAAAAAATCTATTAAAAAGTCATTACTTTAAAGCCAACGTTTGTGAATTAAGCTCTCCAAAGCCCTGGATATTTTGCCGAGCCTCTCTGAATACTTTATGAAAGTGTCTGCTGTGCCTGATGGCTCTGTCAGAGGGAATATAAATCTGCCGAGTGCTGAAGAGAGCGGCTGAGGCTGTCTCATGATTTTTTTAAGTTGATGGTGTGTTTGTGGGCATGAGATTATTGATATCATCTTAAAAAGAAGTGATTTAAAGCGTAGCTTGATGGTGTCGGCCGAGCGGATGTGATTGCGACGCGGGTTTTGGCAAGGGCATCACGTCTGCATGGGGAGACAGCGCGAGGCTCCTGCTGGAGCGGGGCTGCTCCCGCTGGCCGAGCAGCGCGTTCGGGAGCAGGGAGAGGGCCCAGGAAATTCCCGTGGGCTCTCCCAGGCTGCCGCCTCCTGATATGAGAGGCCAGCGCTTCGGGATGGGCATCCTGGAGGTCATTTCCGAGCCCTCGGCTCATTCGGGTGCATGGGGCAGCCTTGGCCCCAGCCCAATGCGGCCACGTGGGCAGCTTGGAGGGAAGAGGCTGCTTCTCCCGCTCCGTGGGGTGCTTGTGCACGACACAACACAAACAAATCACTCTGTAAATCCTGGCCATTAGGACGTGAGACATTGTCTACAGCCAGAAGATGCCCTCTGCCTTGGATAAGGTTTCCCATCCCCTCAAAAGAGAAATGTCTGTGACCTTATGTAGCCAGAAGCTCCTTTCCCCATCAGAGCTGGCACATTACGTACATTTTCTTGCCCACCTCTTTAGTGACTCTGCCATTCCTGCTGGCACTGAGTGCTGTCTCACCTTGCAAACCGCCCCTGGCAATCCCGCATCTGCCAGAATCAGCATCTTATTTATCCCAGGCTTGGATGAGAGAGTCTGTCCCCAGGTTCCTTGCAGAACGAACAGGATTTGACAGTTTAGTTAACAACTGTCCGTATTCTTGCCAAAGAGAGAAGGCAAGAGCTGGAGGCAGGTCCCCATGTCCGATGGGTTGGAAATATCCGAGTGTCTCCTGCCGCATCCTGCCCGCTCCGGGTCGGGGAAAGCCAGGGCTGAGCACGGGGCTGAGCAGAACCGCTCTCGTCATCTGCTAAGCTGCTATTCTGCTATTTTAGATTTTTGCTGTTTTGCTCTTTTAGATGCTACATGGGATCTGCCCTTGCATGCTGCTTGGCTCGGGTATTTCCAGGATGCTTATTCTTACAGCATGTTGAATCCTAAATGCAGACGTGTTGTGTAGCACAGGGAGGGTTATTTCCTGAAAACCACGTTATAGCTGTCGGATCTTAACTCGCTTAATTCTTCTTCTGTAACTAAAAGATTATTTATTTGAATGGATCGTGCAATCAATTACTTGGGGGAGTGCATCGCTCTGCAGTCATTTGGGTCCTTCTGTGTCCTACTGAGCTTAAATTTTTTGAAGAAAATGAAATCGTCGACATTGCATTATCATAATGTCCTATGGAAGTGGTTGTGCTAAAGTCACTGACTAATGCAGCTGGAAACCCGAATGTTTTTCAGGGAGATTACTTCCTTCTGGGAAGATATGCAAATGCAGCCTTCTTTCTATTCAAATATCCTAGGAATTATCAGTGGGAAATTATTTTATGATTGTTCCCAATCCATTAAACAAATCACATGTACACTGACTGCATATTAGCAATGGTTATTTATAACATTTAGTGAGTCAACTCAGCAAAGGTCAGATAATACAAATGGTGCTAGTGGATTCACACAACATATTGCATTGAGTTTACCAGCTGCTGTCTAGTAGTAGAAAAACACAAAAGCAGCTACTTTGCCTTCCCTAATTCCTTTCAAACATCATTTAGGATTGTGCTTTGCTATGTGTTACCTATTGCTGTAATACGACCTGTGATGTATGTAATCTGTAGGATACCAGGTGCTGAGTGGGATTTTGGAAGGTTTTGAAGAACCAGGGGCATTTGGTGGCACCAGCCTTGACCTCCCTGGCAGCCTGGGGAAACGGAGGGGACGGGAAGAGGAAGGAGCCCCGGGATTGTGAACTCCACACGTGGCTTCTCCAGCCCTTTGTATTTAATGAAGAATAAAATCTTTATTACTACAGGCAGGTAAAGGAGGAAAAGATAGAGAGAGGAGAGTCATTAGAGCCTGAGCAGAAGAGAAATAACTATTATTAGTTTCTTGAATGACCTGTCTGCCCTGAGCATTGGAAGTCAACCAAAATAAAGCAATCAGCCAAGGAGATGTGAGTAAATAAATAACTGAAAACTTTTGTTCTGACAGTTTCTTTGCAATTAAGGAATGCAGGGATTTTGCAAGCGTGGTTTTCAACGCTCTGTTCTGCACGACAGACCAATGGAGCTGCTTTGGGTACAGACCCGCTCTCCTCGCCTCTTCCATTACTTTTTTGTTTGTTTTTTTAAGTTAGTTACTGACAACTGACATATTCTACACACTGCGTCCAGAACTTTCTTCTGGTGGATTATGTTTTTCACTGTGAAATGACAAGTAGGACAAAAGAAACGTGGAAGGAGTGAGAATTCCTGTATTTGGGCTTTTCTGCAGACACGCGCTGGTGAATCCCTGGGTGCCCCATTTGCCTTTATGTGAACCATCAGGCCGCAGCAACATTTGGCATCAACCAAGAAGCCAAAAAGTGGTGCCAGAGGCGCAGAGCCCGTTGTGTCACCTTTCCCTGAGCACAGACGGGTGCTAAGGGGCAGTTTGACAGCCCAAATGTCAAGACCTCAGAGGTCCCCATTGCCACCGCGTTGGCACCTTGCAGGTTTCCACGGCCGGTTCTCACCAACACAGCTCCAAGCCCTGAAATGGCTGGGAAAAACCATGCTGGGGAGACAGGAATGTGCATGGAGACACGGGCAGGCAGAAGAGGGGAAATCTCCTCAAAGAGCCCAGCGGGAAGCACCGTTTCCTCTCCCGATGTTCCATATGCGGCTGATGAATTATCTCCAGCTCTCGTCTCATTAACGCATAGACAAGTGACAGCTGCCTTGTTTTGACAGCTGAGCTGTAAAACGCTGTTGCCATAACTGTAAAACTGAACATTACCCTGTTGTACCGCGGCCACCGCACAGCCGCGTTCCCCAGCGGCAGCCAGAGCCAGCGCCGTGTCCCGCCGGCCCCGCTTGTGTTCCCCGGAGCTGCTGCTCAAGTGCAAAGGGAGCTGCTATTTAATAGTTGGCTTTGGTTCCCTGGATATTTTCCAGGCTGCTCCTACTATCTGCTAACATATTTCTGAACTGCTGCTGCTTTCGGTAAGTGCCAAAACGCTGCGTGCTCGTAAAGCTGCAAAAGCTGCCCGGGTGCTTTCAAACAAACCTCGTCCCCTTTCATCATTTCTTCTGTGAACGTTCAGGAGGGCAAAATTTTAGCAGTCTGAAATACTGGCAAATACTTTCTTCCTATTTGTATTTCCCTTGAAACAACTGCTTGGCATTTTGGAATCCTTCTGGGGCATCAGCTGCCCGGGATGTGGAATATCTACTGTGTGATGGAGAAAAGAGCTTGCTGGGGAAAGGGGCTGAAGTGGCTGATATGGGACCAAACTACTGCCAAATTGCAGTGCATTTCCCACTGCTGTGCGCTGGGTAAGGCAGGGGTGTCTGCAGCTGCTTCGCAACATAATACAGAATCATGTTATTAATCAAATAATTCAGGAGGAGTAATGCATCCAGGAGTTTATGGAGCACATTATGGAGTCTGACTGCAGTTGAGATACTTAATCCTGTGAGAAGCTGATTGCCTGTGCGCAGGAACAGCATCACGCAGAGCGCAGATCAGCCAGGTATCCGCTCCAGCAGCACCCAGAGCTACGCAGGATTTTAGTCCAGTCCCATAATTAGCTTCTTTCATGGTTTACTCTACAAATGCAAAAAGAAAACTTGATTTTTTTAATCATCATTAAGAAAAAATTTCCAAGTCTTTTCTAGAATGTTTTTAGCATCTCTCCCTTTTCAGACATGGTAATTGCCCCCCTTCCTCCCCGCCAGACTATTAGGGACATCATCAGCCGTCCCCTCCTCGCAGGAGCAGCGCCAGGCCGGTGTCCAATGTCCATATCTCGTAGCCATGACAACGTGATTGCCCAGGACAATGGAAGAAAATCATTCCGAAGCCTCTGGAGCTCGAGAGGAATCTAAATAATTATCACCCCGGACTACTGCTGTCCCCGGGGACGCGGCGAAGGAGCGGGTGACGCAGGCTCTGATGTCAGCGCGTAGCGGCGGCGGCGGCACCGCAGGAATCCCACGTCAGCGCCGCTGCCCCCAGCCCTGCGCCAGCGTCGAGCGGGGAATGACAATGAAGGGACCAAAGGTTGGCGCCGCGCGAGGACCCGCAGCGCTAATGAACGCTAACGGCTCCGAAAAGAGCCTGTGCTCCGGCATATTAATAACGCATCTGGACCGGGCGGGAGTGATTGTGCAATGGAAATCATAATTGCAATATTTAAGGGGAAATAAATAGATAAGCTAATGTGAAAGTTCACTTCATTTGCATGGCATAATTTGGCTTTTTATCCTGGCGCGCGGAGTGACTAAATGCCGGCTGACAGCAAAAATGTGGAGGTGAAAATGACATGTCATTCTGCAAGTATTAGTGTGCTGGATGGGAGGCTATTAATATTTTAAAAGGCTTTTCTTTGAAAAGAGGTACAAAAGAAACGCCGGAATGTACACGCGACTTCCCCGGATCGCTACGGATGTTCTCCAAGTTTACTTTTTCTCCTTTAATTTGCATGGAGAGCATCTGTCCGGCTGCGTGCGGAGTGATTCATCAGTGCTGAGAGGTGATTCGCGTCCGGCTCCTTTTGTGCCTTGTTTTCCATCCAGTTCAGACTTTGGATTTTAGGAGCGTAATGCTTTTTAATTGGAAGTGTTGGCAAGTGAAGGCCTTTCTGTGCTGGCTTTGAGCATCGGTAATGATTCTTGTATAAACTTTATTACATAGTTTATTTGTGTAACGAGGTTTTAGGGTAGTTTGCAGGCAGCTCTTCCACAGAAATGCAGGAGAAAACTGCAAAGGGTTGGAAGGGACATGTCCAACGAACGGATTTGCCATCTACAGCCAGGACCGTGCATCCAGGAGAGGAGAGCCCACATTCCCACCCGGAGCAGAGAGCGGATTCTACGGGCTCTGGAGAGAAGCCGGGATGGGTAACAAGAAGCCAGTTCCTAACAACCCTTTTTGTGTTCCAACTTGAAGCCGAATTGGCCTTATTTCACTGCTCGTGGTCTGCAAAGAAGGTCCCAGAGGTTGGCAGGTCTCCCCGAAGGGGTTTTGCATCAGCACGTTTCATTACTACCAAATAATTGAATGCATTGACCATACCAATGCTACAAAGACATTATAAGAAATAAACTTTCTTTAGATTTAAACACCTCCAAATGTAACCTCAGCTCTTTGGGGGGAAATCCAGGAGCCATCTCAACTAGATTGGGCAGAAGGGAGGAAAGCCCCAAACATAGTGGCCAAGCAAGCAGCAGGATCTGAAGGATGCAGGTGACAAATGACCTGCTGTAATTAGGGCTGATTGAGTTCAGCAAGAAATTACTACCAGGTGTTGGGAGCTAAATTAAAGGTGAGGCTGAGGGGTATTTTTTCCTTTTCTGAAGGGAGGACAGCTTTGTGCTAGTGAGCTGCAGTGATGGTTCTGCAAGACCTTGGCAAGGAGCTGTGTGAATTTGGGCGCCAGGGACCAAACTGGTCAGGTATGGCTTTTTCTTTAGCTTTTAGAAAATCCTCTTTATTCCCTTCAGACTTCTCTTGCTTGAGCCCTAGGTGCAGCACTGTCCCCTCTCTGTGACTGCAGGTGGATGTGCCTCTCTCTTCCTTATGAGCATCTTTTGTTTGAGCAGATCTAAAAATCTGCACAACCTAATCCTGCTCCCGGCCACCCGTGATGTGGATCTGCTGCGTTTGGGAGGAACCTGCTTAGATCTGGGGCTGTTTACAGGAGAATTAACTACTCCTGGCAAAAATAGCTGGTTTCCCTCCTCCACTAACAAGCAGGAATTTGGTTCTGCCTTGGATTTGATGCTTCCTTGCAGCATGGGCAGGTAACGGGCAAATGATGTTCTGAGCATTTTGGAAAGAAGCTGGCAGCGGTGGTGTAGGTACCTGGGTATGATTCATTACTGGTCAGGTGGTTGCGTTATCTGAATTTCCATGCTTCAGTGACAGGACAAGTATGACAAATCTGAAATACTGCCCTGCGAATAACAAATCAAAGAGGAGGTTTTTGTGAGCCCCACGGGGAGGTCTAAACAAGGCCTGCAAGGTGCTTTGCAGCGTCTCCTTGTCCTTTCTGTGAGACAAAACAACACAGGAGGTGCAAAGTAGATGTGCATGGCACTGTGTTTAATGCTACACACATGGATATTTGTGCATATATGTATGGGTGTGCATGCATTTCTTGCTGAGCTTTGGGGCTGGTGGTGTCAAATCTTACAGATGTGAAGGTTTCTCTCCTGCTAGTTTGCCCTGAATTCACCTAATCCCAGTTTGTCACAAGAGCTGGAGCCCTTTGGGGCAGGGATTCTTCCTCTCTGCTTAAAGACCACCATGTAGGACAGCATCCTCACCCAGGGCACTTAACCACTTTTGACCAGAAATATTTGTAACAGTCATGAAATTTTGGGCAATCAAACCTCCAGCAAGGGGGAAAGAAAAGAGTCTGGAGGTGGCCATTAAAAACCTGAGAATTTGCAGAATTCAACCGCCAATGTTTCTGCCTTGCCTAAACCCAGGCTGATGTCTTTATTGCAGCCTAGGGAAAACGTGCAGTGGGGAACTCAGGCCTTTCCCATGCTCTTCTTGCCAAGGACAGCATTGCTTTTCCATCTACAATATCACTAGGCCAAAGGAAATATCTGTGGGGACTTGATAACATGAAAATATTTTGTACTTTAATTTGTTTCTTAGTGTAATGCAGCAGCTGGAAAACAAGGAGGGAGTTGGGCATTCAGCTCTCAACTTCTCACCACTGTTCTGGGGCCATAGTTAAAAACACATTTTTAAACTATTTTTATGTTATTTTGGATGAGAGTGTGAGTAAGGGAACACCATGGAGCCTAAGCTGGCGGAGCACGAGCTGCAGCAAGGCCCATCCCAATGGTCCTGGTGCCATCCCAATGGGAACGCATCATTAATAGCCAAAATGTTTTCCTTGGGAATTCAGTCCATTGGAATCAAAGTCTTCCAACCAGCTGTGGAGGAATGAGGTGGCATTTTGCAGGGCTGCACGTGCTTGCTCGCCTTGGAGAGGAGGCTCAGAATTGTCTGGGTTAAAAGCCCTGGGAACACTCGCTGGTGCTAAGGCAGTGGATTCAGCCAAGAGCAGGATGCAGAAGCTGTTTAGAAGCTGAAGTGATGAAGAACCTTAGTGATAGACACCATGCTCTACAATAAAGAATATTTATTTGCTGTCATGTTACTGCACGATACCCTGACAGGCAGCATGTGTCTCTGCTCAGCTTTGGGTTTGTAGAAGTAGCAACTAATCATGATACAGCCAAGCTATATCCAGATCCCAGTGCTCAAAAGGAGGTTGAAAAATATCATCGTCCTGCTGTTGTGGCCCCTGGTAGTATATTTAGCACTCGGCTGCTGTTCATTTTGATGTGTTGCCTTAAAAGGAAGAATATGGAAAAGGTTAATTAAGGAATGCTGCGAAGTGCTAACGTGGTGGGAGAAGCCATCTGTGATCAGGCTGCAGTGTGAGGATCACACTGTTACTACTGACTCAAAGAATGGAAGAGACTCACTGAAATGCTGCGAGACTGCCTTGTTTCCTGCCTCTAAGGTTAGATTGAATGAAGGGAAAAAAGGCAACCAAAGGACTTTTTGAATTCTCCCTGCTACCAGTGCGCAACGTTTCAGGAATTGTCTCAGAAGTCTTTCAGTCGTGGATTTCACAGAACCATTTTTGAAGTGGTGTGATTACAAAAGGAAATCCTCCTCAATGAAGTGGTCTGAGTATCTGCCAAGGGGTGCTGGACTGCCAGAGTTTCCAAAATGCCTCATTTAAGGGAAGAGTTGGATTCCAGCAACAGCTAGTCCCCAAAGCCTATGGCTCCCACAGTGCTAATGATAACGACCCACCCTTATGTGTTATCTTTTGCAAGGAAAGTGCTTTGAGGACCTCATGTAATGACTCGTATGACTTTAACGATGTCAGTTGTGCCAGAGCTGAACTTGGCTCTGTGGATGTTGTTATTAGAAAGCCTGTGTAGGGAGGGTCATACCTACACTGTCCTGGTGCTAATAGCCAGGTTATTTCTGCTGTAAACCTTCCTGAATTTAGGGACAGGTTTTTTTCCTGCACTGGAATTTGCCAGGGAGGATTTTGCAGCTTCTTGAATGCTCCGTCCAAAAAGCTGGAGCAGCCCTGGATGAGGATCTACCTCCAAGCCGCCTCTGAGGTCTTGCTTGCCCTAGCCCTCAGCAAGGCAGATCTCAATGTGTGGAGCAGATGTTGCTTGCTGTGAGCTCAGGGCTTTCTCAGGGCTCAAAAAGCAGGCAGTCGAGTCCGTGTGGGGCTACGGGGCAGCTGGAGGGACCGAGCTCTGCTCCTTCCAGTCCTTTATACTGTCCTTTGCGCTCCAAATGCCACAGCTCCCACTTGAATTGCTGCTTCCAGCCTCTGGTGCAGCTGGGGCTCCTTTGCTGTGCTGGTTCTTGGGCAACTTGTTCCCCAGCTCTATTCCCCTTTATAGGAGTGGATCATGGCTCATATTTGGAAATTTCCAAGTGGGAATTTGTCTCCTCTTGAATCCATTGCTTCTCTGGGCATCCTATAACCCTCAGCAATGAGAGAGTTGAACGGCTGTTGACTATCCCCTTCCAAAGCAAACAGGTTTGGCACCCACATGTGCCAGCAAGTGCAAGCTCTTAGCTGAGGAGTGTTTCTATTTTCACTCCGTGTTGGCTGAGCCTCTGCACGGACTTACATCTAAGTAGATACTTAAGCCATTGAGAAATACCAGTACAGGTATATTTTGTTAGTGTTAGCCTAGGAGGAGGAGGGATGAGCTGTTAAAGCTTGTAAAGACTTTGGAGGGGATATTGTTCTGCTTTAGAAAAGCAGCAGCGACACTTGTGCTAGCGCTCATCGGCCTTGCCTTCCTCCGGGGCCAAGAAAGCAGCACACCCGAGTCATCGAGTGCCATCTGTGTCATGTCTCGGTCCTCGGTGTAAATTTCGGGGACTTGGAGGGCAAATCCATTAAAGCAGTGGAATTTCTCTAGTACAGATGTCACTTAAGCAAAAGCAACTTCTTTCCATGCATTAAAGCCATTTACCATTAAAATGTGAGTGCTGGGCCCGGCTTGCACCCAGCACAACCCCAGGGAACGGTGCTGCCTCCCCTTCCATGAAAAGGAAGAGAAACCTGGGGGGATATTAGGTTAAATCCTAAATGGAATAAGAAAATGTTCATAAGATTCCCCTTCTAGAGTATATTTACAAATCCAGAGGTCTTTAAACAAGCGACAAAACATCTAAATTCCTCTCTGCTGTAACTTAAAACAAACAGTAATCTTTTTTTTCCCCTTGGATCTGGAAGCTGAAGTATTTGCTTTTAAAATTCAGTGCAAGTTTGCAGGTTATTTTTTTGGTTATACTTTTGTTTTTTTCCCAAAGCAAATTAGAGTCCTCCAAATATTTACAGCCTCGCAGATGACAGGTTTGGAAAGGCCGACTCCATTTACTCAACCTAAATCCCTAGGCAGTGCATACGAGGGGCTGCTGCGCTGCCGTTTAAATATTTATGTATCGTGATCATCTGCTTGACCCGTTTCCTCCCGCTTTGAGGACGTTATCCCGACCACGTGGCTGTTGCTTTGCTTTCTTCTATGGTTTAGAGCCAACCCCAACCCCTTGCGAGGTGCAACCCCAATTTTGAGACTTTGGGAGGGGATTTGTTGTTCCTCCAGGTTTGGAGATAACTGGATATTTATAGGAATCACCAGGTGCCTCTGCCACCCTCATGCAAAGAGTGTCACTTCTGTCACTCCCATCCGTGTTATCCTTTGCTCTTCGTGCTACTTGTCTGGGCAGAGATTTTGCAGTTCTGGGAAATTAAGTTTTTCAAGGTACATTAACAAGATGTGGATTTTTTGCCCACTTTAAGAAAATCATATGGATAATCATAAACTTCCTAGTGAGTCTTAAATTCTGAATTTTATCACGCTATTTTATTACCATGTATAATCTTCCCGCTATAAACTTTCCTCACCATCTGATATATCATTATTCCAACAAGTGTTGCCTTTTTTAAACTAGGACCCATATTCCATGCATTTTTCTGTGCTGTTTTTTTCTAAAAGGCCTTTTGGGAAGCCTTCAGGATAGGATGAAAACTGCAATATTCTGAATTTCTTAGCATTCGCTTTATTTTAACGGAGATTTTTATAGCTTTCCTGATTCATTTAGAGTTGCTTTTTAATACAATTTCATGCTGACTTTTTTTTCTTTTTACATGCACTGGAAGCAGCCTGATGCGTTCTGCAACCTTTCCATCTTTCATTCCCTCTTTAATTTTTCATTTAACCATCCTCAAACTGATGGACAGAACTGTTACTTCGGGGCAGGATTAATCACCTGGCAGTGGCGCATCTGGAGCAGACTTGGCACAAATCCTATCCTAGCTACAAAAGGCCTCGAGCTCTGCTTCCCAGAGGGCTGGATCCTGAAAATATTAGTGAGAAAATAGGTAAATGCACACACTTATGCTAATTTAACACGATTTAACTAAAAAAAACAGTGCTTTTGCAAGCTTTGTAAGTGGCGTTTGTTTGCGAAGCAACAGTAACATGTACCTGGGAGAGAAGAGCATTGCTCTGGGCTGGCCCTGAGCAGATGCAGCAGTTGCATTTTATTAATTTTGCAGAAAATGTATGGCAGTTTGTGCCTAACGAATACTAATACAACCTTTAAAGCTCATTTACCAGCTACGTACAATTAAAGGACAATGAGAGGCATTACTTACCGAGCACACTCGAGCATCACCGAAATATCCTGTTTGTTTATCGCAATAATTGTAAAATAAAATACATCAATCGCACCGTATTTATAAATTCAAGAGCTATTTGTGTCCGCCCGCATTCTTGCTAACGCGTAATGAAGGTTATGGAAGGAACAAGTATTTGAATGCAGAGTACAAGGAAAACTAAACCCGCCTGAAATTTGAGGAACAAGACGGTGTGAGTCAGTCGTTTATTCGTGTTCCCTGCACCAATGTGCATGGTGGGGATGTAAACAGGATGCGGGCGGCTCGTGACTGATGAGCAGGTGCTTTTCAGCTGGATTGAATTTCGGAATAACTCCCACCTGGGGGACAGAGACTTCCCAAGGGGACAACAGTGAGCAGCAAAGAGGCTCTGTGGGCACCTTTGTGTTCACACTGCCCCTTTTCCTAGATCTTTCTATAAAAACAGTCCCAAGAAATGGCATTTCTGGCTTTAATACCCAGTGCTCTGCAATGGGGTCAGGCTCCCGGGCATCCTGTCCGTGCGCGTTAGTTACACGTGCCAGGGAAGCTCTGCATCTTTCCCAATGCAAAGCACAGGCATTCCCATTGGGAAAGCACCGAAGTGGCTGCTTTTGAGGTGATCCTGGTGATACCGCACTCGTCTGACACCAGCTTTCCCTGCCCAAGGCCCTGTGCAAACCTTTCTAGGAGAAGAATCACCAGAAATGTTGCTGTTTCATCACTAATGGGCAGGGATAAATCTGCTTTCAGTGCCTGTTGAGCCGTTTTCCTTATTTCAAAACCATCTTCTCTGATTCATGAGCTGTTTTCAAATTTCTGCTTTAAAGAAATAACCGCAAATGAGAGCGAGTGAATTGTGGTGCTTTATCCAAAGCTGATCCCCAGGACCAGGCTATCCAGTCCTTTCCAGAGGACCCCTCAGATTAAATAACCTGCCTGGAGGTGGGTGCAGTTTCCACTCATGTTTTTTTTTGTCTGAGATGATCAGACAAAAATGAAAATGCCAAAAAGTTGCAGTTTTGTGTTGCAACCTCCTGTGGGGAGGACAAACTGGTAGTTTTCCTGCCCCAAAGTGCAACATTCCCATGTTCTGTCACCGCCGATGGTCGATTCCGTGTGCTTTGTGCAGGCATGTGAATCCTCTGCTCCAATGCGCGTTTGGGAAGTGAAACGCATAGGCAGGAAATCTCCTCCCATGCATGGAAATTCATGTAGGGATTCACAAGGGACAGGCAAACAAAACCCCAGACTTGGGGGTGCAAAACCCAGCGGATCCAGCGCCAGCCTCTTGTCCCCACCTGCTCAGCAGCTTCCTGCCCCTTAAATGAGATGGGAGGAATCTGCTTGGTGCTGACAACATCCTTATGAAATAGCTCAAACCTGATAAATCATCTAAAACGTAGCAGTCAAACTAAAAAATTACTCCCTAGGCAAAATGTCTTGACAATTCTGTGCAGAGCTGATGTGTTTAGCCTTCAGGAGAGGGATTTAATAAGTTATTTTTTTACCAAGTATCACCTATTAGTTCATTACAGAGCTGCTTGCTTGTTACTCAGAAATGCAAACCAACTTTCTAGGTGGAGGAGGATGTCATAATGCTATAAAACTTCATGAAATGCCGTCAGTGGTTATTTAGCCCCAAGTATTTAGAACTGAGTGGAAAAATAAGAGAAGTTATTGTGAACTCGGAAGAAGAAGGCTGCAACTTTTGCTGTAATTAAAGAGCGCTGCTCCCTTCCATCGCAGGGCAAATGACCTGGACTGGAAGTGAATACCCAGGAGGTCGTTAAAGCTGCTCTCATTAAGTTTTGCTGAGGGTTTTCTCCATGTTGTGGAGCTGACGCTGCCCATCTCCAAGGCTCAGCCCAGCACGAGCCCTTGGACCATTCCTCGCTTCCATGAATCACCTGTTTGTGTAAAGTGGGAGAGAGAAATAAAGCAAAACCAGGTAATAATTTGCAGGTAGATCCCAACCATCCTGCCTTCCTCACTGCAACCCACCCTTATCGCCATTCCTGAGAGCTTTTGCTGTTAAAATCAGGGTTTCCTGGAAGAGGAGCCCTGCATCACGTAAGCGCTCCTGCTTCCCGGGCTTGATGGACGCGCGTGGCCGTGTCCCCTTGGGCCACAGGAGTGACAGGGGGCTCTGGCTGGTGATTAATGCCCTGGACTCCCATGGAAACGTCCTCCCTATTGCTCTGCATCAGCAGGAACAAAACCCAAACTGTAGGTTGACTCGTTGGGGCTGAGCTGGAAGTCCTAGCCAAACCGAGAGGGAAGCCTTCACCGCGCTTTCAGGGGGTTTTATTTCCTTTAATGAATTCTTTTCTTCAGTAAATTTGTAGACAGAAACATTGTTTTGAAACAAAAGGCTAAAGCACCACACTACGAATGTCAGCATGAAATGCTTTGAGGCAGACTACGTCGACTACCTCTTCATTTTGGCAGAGATAGCTTACAAAATATAACTGAATTTGTGAATGGTTTGTTGTGCCCCAAATGGCACTTTGAGCAGATAGCGAACTTAGGAATCATTTTATTTTGTTTTTAATCGCAGCAGTTTTAACCCAAAGCTGTCCATGAAAGGTGCTTCATTGAGTCTATAACAGTTTAATGATAAAATATCTTCAATCAACCCCTAAACTTAATTAATTCTACAAGTCCGTGCCTCTTCCAGGTGCCTGTGCAAGCAGAGAGGGCCAAGGCTGCCGGCACGGCTGATCCTGATGGTTGGGCTGGGATGTGGTGGCCTCCCTGGCATGGACCAAACTCCTAAAAAGAGCAGGGAAAGCCAGGAGAGGGCTGGAAAGCGATCGGAGATGTCAGGTAGACCTGCTGTCTCCAACGTGTGATGGTGTCACACCAAACTCCTAAGAGGAGCAGGGAAAATCCGGGAGAGGGATGGAAAGCAGAGCTGTAGGGTAGACCTGCTGTCTCCATTATGTGATGGTGTCACACCGCTCCAGGGCTACAGCAGCATCCAGGTATCCAAGATCGTTTTATCCAGAACTGCACCCGGGGACACGCGTGGACGCTGGAGCCGTTCGGCCTCGCCGCGGCACCGGCTCCTCTCGCGCCCGCAGCCCCCGAGGCGCAGAGCCGGGTCATTCCCATGACAACGGCGCCCGCATCCGACTTGGGAAGGTTGATGCGAGTCGTTAAGTGCTACTGACACTAATGATATAATTAGCTGTGTTAAAAGTCATGTCTGGTAGCATCTAGTTTGTTTCCAGGGTGACTAAAACACTATAAATAATCATGTCCAGCAGTATTTCCATGGAATTATTGTCCGTGAGGGAAGCAAGTTAGCGGGATCCTTTTTTATAGTCAATGCGCAAAGCCGTAAATGTCAAAAATGTTTTTCTTGTCCTCCCAAACCAGAAACACTAAGGTAACCAAATCCCGCTCCGATGGCTGGAATATGCAGGTACCTGGTGATGTAATGGGACATGTTAAATAGAGTTTGGAGACTGTTTGGAATCTGATCTGAGCAAATTGTGCTTGGTGGAAGTTGAGGTGAATGAAAACTACGTTTGCAAATGCAGGTGCCGTCGTGAAGGCTGGACCTGGAGCTCAAACTGGGACTGAAACCAGATTCAGAAGGGAGGAAAATTGAATTTGGCTCCAGCTTAGGCTTGAATCCTCCTTCCTTGGCCTTCCTGTGATCCTGTGTGTACAAATGTGCCAAGATTTTGGTCACCATCCCTTTTACCTGCAGGAATTCATCAATTCATTTCAAGTAATCTTGAAATCTTCCAGTCTTGTTAAATAAAAAGTAGAAACACGTTTGTAGAAGGCTGAGCCTTATCCAAAACCCATTAATATTGCAGGAAGGGTTTCTAATGATTCCCAGTGGCCTTGGAATTGGCTTTTACACGATCCCTGATGCAACCATAAATAATAATAAAGGAACTTTATCTCCCCTATTCTCTTATTTACTCCACTCTTCTTGCATGGTTTTATTAAGTCCTACAGCTTGACTGGAAAAAATAACCCTGAAGTTATTGTGCTGTAAAATTGTCCTCAGTTACTGTTAGCCTGAACCACGTGGATCTCGTCCGGGCCCAATTCACGTCTCTCGACGCTGCAGGGGTGATGTGGATTTGGCTTCCACAGTCACCACAAACGCAATTTGGAATAATTCTGCCCTTGTGAAACGCTAATGGGAGGTCAAATTAAAGAGGATGAGACCCTTCCCGTGTGCAGACACTCTGGAATGAGCAGATTTTAAGCAGAAGCTGATCCCAGTGGATGAGCTCCGACGTTCCCTTCCATCCCCAGACATCACCTCCTCATTCATTTAGGATTTCTTTGCTCAGGGTTGGCCTTTTCCACCAGTTTTTGGCAACCTGTCATAACCTGCCCAGCCACTTGACTGGTTGCCAGCCCTCTAAAATGATTCAAAACCTAATGAAATTAAAGCAAGCAGAGCAAAATCAGTAATAAATTGTGTCATGTTTTCCAACAGGTATAAAGGAAAACGCTGTCCCCAGCGCACAGATTTGTCTCTGTCATTGTAACTCAAAGACTCTGCCCGGAGGGGACTGCTGCCTGACCAGTGCCAGCTCTAAAAATATTCCAGCAGTTACCAAATTTCTATGGATTTACTTACTTTTTCACGCTGACACTGCACAAAGCCTTGACCTGTTGATGGAGGAAGTTAAAGGAGAGAGTGAACAAATATTTAATAATGGATGAACAATAAAATAGCAGCAGCTATAATAACGACACTTAAAAACATAAATTAATTGAGGATGCAGCACAACCTGCAACAAACGGGGTCCCATCCTGTGCTCGGGATGGTGCCAACAGGGAGCTGGTTTCCAAGAGCATCGCTCAAAATCCAGCCTGAGAAGAAGGAATCTTCCAGCCATAAAGGTCGTGTCCAGAATTATTTATTTTGTTATTGGATCTATCCAAGAGTAGGGAAATGGGGAAGTTGTCCCCAAGCAGGGACCATGTGGCAGCTACACGCACGAGCTCCCAGAGCAACCCGGTCCCTTGGGTTCGGGGACGAGACGCCGCTGCCCAGGTGACATTTGATTAATCAGTTGCAGCTTTTAAAAATAGACGATTATTCTTTTGTTTCTTAAAACAAACCCGTATTGAGTACGAGTCAAAATGACTGCGAAAGCCAAAGTACCCGCAGTTTTTTCATTTTCTGGTAATTAACATTCCTGCTGCGTTTGCCTGATGAGTTTTTTAGATTTCCCAGGCGCTTGGTGGTATCACGGAGCTCGGGTTCCCCGTGGTCTCGTAGCTGCCGAACTTCCATACGGAGGAATCAGCCCGGAGGCGGAAAGCACCCGGTTTCAGCGCTGGGGATGCCGGGGCCTCGGGAGCACCGTTGGGAGCAGAGTTGGTGCCGCAGCATGGAGCAACCCGGGCTCTGTCGTGGGCAAAGACCCAGCAAGAGGGTATCCAGGTTGGCTCCGTGAGCGGCTCCTCATCCCGTCTGGAAACCCGATGGAGCAGAAGACACAGGCGGCTTTGGGGAATCAGGGAGCAGCAGCTCCGTGTGGTGGAGACGCTCCCGTCCTGTTGCGCGGCAGGAAAGGCTGTTCCCGTTTTGTAGCCGATTGCATTTGAAATGAATGTTTTCATTTATTCCAGTGTGCTCAGAAGTGCCTCGTGACGGACCCCGAGGAAGAGCAACCGTCCTGCCGCTCTTTGCAGGTGCTCCAAGTGCAGCCTGGTTGTGGTCAGCGCCCACGGCTTGATGCTGATATGAAAAACGTAAGGAAGGAGCCTTGAGGGAAGACCTGCAGTGCTTCTCTTCTACCTCTTCCAAAGCACATCCGTGGATTTTAGCTTAACTTGAAGTTTTGGGATGTTGGCAGGTATTGGAGCAAGGAGCCAACCACTGCTGCCCCGGTCTGAAAACCTGCGGGGTGCTCAGCCCAGCCTCGTGCTGCTGTATTTTCACAATACTTTTGCTTTTGTTATGTTTATAGCTCTTCTTTATACCCTGATAGTTAATACTCTCACTGGCCCCAAGGGCAGCCAAACTTGCACCTCAGACTGGTTCTCCCCGGGGCTCTGCTTGGCTCCCGGCTGCTGAGCGGGTCCTCGTTACGGCTCCACTTGGAAGATTCCCCATCCCCATCTCATCTACGATCTCCAAGTTACGGCGGATTCTCCACCTGCAATCCCGAGCAGCGGGAAAACCCACCTCTAGACACCTGTTTGTGCAGCAGGAAGGAAATACATATTAAGCCCATGTTTGCTGCCTGCGGGCGCATCTGACACGAAGACAGATTGACGACGTTTTCTGCAGCAAGAGCTGAGAAACTGATTGACCGAATGCATTATTTAATAAACAGGATAATCCCGGGGATAAATTATTTAGAGTTGTTGGAGCAGCTCCGTTTGCAGCTGCAGCAGCGGCGCTGGGAGCCGCCTCGTTGCCTCGTCTGATTGGGAACGTGACAAAGTGTCGGGGCCGTAACTTAGAGTTTAATCAACTCCCGAGGAAGCATAACGAGTTGTTTGTGTTTAATGCGAGGAGTTCACAGCTCTTTGCTCCTACCTGATGGGGTGTACAAGCCGCTCAGCGCAGGTAATGAATCCGGACTCCTTATTGGAAAATTTCATTACCCGAAAACTGCCTGGGATGAGCAGGCAATGCAGGGAGAAGAGATGCACTTAGCATCAATTCTGATCCTTTAGGCAAAACTACGGGATGTGATTTCTGCCTGTTGTCTGGGATATGTCAGGAGCCGGTAAAACACCGGAGGGAGAAATTATGGGTATAAATGACCCAAAAGCTGCAATAGTTTCCATGGGGTTGGCTTAGCAGAGAGCACCATAAGACCAGGCTGGTTGGCCGGGCACAGCGGGATATGCCGAGAAAAGGGAAAATTTGCCGCGGGATATTGGGACCCGCAGCTCGGGCTGCATTTCTTTCCCTTTTGGCAGCGCATAGCCGAGCGAGTGGCCCGAGACTCCGTTTATTACGGCGCTGGATTGCTTTCCATGGAAACTAATGGGGATCTGAGAAACACGGGCTCCGCGACGGTGCGAGATGAAATGGAGCTGGATACGGAAGCAGCTGCCTAGAAGGAATCACGTATGAAATAGTGTTTAATGACGGAGGCGACGGAATAGAAGAAGCGGGAGGTGGTGACTGGAAAATGAAGTGACCTCCAGGTATCACCCAGCTCCCGAATTCCTGGGGGAAGAGTTGAGGAATATTCGCAGGAGGGAGAAGCACTTAAGTTGGCGGCTTCCCCCTTCCCACTCCTCTTTTTCATCACTGAAGCAGAGAGAAGACATGCAGATTTTTCCCAAATAAAAGCAGGCTCTGTCACTTTTTCCCCCTTTAATCTCTTTGCACATTCCGTATTAAAGGGTTTTTTGGGAACAGCTGGAAATCGCCGCACCAGGCACAGACCCTCCGCGCGTAACTTGGGGCTCCGGCGACACACGAATCCCGGGCACTTTTGCTCCCCGTTTCCAAAGCCAGCAGGATCCGGGTGGTGGGAGGCAGGAATCACCCCCCACGGCGCGTCCGGAACGGGGAAACACCATGAAGTTCTTGGGAATGTGCTCTCCAAGGGGCTAACAGGCATTTGTAGACATATGTGAAGTCAAATAACTTGTCAATTTAAGTATTCATTTTATTTACGCAGAAGACAGTCATGTTTTTATTATATAAATATATATTGAGGCACTTCAAATGTGAGCATTTGGCACAAGCTCATCTGACACCGAGATGCGCCCAGGACATTCAGAGGGGCCTGAGCAGTCGCACGCGGGTGTAGTTCGATGGTAATTTTGATTTTGTGGTTTATTGGCTAATAAACCATAATTAAGTGATTAACGCCCTTCCCTGCAGTTCTGTTGTGCCGGTTCGGCTTCTAGACACCCCCGGAAAGGAGCCAGCCCCAGAACTGACGTTTCTCAGACTGATGGACGTAGCGCAAGCAACCACACGTTAAACAAGAAAGTTGTTTTAATGATCGCTCCCCAAATACCCAAAGGCACTAGTCAACACTGCAGACTAATGACCTACAGATTGGTGTGATTAATACACATTTGAGCATCACAATATTTTCCACAGCTTTAGATGGCACAGGAAGGGAGCTACTCTCATCCGTAACAGCTTTGCGGCTCGATGCCCTTCTATTTATTTATCTGAGTAGAAAACCAGAGCAAACGACGCCTGAACTGCAAGAATCCTGGTCCTGCTGAGCTGCCTAACCCGCCTCTGCTCTCCTTTCTCCAGGTTATTTCTAAGAAGCATCTTGAGAACAGTGCTGGGAGCTGCAGATTGATGCTGCTGCGATTCCTCCAGCGTCAGGCAAACGACACAGCTGGGAAATCGGAGTGACACAGTGTAAATGAGACCGGGATTTGCACCGATCCGGAGCATCAGGGTAACACGACAGACAACAGAACATCCCGACTGAGGACAATTTCACATCTCTTTTGTCCGTCGCAAAAACCCTTGTAATATGTGGAGTGTAAAGCTCACAAATTACAATTTAAAGGAACTACCAAGGGACCTTTTACAATATAACACAAAATTCAAATGACATTTTTAGGAAAGCACTTGAAACACGTAAGTCCTGACAACGTTGGATTACTCTAAACTGTAAACCTTAAGAAGTTTTATATGACTAAATAAAATCAACATTACAATTGCCAGATATTATCATTATCAACGAGATTGTAATAACATGATATAATGTAAACACGAAGCTCAGGATACTGGTACTAAAAAAGTCTCTCGGTTAATTCTTTGTAGCTTCCTATCTGCACACAGTAAAATAGATAATAACTGGAGAAGAGGTTACAGTATTTCATCTTATTGATATCAGTGTTTTGCTAGCAGCAGTGCCCAACTGCATCCCCATTTTAATATTATTTTCCAGAATCATCATTACCCTAAAAACCTCCAGCTCTAATATTGCTGCTAGGGATCACTGTAGCATTTGGAAGGAAATACTTAAAAACACTAGTTTTCATTAGCTGTTGGTGCATGTGTAGAGATGGGAGATTTTATATATATTTACATATATAAAATCATAAATCTCACGTAACCTTCAAAACGGAATCACCGCTAGGTAAGGAATACAAGACCTTCTTGATAAACGTAAAGGGTTTATTTATACCTGAGTGTGTTTTGCATATTGGTGTCTCTGTGCCTTTGCCTGCAGGTCCCTTGCTCTTCCCCAAGGCCGTGGGCGCCGGGCGGATCCTTCCACTAACTCCGTGGGCTCCGCCGATCCCTCTGCTCCAAGCCGGACGCATCAGCAGGGATTCAGCAGCAGCAGGAAACAGGTAAATCCAAGCGCACAAGTTGCTCTACAGGTGCACAGGCTGCACATCCAGAGCTAGTGCATCCTCACGGATCCACTTCGCAGGGTCCGGTTCAACAAGAGAATTACAGTCTGCTTTACAGAGTGATACAAATTTCTGCTTGTCAGCAAAACAAAAAAATAATCACAATTATTTTGGAGATATTTCTGCAGGTAACGGTGCGATGGATTCACACGATGTGCTGCAAACGCTCCGTTCTTGGCAGGTCTGTTGTGTGCAGGGCGCAGGGCTGGATGTCAAAGCAGGGGCATGAGCAGGGCCAGGTCGCAGTAAGGATCTTGCAGACGCTCCTAGTGCTATTTATTTAATTTCCTATTTTGGCAAATATTGTTTATTTCATTTATTTAGTTTGCTGTTTTGGCAAATATTATTTTATTTAGTTTGCTATTTTGGCAAACAGCAAACTAAAGGTTCCACTTTAACCTGAACAGTTCAACTTAAAAACCAAACAGAACACAACATTCCGCCGCATTTCACAGTATTTTGTTGCGGATGGGGGGAATTTTCTAAAGTGCTTAAATGCAAATATAGTGCTGCTGTATTTGAGAACATCGAAATTAGAATTGCCTAATTTATTAAATAAAGGGAATATTGGGAGTGAAAAAATAAAGTGTTTTTAGGCAGGGAATTGATATATTTGAAAATGAGCAAAAATAACAGAATTTACTGTATTCTTCAAAGAAACCACATAAAATGAATTTCTCTCCACATAAATATATCCTTATGTTGTACACACATTTCTCATTACTCTGCACTATATTTTTGCATTGTATTTTACAGGAAGAGGTTCACTTGAGTGATGACCATGAGCAAAGCCGGCTTTGGGACACGCTCTGTTCCACTGGAGAGACCTGCAAGGGGTAAAGGAGGGCTACTGGGTCCGGAAAACACATCACCGGGGCCCTTAGAAATCTGAGAAACATTTAAAATAGTGGTACATAACACATTTCTGTGTAAAATAGGCATTTTCCTAAACAGCATAAATTTCTAGGGCCTGATACCTGTCTGTGAATAGATAAAAATGTAACCAATATTCTGAAAAATCATCATTAGGATGTGAAACAATGGACCAGGAATTAATTGTTAATACGACCTGTTAAACATCGGAAATTAAGAATCAGTCTGTCCCATTTCGCCGTCTGTTCCTGCTGTCCTGCATGTGGAGCCCTGACGCGGAACAGCCTCCGGAGAGCGGCCCTGGCCGCGGCGCTCCCGCTCCGACGGCTCCGACGGCTCCAACTCCACGTTCCCATTCCCGTGCATGGAGCATCCAGGGCTTCTCCTTCCCTTACCCCCTCTGCCGCGGGCGGCGTTGGGGCTTGCGTGGAGCCACCGGCACAGAGAGGCACTTGAGGGACACGTTGGAAACGTCTCTTTGGTGAACGCGCACGCAGAAGCCTGAACTACTGGTTTACTCCTGATCACAAGAGAGATTTTCAGCTGCTACTAGTGCGTGTGTGCAGACAGCGAAACACAGACAGGGCATCACTAGTATAAAACATTTTCCAAATGCCACTTAAATATACTTAAATATAACGCATCCCTCGGCTATGTTGGGTTTTTCTGTTCTTTCCTGACTCCGTTTACTATACAATTAAGCATCGCTGATCAATAGCAAGTTAACGACAGAAAGAAAGCCCCATATGTGCTCAGTTTTCACCTTTGTCCTCCTGTTACCTTGATTTTCAGGACGAATTT
This sequence comes from Crypturellus tataupa, assembly GCA_034781795.1. Lineage (NCBI taxonomy): Eukaryota > Metazoa > Chordata > Aves > Tinamiformes > Tinamidae > Crypturellus > Crypturellus tataupa. Next base: position 918,797 of record JAWLRI010000041.1, read on the forward strand.
AATCAGAATAGGTGCAGCTCATGGGACTCCCACCACCTGCGAGTCGGACCCGGGCCCAGCTCGGCTGCAGTCAGGTCAACCACACAGTGCAAATTTCGGATACCCAAAAATGAGGAGTTTGCTCTCGGCAGGGCTGCTCCCGGCCTCAGGGCTCTACGGGGAGTTATCAGACCCGCAGAGCAGAGCTGCCAAGAGACCGTCGACCAACGTGTGTTTTCAAAATGTGCCAAATGGATATACCCGATGGATGATCCTGTCTGCTCAGTGTATCCACAACACTATCATTTTTTAAATCAGGCGTTTCTACTGAGAGATATTTTACTGGCTTAATTTTTCATCTTCACTATTTAAATTCTGATTAAGAATTTTTCAGGACCTAGAACTTAGTGCATTTCATCTTACAAAACCAGAATCATTTATACCCATCTCTTTTTGCCCAAAAGACAAGTACAGCCCAAGCGCATTTAGGGATACAAACACATCAGGAGGAATGACAGAATCTTACTGATTTTGCGATCCGCTTAATAGTGATTTCAACACGGCCCAACCAAGGAACATTGGCAACTTGCACAGAAAGAAGCCCTGAAATCAAAAGTGATGATAAAACGTGTTTTAATGAGGCCTTTATTACGGAGAGGAGTGGGAAGAGAGAGGGGTCTAAGTGCTGAGGAAGGTTCTGCCTTACTACACCATGCCGCCCTGCACGGGTATGTGAAACGGGTAGGGCTGGTAGATGACGGGCGCCTGTCCGTGAGCAATGTAGTAATTGCTGAAGTTTCTGTCGCTCATATACGGAGCGGGCTGATAGTAGCACGTGACGTTGGCTGCGTTGGGGATGATGTTTTGTTCTCCGAGTACTTTTAAAGCCAGAATTGTAATCATATTCAGCGTCTGTCTTCGTTCGTGCCCCATGAGACAGACCGTGCTCTCGTTCACAACCCCGTGCAGAGTCATCAGGTAGTCGTACTTGCTCTTCTCCTCCCCAATGAAGTGGTTGCGCAGGTATGACTCAATTTTCCTCTGCTGCTCAGCAACATCTGGAAAATCGATGAAGAACCTGGAGCACATGTAACGCTCCAGGGATTTAATTTCAGCCTCATCTGCCGGCTTAAAGTCCCGAACCAGGAGGTTGCTGTACTTCAGCAGGCCGCCGCCTCGGATCTCCTCGGGGTTCCTGGTGGCAATAAGTTTGTATTTGAGGTGGTCCATTGCTTCGTTGAAGTCTCCGTACATGCTCTCTGCAATAACCGTGGGGCGAGAGTCTTCCGTGAGCTTGCAGTCTGGTTCTCTGTAGACACTTAATATGGAGTCCAGGATTATTTGGAAGGAGTCGACACTAAACTCAAACTGCCGCCTGAGCGAGTTGACAAACTTCAACTCTACGTTCTTGCCGCTGTTGTTGGACAGGGAGATGAGGCTCCAGCGATCGTGCTCGTTGGAGACCTTGACCATCTTCTGCACGTAGGCATCTTTCATGGTCTGCGCGGTGATCCTCTCCTTATTGACACATTTTGGCAGAAAGTCCAACAGGCAGTTCAGGACGGCCTCTTTAACCACCTGGAACTCGAGTTCACTCGGCAGTTCCACGCCAAAAATGATGTCTAGGTCCTTGTAGCTGGTTCCATTCTGCTTCACTAGGATGTGACTAGCTGTGGAGCCGTTCAGGCGGATATCCCGAACGGCGATTTGCTTCTCGATGAGCTGCTCCTTTACCACGCGAATGATATCCTTCGGTTTGACTTCCAGCGTCGGAAAATTCCCTCTTCCATGAATGGGTATTACCTCGGTTAACACTTGATCCAGAATTTTAATCTGATCCCAGGTGAGACTACTGAACCTGTGGTCTAAGCCCTCGGTCATTGTGAAGTCAGTTGGCTAACTAGGGAGAAACAGAAATTAAGAGAAAAATGTTAGAATTTGCCCAGCTACAAGAGCGCCTGACATTTTACTATGTTATGACAAATACATATCTTACCTCCTCGGTGCAGTGACAAAGCAGATCATTTTACACTGAAATACAAGTTAGCTGTCTGAGTCAACCCCTGCACTTGTCACAGGCTCTTAATTGAATTTTAATGCACTTGGATTTTAATCCTACTGAGAGACCATTGTGTATTGTAGAATCCATGACTCAAAGTAAATGTAGTAAACTACACAGATTTCACTTAAAACGACTCACGGGTTAATAACATGGAATACCTGGTGGTTATAATGAAACTCCAAATAAATTTCACTGTGAAGAGCTATAACGAGCAAAACGAGCAAATTCGGATCTTTGTGTCTTGCTGGGAAACCTGCCTCTCTCTTCAGTCACATATTGAGTTACTGAAAGGCCAAGAAATTACTTTTGAAAAATCAATAATGAGGCAACACGCTCACTGTTTAGTAGTGATATGCCCGGAATGTGCTTTAGCCCATAGGGCTCATCTATACATGTGCATCCCTTCATATCGCTTTTTATGGCTTAGGAACAGGCTATCTGCTAAATTTTGTGTTGTTTCCACCCTATTTCTCAAGACAAAATCTTTCTTCTTCTAGATACCTACATCTCCTGCAGGAGTCTGCAAATGCTGCAGGTTCTGCTTGGCAGAACTGGGAACAAAACCACTTCCAGTCTGCACTGATACAATAAAATCTCCCAAGGAAGCCTGTAAAGAAGCTCTGGGTTTGCCTATACAAGGTATGGGATAAAGTTTAGCCTTTGGAACTCCTCTTTTTAAAGTTATCTTCACTTCATATCATATCTAGCAGGCAGTTAGACCTTAACTTGGATTATTGACTTTCATTTTCTAATGTGAATAATCTGTTGCAAACCCCACAAAATTGGTTCTTAAACATTTCTACCTGAATATATACAAACTCCATCTTAATGATTTAAGCATTTGGGAAATGCTTTAATTTTAGAATGTTATTTATGTATATTATGAATATAATTAAATACAATCATGCCATTATATAATTAGGAGTGATTACAGTAATTAAGTAAATAAGAAGGGCATTTTAGGAGCTAGGAAGAAGAAAAACGTTAGATGCCAATGGTGTGTTGAAAGATGCACATCTTAATATTACTGTGTCCTGACATTAACGTCCCGTTACAGAACTGGAGCTGTTCAGAGTTTCCCCAAGTCCATGGATGTTATTTGAGGACCTTCCCTCACCACTCATGGCAGTAAAAAGTCTTCAGCAATACAGGTGTTTGGGGTGTTTCTTTGCCATTCAGAGGGATCGAGTGATATCCTTCAACATGTGGGAAACTGCTGTTTGACGAGAGTTTATAGCTGCGGGAATAGGTACTGAAAATGACTCCAATTACTGCATTTTTTTCTGGATAGACATTATAATTTTGCTTTCTCCTTTAATACATGCATGTGTTAGATAAGGCTTGTTTTAGTGAGCTGGGTCTCTGCATGCTTAGTTGGGATACTTCACTTAAATTGAAAATAGTTTTATTTTAAAATCACGTCAGCTGTTACACAGTAAAGGGGGTTTTGCAACTGCTCTTGAAACACTCTACTTGGGCACCTAAAATGAATATAGAGCTGAACACTTCAGTATTCCTAACACTGCACACAGTGGAAGGGCAAGTTTCCACCAAAAACTATGAAAATCCTTCTATGTTTGTGGGAGTTCATTGCAACAAGGATAATATATTAAGCAGACGCACGAAATTGCTGATGAGTTAGGAGAGGAAAATCATTGTTTAGTGACAGTTCAGTTTGTCTCCTCAGTTACAGTCCAATAGTAGCAGTAAAATCAGCCCCTGCTCTGTCAAAAGGAATTAATATCCCATCATGGTACGAAACGGAGACGTAATTGCGTTTAAGTACATGAGTGTCTCATTTAAAAGAAACGTTTGGCACTTCAAATTAAGGATGTGCGTAAGGCCCTTTGCTTGACCAGATGCCTCTTTCTCAGGAGGAAGCAATCAGGAAATCTGAAAATTTGGAGCAATCTGAAATGTCTCTCACATTTTGTTGGCCGTAAAGATGGAGTTTGGGGTGAGTGATGACACCAGAGTGGAGCTGGGAGCCCGCGGGGTTCCCGTCCCTGCCCTCAAGGTGAGGATTAAGTGACTTTGGGGTGTCTGGCAGCAGGACACACACAGCACTGCCACAGCGAGACACTTTGCACAGGCTAAAGTTTGTCAGCTAAAGCCCAAGAGTAGTAAATGAAGTAAAATACTGAATAAACAACGTATTTGAGTGGTAACACTCCTATAAAGTCTATAGTCTTGATTCTTGATCAGTAGTGACTATACATGTTTGCTCTCGTATATTTCCCTTCCTTTGTTTTCAGTATATTACATTTCAGTATATTGCATTTCAGTATATTGCATTTTAATAATTTGCATTTCAATATATCGCATCCTAATAATTTCAAGTAACTTGTGAACCATTATATGGCTTGGCAGCATCACTAAGGAGTGTTTCAGTACCCAGTAGTGTTTCAGACCCAAAGTAAGCTAGTTGAGAACATGTGTTGTTGCAAGCACCTTTCTGGCCTCACTACAAGAATGGAACTAGCCAAGTTAACCATACTTTTAAATTAAAACACGGAGCAATCAGCACAGAATCTTTGTTTCTTATTGCCACAGATGAGAAGTTTGAGGGTCTTGGATTCAATCCTGTAGTTGAGGGGACCAGTCAGTGGAGGATAATCTCTGGAGGCCAAAGTACCTCCCGGCCTCGATGCCAGGTTGGGATAACTGTGTGTGTGACACTGACTCTGGGAGCAAAATCCACCTGCATCCCCCAGCCCAGGCCCTCCTCAGTGTGGCCTGCTTCACACTGCCCACGATTTCCATTTGTGTAACTTCTTCCATATGATATCTAACTCCTTTTCAGATGTTTTACGTGCAATGTTTTCCCATTTCGAAGTCCTTGGACAAACGGAGGGATCTATAATCACTAGCAGCGTGACTGTGAGAGGAACAAACAGTCTTTGAAACTGTGGATTGAAAAGCTGTTTTTTCTCCGCTTAACCAGTGTTTGCAACTTACAGAAACTCTCTCCGCTCAAAGAACTCTTAGTTCTTTGTTTATGGAATTTGTAATTATAATATATCCTTAGAAAGGACCCTGAATCCTGCCTGATTTAACATCTCTGACAGATAAAGGAATGAAGAAAAATACTTTTCAGAGTGTTCTTCTTTACAAAAACTATCTAGAAAAAGCACAGGATAAGATGGATCAGATTTATGTTTGTGACGCACCACTCATTATAAGACTTAAAAGAGTATTTCCCTCTTCCAAGTAAGTTCTGATTTGTCCTTCAATGTTCACCTTCAGCTGGTGAAGTGGTTGAGAAATGTTTTGGAAATGGGGGGTCATTCAAAACACTCCTGCTATTGATATACTGGAACCAGGAGCTTTCATCTTCTTCAGCAGAGTTTGATCCAAACTCTTACTGAGGGATGTGGTATTTTTTATGATGATAAAAGATGTAGTTCAGCAACTCCTAGCATTCCGCTTCTCCCCCAAAATAAAAGCAGATCTGGCGTTACATCTGAGTCAAGAAAACCTGCTGGGCTAATGATATCTTTAATGTTCCACTCAACTTTCATGGAAACAGATACTTACAGTCCAGAGGACATTCTCATCAGATTTAGCTCATATTTTACCCATAAACTGTTTAACATTCTCTTTTTATTTACTCTGTAATGCTGCTTCAGTGTATTTTCAAAGAGTTCATAATGTGCTGGCATTCTCGAGCAGAACACATCTGAAATAGTTTTTGTGCAGCTGTGTTAGCTCCATTCTCCTCTCTTTTATCTACTTCTCGATCTGTCTGTTTTACCACAATTATATTGAATATTTTAATGCTCCAGTTGTCTTTACCTTTGTCTGCACCTGAAATCACTTGCCAGGGGACTTTTTCCACATTAACTAAAATGTCTTTTCAGCCACCTTAGCAGTCTTGCACTTGACCATTTGGGGTTTACTCCAGAGATGTTCAAAGCAACTATTCCCTTCTCCCCTTAGATCTCTGTACTGGTTTGTTATCTATACACTCTGTGCATTGTTAATGATTTCTGTGACACCTTGTTTAGGTTTTATTCCAATTGAAAGACACATTTCTCTATTAAGTCAGGCATTTAAAGAACTTTGCCTGCTCACTGACTTAAGGGCTGCAGCTGACAGAGCTGCATCTTTGAAGACCAGAATATCAAAGTGGAAGGAATCCTAGTTATAATTTAAATGTGCATGAGAGAAGCAGCAGCAGCAACGCATCTGGGGCATCTTAAATGGGGACATGTTTAAACTCGTTAACAGTGGTTTTCATGAGCTTTTCCTTCCATTAATGTTAATGCATGCAGGGAAGAGACTGTTTATTTATCCTGTTATCGTGAGATAACGCATGAGTTGCCATAAGTTTTCAGTACAGTTACCATCTAGTTACCCTGAAATAACAAATAATAACTCAAGGCCATATGCTCTTCTCCTGTGAGATAAGGTTGTGTGGCGTGCAAATATGCCCAAGCACAAAGCAGTTTGCTTGGACTGCGCCACAAAATATCACTTTCAAGGGCAAAAACAAGCAGGCAGAAGAGAATGAGAGGCTTTCCCAACAGGAATGTGTCCTGTTTTTCCCTCTAGCTGCACACAAGGAAAAGCAACGCAGTCCTGCAGCTCCTGCACTGCCACCTCTCCCCAGGGAACTCCATTTGGAGAGCAGTTTGGACACAAGGGCAGCCGTGATCTCCTCTGCTGCAGAGCTGCAGAAGGACCCAGGTGGCCAGGACCTCTACGGAAGTGTCACAGGACCTTGGTGAGATGTTTGGGACTTTTGGGGAGGGACAAAATAAGGAGCAAAATTAAGGAGTTTGCTTTGGATGATCAATACCAAGCCACTGACTATGTTATGTCATCCTGGACATGGTTTCTTTTTGGATGCCAGTTTGTTCCTTCATGTCTCACACTTGCTCCAAGGTGCATGTGGACTCATTCACATGGCAACATTTTCAGGGCCAGATTTATTCTGGCTTTGTATAAGTTCCCTCAACGCAGGAGGTTCCTTCACACACAGTACCCAGGTTCAAAAAAACATGTCCCAGTAAACAGCACAGTTTGCGGCATAGCCTGTCTTGTCCTGTAACATCTGTTCCTCTAATAAAAATATTAAAAAACTGTGTTATGCAATCTATGGTCTATTTTGGCCTATGGTCATCACTGAGAAGCTACTGCTTTATGTAAAGATTATTATTTGTTCCACTAAATTTATGCTATGGACTAATTCCTGAATAATGTTTCCAGGAAGAATGAAAAATCCCACAGACTTACCGTGGCGGTTCTATTGCCAAGCATGTACTTCAGTGGAGTTAATAAGATGACTCACTGCATCCTTTGGTAAAAATATGAATTGTCATCTTGTCACTGATAAAAACATGAACCTCCCAGGGAAAGCTGCAAGAAAAAAAAAAAAAACAAACAGTTCTTTTTTGAGATAAATGTTAACTACCAGTCACCTGCTGTGCATAATAAATCATGCATTACGGCTTGGCAGTCCTGCAGTCATAACAATAGCCTTTTAAGTCACAAATGATAAGGTAAAAGCTCTCGGTGGAAAGGTACCGGACTGCTTAGAGGGACTCAAGGTTTCAGGTCATACTTAATCCTCTGCAAAGACGTTAACATCTTGCTGTTTTCTTTATGGGATTAAAGCATTTTATATTACATATAGCCTTATATATTAGCAAGGACATCATGGAATCAAGCAAAAACAGAATTAGAACCAATAGCAACTCAACACAATTAAACATTACAACCAGGGAAATGTTTTCCATGACTTTCAGAAAATGCGGGCAGATCACGGGAAGTTCTTGTTTCTTGGCAAACTGGGTTGTTGGTTCATATACAGCCCAGAGGCCAGCCTATTGCTCTAGTTTCCATGCACAGAATGGCCCTTTGAATGGCTAGGCAGGAATTGTAGGTATTTTCTTGCTAATATTTGTGTGCTGTCATAAAAGCACATTTTGCATCTGCTGTTCATTTCAAAGATGTCCTGGTAGTTGGGCAGTCTTCTAGGCTTCTTCTTAAAGACTCTCAGTCCAGCCTCCTGTCCTGCATAATCTGCAGGAAACAGCCCAGGGATGTACGGGCTGCATTAGTCATTTTATGAAGAATATTATGGGGCTTTTTTACACTATGCTACAGAATTCAGATTCAGGGCACTGCCACCTCCCTGCTACCAGCAGCGAGTGTGTCAGGACCTGTGTGCAGCGCTCGTTTGCTTTCCAGCTCATCACGGGCTCCTAATTGAATGAGCGCGTTCCCTGACTTGCTGTCCACGAGGTCTCCTCTCTGCAGCCAGGAATACAGGGCTACGTCTGGCAAAAGCTGAGGACCAGCGAGTCTGAGAATGTGAAGCCAGTTGTGTCCTCAACAGCAAGGAAAAGAGGTTGGGGTTGCTTAGATAAAGCAGGATCAGCGCGTGTAGGCTGGCCTGGAGGAGAAGTCACACACACATATACAGCTACTTAAAAAAAAAAAAAAAAGAGCCAAATCCGTTCATTTAGTCTTTTCAACAATGAATAATTGTTATTTCTTTCTGTGCGAGGGTGGAAGGTTTAATGGATATGTGATATCCATTAATGGATACATCATCATGATGGAAGAGATTAACACTGGAGCAGAATTAATGGCTTCCCCTTGTGATATTTAGGGGAAGGAGAGAGAGAGACCTCTCTAATTTTTTTTGAAGAATACCCATTATTATATAATACGTTCATAAAAGCAGCAGCTGAGATTGATGAGGAGCTTTGGCTGGTGGGATATTGTGCTCAATGGCCGCCTCGCGTTGGCTCGGTCACTACAGCAGAAAGTGCAGCCGCTCGTCACTCCCTACTCACCACTTCCAGGATTTTTCTCTATCTGAAGTAAAACCAACAATCAAGACCTACTGCATCCATTTGATCTCAAAGATATTATTTTTCTATTCCTGAATTCCAAGGGGGAATGGCGAGGGCCCGCAGCGACAGCCTCCTCTCAAAGGCGCCTACACCGTGTTCCTGTGAGCACGGAGCCGGGGAAGCGGTGGGAATGAGCAGGGAGCTGAGTCCTGCTCCTGGCTGCATCCTGGCACGCGGCCCTGGGCCCGGCAGGTCCCTCCTCACATCCCCTCTCGGCCCGGTGGGCTCGGCGCTTGCTGGGCCCCGCTCCCGAGACTGACGCCGAGATGGATTTACGGCCTCTGGATACCAGTGACTCCATGTGACTCCATCAGAAATCCTCATCGTTGTGACTAAGCCGCAGCAAAGCAGGAAGCTGGAGATGGAAAAAGCCTCCTTTTCCATCTCTCAAATGCCCGAGGAGCTCCACGGAGGGCCACAACAGCCCAAGTCTGCCCGAGCGTGGCAGGAGACACCACTCAGCGCCTGCTCTCCGCATGGGGCCGGGAAGCAGCCCGGGATCCCTGGCCGAGGCTCTGCTGGAGCACGGAGCTGGCCTGGGCAGAGCAGGAAGAAACTCCGGCCTCCTGGGCAAGGCTTGGCTGGCAACTCCACCAGCTCTTTAACATCCAACCGATAATATGGGAAACAGGGGGCCTGTCCATATACTTTGTCTTCAATTATTTGCCTATATCTTTATTATATCTATAAACTACAATAACTCATATTTTAAGAACTAATTTTCATGTTTCTCATATTAAGAAGCTATTCTCTGACTGCACAATACAGCAGTGCTACTCCTTTTTGAGGCAGTTTTCTCAGTTTTATAAGATACATTGTAAAATTGGGAAAATAGGAGGAAAAAATATTAATTATAAGCATTTGCTTTAGAAAAGCTTATTCCTCATTTGGTATCAGTGGGAGCTGGGATTCCCCTAGGAAAGGCGTTTGTGGTGACTGAAATGTTTCCTAGAGCTCTGCGATGAAGCAAGCCCAGCGGAGCTGCTCGGAGCGCAGCAGGGATGGAGCAGCGCCGCGACACCCGGATCGTGGAGCTGCTGCCTCTCTGTGGTGCGGGAAGAGCGAGACGTCACTTAGCAGCAGCGTGGAGAGAAGATAAAACAACGAGAAACCAAAGGAAAGGGGCTGCAGCGAGACGGACACCTTGGTGATCTCCCTATCGATACTGCGTGATGACCCTCGTGTGGGCAGGACATCAACTTTTGAGAGCGACCGAGTCAAAGTTTCCGTCACTAAATGCGAAAAAGCGTTTGGTAGCACGTGGGATGCCAGCGAGACAGGACCTGCTAGGTAAGCAAAGGCAAAATAAAAGGGTAATGGAGAGGAAAAGCAGCTGATGTTGACATAAAGTGGCATCTGCAGCACCGGTTTGCAGGGCCGTATGGAGGAAAAGCGGTCGCTGGGGGTCACGTTCTCTCCATATGACCATGCCCTATGCACAGGGTCTACCCAAGTTGCATGCTTGGCCTGTAGGTAAACTGTGGGTTTACCAAAACTTTATGGTATCTGAGACTCAGCAGTGGGGCTTGGAATGGTTATTTTTGCATAAAGCTCTTGGTGGCTGTAGGAGAAAGCCAGACTGTAGCTTTCAAAAGAAGAACTGGGATGTTTTAATCCTGGTGGCACAAGGTCTGTTCTCACACCGCAGCCAGAAGAAATTGCTGTGGTGCAAATGAGAGACGATTTGGCCCAATGTGTGCGTGACTGGGCATTTCACTGCCAACGGATGGAATCTGAGCTGTCCCACGGAGGCATCCCTCATTCCTTGGGATCTACAGTGGGATGACCACGCTTTTCGGAGCGTTTGCCTGCAAATTTCTTTACTTTCTTTCTTCAGGCTCGATCCTGTGCCATTAAAATCAGTGAGAATTCATATATAAGATACAGATGTATCGCTGACAACCATACAACAACTCCTAGCCCTATATGCAGAGGACTACGAGGCTAAGCTCAGTGTGCACCAAGGAGGCTGAGCAGAAATAACCCAAACTCCCACTATGGCCAAGGGCTGGGGACAGAGCCCCAAAGCCGTCCCGGAGGCGACGGGTCCCCCCGCGTGTGCAGCAGCCCCAGAGCCGGGCACAGAGCCTGGCGATCCCAGCTGAGAACCAGAAGGCAGCAAAACTGGCCTGGATTCGGGGCATTTTGCAGATAAAGGTAGAATTTCCCTCCTTCAAGCACTATTAATTAACGAAGGAATTTCCACTGCCAGCCCGAATAATTTACTGCTTAATTTACTCTCCAAAGCAGCTCAACTTCAGAGCGACTTCAGTGCGATGATTCAGAGAATGAGAGCCACTTCCTCCCCGGTTTTTGGTGCTTTCCTGCGTTATCTGAGCCTCCCGTGCCAGGAGATGCTCGTGCACTCGAGCAGGAGCCGTTCACAGGCCAGGATCCACGTCCAGCCTCTCGCTCGCGGGAGCAGACATCAGACATCCCCCTGGCAGCTGCCTCGTAATTACGGACCAGGTAATCCTTAGCATCGCGCCGTGTACCTGGTGCCGAAGGAGGCAACAACCCAAATTCACCGCCAAGTTTCCTGCAGAGCGCGAGGTCAAAGGGCTGCGGCAAGAGCGCATCACTATTGCCCTCTAAAATAAGTGGGAATGCAAGAAATAAATCCCGGCTCTGCCATCTCCCCGCTGCTCCTTCCTCCTGGATGCTGTGCTCACAGGGGAGGGTTTTCCCCCTTCGCGAGGGGACACGGACAAGGAGGGCACGGAGTGTGGGAGAGAGCCCGGCTCCCTTCCTTCCTTATCCATTCCCGGGCCTTTCCCAGCCATCCGCGTCACCGCTCCTACCTCCCCGGCTGCTCTTGGTGGGAGCCGCCAACAAACTATCCCCGCAGACGCCGCACGCGGAGCGCAACGTGGAAGGAGCCGAGCGGGCTCCTGCCGAGGGGACACCGAGCGCGTCCCAAGGCGCGGGCGGCTTTCGGGCGCGCCGGGAGCCGATCCGGCGCCGCGAGGGGCTGCGCATCCATTCACCCGCCACGCGCGACGGCGACTTTGCCGCGTCCCGAGGGGGGACGATGGGCGCGAGGCTCCCGGGCGCCCGCTGCGAGTTGCCGAAGTTGCGGCGCGCTCAGCCCGGGGCGCCGCTTGAACCGCCGCTCCGCATCGCCCCGCAGGAGGCCGGACCCCGCCACCCTCCGCCCCGGGCGCCGTCTCCCCCCCGGCCGGGACTC
>JAWLRI010000041.1:930990-949609 GCA_034781795.1 Crypturellus tataupa
GAGCGGCCCTGCCCGGCGCCGCCTCACGGGGGAGCCGCGCGGGGAGCCCTGTTCCCGCCTCGCGCCCGCCATGAGGGGAGCGGCGAGCGACCGGCGGCCGAGGCCACGAACTGCGCCGTAACCACGAGGAACCGCAAAGCCCCCGCCTAAAACTCGGCCTTACCGCCTAGGCACGGCTTAATCCTTCCCTTCAGGTAGGAGGAGCGCGGTTTCCCCGTAGCCTTCGTGTTGGACGAGGCTCTTCATGCAGATCCCCCCTGCTCTGCTAACTCGCCTGCAGCGTTAAACATAGCTTGAAAACATCCATTCTCCAAACACAAACTCCTAAATTTGTCCAACCCAAACTCCCCAAACTCCTAAAATTTTCCTCTCCTTCATCACTTAAGTGACTTCTTAAGCGAATGCTGAATTCTTAAGCATCCTTGATCACTTAAGCAATGGAAAGAAGTTCCGTTTAGAGCGAGTTAAAGTATTTCTCCTTTTTGATCACTTCCATTGCACTACAATACTCCATACATGACACTTCTATACCGTCTTCGTCTGCTTTTGCAGCCACACATAACGAAAATGCAAGGTAATTCACTTTAACATTCTGGGGAGCTACGCCAAATGCATAAGCCGTAATTATTTTGAAACACAAATGCAGATTCAGTACCACAGTGACTCAGAACGGGCACATTTTGACAAAAAAAAAAGGTTGTCTAAGTATTTTAGGTGGGTTTTATCGTAGGCAGAAGCACATAATAACCTTGGGCTATGTTTGCGGTTTAGCTTGCAGCACCCAGCTGGTTTGGGGCTGGCTCTTGGGTATTGCCCAACATTAGGATTTTGGGTATTGCCCAACATTAGGATTTTAATCCTTGCTCTCAGGATCCGAATCCGTCGCCTTCAGATCTGACCCAAAAATCGCAGAATGGAGAAGTTTTTGTAATGCAGGAACCCAACATGCAACGTGATTCCCAGCTGTAAGGACTTGATTTCCCAGTGTCTCTTCCCGGCTGGACAGCCGGGAGAACAGGGATAGAGGGAATCATCCTGCTGCTTCCAGAGCAAACCCAGCTCTACTGGGTTAACTACTGAGGGATTCATTGGGCTCATTCATTAGGTGAGGGTTTTTTAGGGATTTTTAGGAATTTTTTTCCCTGCATTTTGAAAACAGTGATTTTATAAGTAAGTTTTGGGCGAGCTGCACAATTACCAGGGCTATGGCAGGGCTGGGGGAATGCACGGATTGATATACAGCGAAAGGCTCGTTCTCGGCTGGCTGATAAACTGATTTAATGCCCGGCTTTCCTGGAGCTCTGCCCTTACCTCCTTGCGCATTTTAGGGGGAGGCTGGTGTAAATCTGGGCCAACGTGATGTCACCGCGCTGCTATGAATGGGCAGAGCCAGAGAAATGATCCCATTTGTAGATGTAGAGTTCTAGGCTAGAAGACAGGATGTTTTCAACAGGTGGAAAAGTCACAGAGGGTGTTAGAATGGGTAAATGGCCAAAAAGTCCATCACCTAAATGATGATGTGCTGGATCCGCTCCAAACGATGGGATCCAGCTCCAAACGGTGGGATCCAGCTCCAAAAGGCCACGGTTTTCCCAAAGCGCTTGGATTCAGGAATGAGGATTTCAAGGCGGATTCGGAGGCAGGGTCTCCTCTGCCGATGTGATGTGCAAGAAATGAGCTCCGAAGCCTGGACTTGTGCCGTCTCTTCCTGCTTTGGCCCTCATTCAGGAAAGCACTTAACACGGATGTGCATTTGTAGTCAGCAAAGCTTTTGAGCAAACACCTAGGCTGAAGATTCACTTATCTCTAATTCATTGGTTAAGAGGTAAAGTATTACTCAACGGGGGTAAAAATGGGATAATCTGGCTGTAAATCCTTATCATTTATATCATTTCTAACCAGAGCTTAGTCATCTTTTGACCAGTGACGCACGGCACCAATTTCTTGCTGAATAAAAATTTGGAAGCGCAGCCAGTTTTTCACAGGAGCCTGGAACCGTGCCCTGTGCCTGGTTTTATGAATGCACAGCGGGAACGTGACGCAAGGGCACGTTTTCATGGAAAACCAGCACCCACATCCCAAACCGCAGCACCTGGGTCTGGCCCCCCTTCTAATTTTTTTCCATTTTTTTTCCAATTTTTTCCTAATTTCACAGGGATTTCGCTGTGCAGAAGGAGTTCAGGCTGTGGCAGTAATAAAAGCAATTTTAAAATGATGCCGATTACGACGCTTTAGAGCTGGAGCTCGGTTGTAAAGGTCAGATCCTGATCTACACTCCCCAATTCTCAGGTGTATTTAGATCTCAGATACCGCACACATCCAGCTCTGCTGTGCTGTACAGTAGAGTAGAAGAAAATCATTTTTACCTTTGGAAAATTCCATCACAGGACTGCATTTTCATTCCAAAACCCCACGATTTCTTGTCATGAATGATGCATTTTCTGTCTCTGGGGAAATAATCTGAGAAAAAATATCCCCGTGGCCTTAATTTTAAGCTTATGCTTCTGAGACAGCATGAAGGGGAGAAGCAGAAAGGAAGTGCCCTTTGCGGGTTAAGTAGGTATTCACTTGGCTTTCACATACACACAAAAAAAGCCAAATACAACCCATAAAAATGTTCCTTTTCAGGGAAGCACAAGGCTGTGGAGACACTTGAAACCCTCTCGCGTTTCAGGCCACCTTGAGCTGAGCCCTCGGCCGGATTTCAGGACAGGATTTTTGCCCTCCCTTTGCATTTGGTTTGGTTTTTGTGTAGCTGTAGCGAGATCATCAGATCTTACTGAGCAAAAGAGAGCCCCTGAAAAGCACTTGATGTGCAAATTTCTCTTGAAGGAAGTCGAGGAAGAAAAGTTCATTGAGGACGGAGTTTTTCTAGCTCCTTTTATGAAGTTTTATTCTGCAATATGAATTGGTTTGTGAAGCTACTTGGTGCACGAAGCCGGGAGCGGGGAACATTTCCGCTGCTCCAAAATAGCTCTCTTTTTGGTTGCACGACGCAATTCGCTTTTTCTGCTGCCACTGACGCTCTGAATGGAAAGCAAAACAACCCAAGCCACGAGATTAGTCAGAATTAGCTCTTTTCCTGTGCTGATGCTCAAGCTCTGCTCTGCAAGAAATAATTGTCTGACCTTTGGCCGGGGAGGAAAAAGTTGAAAGACACAAACATAAGCTATAAAAATAACCATTAAAAAATTTCCTCAGGAAATCTGTTTAAATACTGATGTCATTCTGGTACAGTAGCTACTTAGGGCTGGAACAGCCCACTGAGCTGCAGGGAAGTAGGAAGATGCTCTCGGAATCCCGTGGAGACCAAGGACGGCAGATAGGACGGCAGATCCTATGGGATGGATTGAAGGGGTAAGGGTTTAGCCCAAAAAACACTGATCCAAGATGTATGTTACCCAAAAAGTGCACAGGGAATGGGAGAAAGGAGATGTTTCCATGCCCTGTAGCTTGTGCACAGAGCTTTGCATGGACATCCAAGCTGGCACATTCAGGAAACTTTGCTCCGGTGCAGGATTTTGCAGAAGGACAGGTCTTAGATGGAGATTTTAATGGTCCCATGAGTGACAGGCTGTGGAAAAGGCACAGTGAAGTGAAGACGAGGCTTCTAATTTGAGCCATAGAGTGGTCAACGTTAGTTCATTGGGAAACGGGAGCAAACGTGGCCTGGTAAATCCAGTTATTCTTCCAAAAATAAACCACAGGAACATTAGATGCTACCGGGAACACACACAGCACAGCCAAGTGCTCGGCGAGCTACGCTAACCTAATTTCATGATTACATGACCCAAGAAAATCCTGACTCATATTTTATTAAAATTGTTATGATGAATCAGCAAATGACTCCTGTTTATCTCCTCCAACGTCAGCATGCAGGATCTGGAGCAGCCTGAACTAAAACGCGTCTATTCTGACCCGCTCCAGCTGGGCTGGACGGAAGCAAACAGCAGTTTGGCCCTGATGGACACTTGGAAAGCTCAAAAAAACGCTGTTTCCTGAGTGTGTTGGGAGGAGACGAGCTCTGTGCATGCCCTTCACCGCTGCTCCCTGCGCCCTTTTCATGGCAGATCCCAAATAGCAATATTTACACTCAAAAAACTGGCCGTTCTAACAAGATTTCCACAAATGGCAACGGCTGCTCTGGATACGGGTGCCCTTTCGTGCCGATCCCTGCGGTGCTGGGGAGCAAAATGAAACTACACAGGAACGTATAACACAAACTGGCCTGTTCCGCTGCTGGTCCCATCTTTCCTGGGAAATCTGAATATTTTGGTTTGATAGGAGGGAAAGAGTGCAAATTTGGGCTAATTTGGGGACCTGTAGACAGGTCCCCGTGCAACTTCTTTTCTGTTTCATTTCTGTCAAGGAAAAGTCTGTCTCCATTTACAAGCAGCAGCAACATGGATTTATTTATTTCTTTGTTTTTAATCCATGCTGTTCTCTTTACAAATTAAATACGAGGGAGAAATAATTAAGACTTCTCGCAGAGACGAGAAAATAAAATAGCCTGAGCATTGAGAGGGGAGCTCATTTACGATATCTGTTAATGGATTTGATTTCATTTCAACAATTCACTTTGCAGTAAAAATGTTAAACTTAGATTGTCTTTGGTGAAAGAGAACACCAAGAATTGTTGACTTTATGGGCAACAAGGGCCAAGGTTAGGCAGAAATCAGTGTTTATCTTGATTTTTTAATGGAGACTGAAAGAGAAAGGCAGATGCTGCAGCTATTTGTATGCACATGTGCATATCCTGCAAGGGCAGCGTTCCAAGGGCCGACTTCTTCTAATTACATGATGAAATTCCCTACGACTTGCTCGCTTCGGATGACTGTGAATGAGTGCGTCATTTGGCTGAAAATACTTACGTGTACAATATTGTTATTTTAGTAAAAAATAAATGGCAAAGCTGCATGGAAGTCATACAAATGCAAAGCTGGGAGGAATTTTAGGAGGACAGGAAAGCCGTATAGTCCCAGGGCCAGCTGTCCAAGTTCTCTACCTAATCTGTTCTTAACACTGTTCTGAGGAGAGCCTACAACTTCCCTGGATACCCTGCATTTCCATATATTCACCTTTTCCTAGAACCAGCATAGTGAGAAGTCCATCAAAGGAAATTAGACTTCTTTGCTATGGTTTATTCTCGATAAAAATGTGCTCGTTGATTTTAGCTATTCTACAAGGTTCTAGATAGTAAAATTTTTGCTCCTGTGAGTGATGTTGAACTCACAGGAGCCTCATTCCCTTAGTTGTTTTTTCTTCTTCTGTCGGGATCAACAGCATTTTTGCCCTTCTCCCAGTCCTCTGGGATCAGCCTGGTCTCTGCTCTGGAAGATCCTCTCTAGCACCTGCTGCACTCACGTTTTCTTCCACTTATTCTTCCTGCTCTAACCTCTCATTTTGTCTCATTTTTCTGTGAGATTTTAGAGCTTCAGCCACCTGCTATCGTCTCCTGCTTCACCGAGCAATGGGCCTGGCCTTTCTTTTCCTTCCAATGTATTTCTAGCACGTTTATTTTCTTTCTACCTTTTTATATCCCATTAGCAGCCCCCACTTTGTGCTTTGGGTCTTGCAAGATGACTGCTGGGGTCCCCTAAGTGCGTTGCAAGTGGCAGAGCTGGCAGCATTGTTCGCCACGAAGGAACTTCTGTGCTCGCACTGGTGCTGCAGGGATGCAAATACTGTGCAAATCCCCGTGCAAATGCAACGGCACAAGTAAAAGCCACAAGTTCATCCCCTCCGGGATCTTTTTCTGCTCCTGTTTTGTCTGCAGGAACACCTGGACCTGCTGCATATGTGAGACCTGGAGCTTCTCTCCTTGGACTCCAAATGCTGCAACGAGGCTTCAAACAAATGAAAATCTGCTACAAATTACACCCTTACTGAAAGATATAACTGGATTTCGAGTCAATAATGCAGCTTTGGCAAAGCCCTGTGATACAGCCCCTCTGATCACACCCCTTCAGGCTGCACATTGTAAATGGAAACGATCATTTATGTGTGGCTGTAAAACACACGATGCATTTACATTCCTGGAGCATTGCAAAACGCCACTCCAGTCCTGCCGGAGCGATGTGATTCAAGCATGTGACCTGTTAAACCGAGATAGGGAGACAATTTGTCCAAAGGAAAATATTTCAAAGGAATAGCGGCCTTCGGGAATAATCCCTATGCAGAACGGCATTTGTTTTGTTTACTCACATGTGTTTCATCAGCTGAAAATGCAGGAATTAGAGTTGATGTACAATCACAATAATAACAGAGCAGCTCTGCAATATTTTTTATTTAGACATATGCACAAGTGTTACATTGATTCTACCTTTATAAATTGATTTCTGCATGAATACCATAGTGCTTAACCACTTGGATAGTTAGAAAAATACAGCTTGTCAGCCTTGGATAACATTATATTGCCATTAAACATCTTCATGGTGGCTTATTTGCCTTAGAGAAGGGATGCAGGATGCACGTCAGGAGCTGTATATAGGCAGATGTAAGTCTGTACTGGGAATGTTATATGAATTATATGGATGAAGCTTCCTTCACTGACCCCAGCAGTCGGGAAGTCCTTGCTCGGTCAGTGAGAATGGCCATTTGTTTGGCACAAAATTAAGATAATTTTGACTTCTGGTAACTAGAAGCAAAATCTAGAACTTGGGGTTGCTGCAAATACCTGACAGACTCCTTTAATGCTTTCAAAATGCTTAAATTAAATAGTATTTGGAATTGTTTGTTTGGAAAATTGGGAAAAGATCAAAACCCTGATAGTGCCCTTGTTATTTCCCTTCCGAGTGAGGCACATTCTTCCAGCCCCACATTTCCAAGGCTCTGCTTTAGGCTTAGGACTGTGTGATCCCTCTCCAGATAGCATCCCTGTGTCGAATGGGCTAATTCAGACACATCCTGGGAAAAAAGCCATCCCCAGACATCATTCCAGCTCCGTGCGGGCTGCTTGGGATGGCGGCAGCTCCTCTCCCATTGACTCTCTTCCCGGATTCACTGGGAATGTGCCCAGAGCTTGAGCCCAGCAGGACTGGGGAGCTCAGCAGGATCTCGCTGCTGCTCCTCCGATTTGGATGTTCGTTAACCGCCGGGTGGGAATGTGCTAATATTAATTGAGAAGTGATACCTGTAATTAACCAGAGATATGGATAATATGATGAGGGTAAATTAGTATTACTGAGGATGATGAAATAAATTGGAATTTGGGGTCACCAGGGGAGGAAATCCTTGCAACCCCTCCATAATCCCCGGTGCCCTCCGCTCCCTTGCTCACACCTCTGCAAACAGGAGGAGTCGTCTCACCAGAAACTGGTATTTTATTTTGTAAATAAAAGGGAGAGGAAGAAAAGGGAGGAAGACATCAGCAGAACATTTATGCTTTAGAAAGGTAAAGGCAATAAGGTGATCACTTCCCACGGGATTGCAACCTGGGGAGGTTTGGGAAGAAGCGGATTTGCCACATCCCATCAAATATCCCGTTTTTGCTTGACCAGAACTACAGAGACGTTGGGATCATCCCGCCATGGGATTGCACAGGTCCCGCTGGCGAGGGAGCAAACGGGATGGAAGGAAAAGCCAAGAGCCAAGAGACCAAATGAGATGTCGGTGGGTGAATAAGTGAAACAGGGCAGGGAAAACCAGCCCCGAGGGAGGGGAATCAGGCGAGCGGCCCTGTGGCTGTTCTGCTGACACCGTCACCTGGTTCGTGACGTTCTGCTTCATGGCAAACTGTGAAATACTCTGTGGCACTGAAATGTTCCTGGCAAACCGACCTGCAAATCAAGGCTGACCTGGACTCGGAACATAAGAAACCATCTTCTAAACCAAATTCACGGGTTTGGTGCAAAATAACATTCACAGGAACAAGGGGAAGCCCAGGGATCAAGTCTTCATATGTGATTTTCAGCACCACGGGACCTAGAAGCTGCAATACGGCCCTGTGTTCAGGCTGCTTGGCAAATGCACCACGTTATTCCCTTTCTCCACAGCCTCCAGCAGAATGCAGATTATTCCCAAAACTGGGAGCTGCAAAGCCCCAGTTGCACCTTGATTCTGCTCCTTGCTAACAGCTCTCAAATCTGTCGCCATCCAGGGAGACCCAGGGTCTGAGTTTGTCTCTCTGCGTAGCAGGACCAAAACCAAAGGCTGCTGGAGGAAACGCTTCCCCCTGTGGCACTAGGGACAAGAAATAGGAACTGCGGGAAGCTCAAGACCAGGGCAAGCTCGACAATTATTCAGCGTTTCTTTATTTTCATGGTTTTCAACCATTTTTCTGGCACTAAGTGTTGTGGCGATGTAAGTATTAATTTGGGCAGGGTGAAATCCTGGAATGAAACCAATTCCTGACAGCAAACAAAGGATTCCGCCAACTAGAAGGTCGTGAAACCTGCTATTATTTCAGCTGATAATTTCAGGATTAATTCAGGCTCTAGGTTAATTAAAGAAATGAAAACTTTGTCCGCCTTACCCAAAACCTTTACACGATGGTTTATGTTCCTTCCTTACGTCAAAATGGAACGGGAGGTGGTGTATCCAGTGGAATTCCCTCTTTACGGCTTGGGATGGGGATGTATTTATTCCTGGCAGTGTGCGATGGGAGGCTCCGGGTGCTGCTGTACATTAAGGTGCCCCCATGGGTGTTTTATTCTCCTCCTGCCATTGGCACTGGGCTCAGCTCTCTCTTCCTAGGCTTGTTTCCATGTTCATAAACAGATCCCACCATTAATCCCACCAAAGCTTGAATTGCCTGTCAATATCGATCGCCTCCTGCCCAAAATTTTGCAGTTGTGGTTACAAAATCCAGCACCTAGACGGACAGAGCAGGATATAGCCCCAAAGGGTGGTGAAAACAGGCAGAGGGCATCGAAGGGCATGAAGAGAACCCGGGGAACGGGCAGGATAAGGGAGGACGTGTCTGGGAGATGACTTGGAGCGAGGGATGTTCCTGCTCGGCTGCACGTCCTGACTGCGCCTTGTGGGGAAGGAGGGTGCTGGGATGGCCCTTCCCACCGTCTCCGAGCGCTTCCCGGGAGCGGGACGGAGCAGGACGGAGAGAGATGGAATGGGACAGAGTGGGACGGAGCGGGACGGAGTGAGACGGAGTGGGATGGAGCGGGACAGAGCAGGATGGAGCGGGACAGAGCGGCACGGAGTGGGACAGAGCGGAATGGAGTGGGACGGAGCAGGACGGAGCGGGACGGAACAGGACGGAGCCGAGGTGGCCCTTGCCCACGAGGGCAGCCCGAGCGAGTGGCCGGGCCACAGGGGACGGGTGGCACCGGCCCAGATCCCGTCTGCTCCGGGGGTGACGTCAGCCGCGCGTGACTCACCCGGGCAGGACG
Source organism: Crypturellus tataupa (assembly GCA_034781795.1). NCBI lineage: Eukaryota > Metazoa > Chordata > Aves > Tinamiformes > Tinamidae > Crypturellus > Crypturellus tataupa. The sequence goes on from JAWLRI010000041.1 coordinate 940,338, forward strand.
TTAGCGCTGTCCACGCTGACACGGTGGGAACCGCTCAGATCAGATTTTCTGGTATTTTTACCAGAGAAGCGGCTTTGCTGATCAGCGAGGCTGGTCCATGCTATTCATGTGCTGCAAAAGCACCTTCTCATGCACTTTACATGAAAAGAGCTATTTGGAGCTTGCTGCTGGTATTATTTACTACACTGTGCAGTGCTGTGGCAATCCGAGGGAACGGCAAACGCAGAGCAAAGGAGGTTTCCTCAGAGAGCAAACCCTTCTGACGGATACCTGGTAGAAAGCAAAGACTTGTCATTGAGCTGTGCTGAGAAACTGATTTGTGGTGGATACAGAAAGGGCCAAGGGGGCTTCAGAGCAGGGTCTGCTCCCGGGGCAGCAAAGAGCAGTCGGGAGGAGCAGAGGAGGCTCCTCCAGATCTTCCAGTGACTTTTCCCTGCAGAAGGAGATAGGCCAAGGAAAGCAAGAGCCTTCTCCCTGCATATCACGAACATATGGGCTCTCGTGGGCCCGGGCAGTCTTCTCTAATGTCAGCAGGGTTTTGTTCCCTTATAAGCCCATTTTTTTATGGTTCTGTATGTGATTTGTGACTTAAAGACCGACCCGTTTCATTTTCAAATCGAGTGCATTGCTCTGGCGGACCTCAAAGGCAGAGAATCAGGTAGTTAATGCCAGTATTGGATAATGGCTTTTTTTGAATGGATTCTTTTACACTCTCCATCTGTCTGCCCTCCAGATGCTAAACAGGATCTCTGAGTGAAGCAGAAGGAAGGAAGCACCAGAGCTAAAGTGTCGGTGCTGAATTAGGCAGTTTTCACATGAAATCACCATCACTGCAACCTCCTTGTCTCCTGCTAATGGAGATCGGACTGATCCCTGCAATCTCGTGGAAAAGTGGAGAGTGACACACAGCCGTCCTGCACGTTGAGGTGGACGTTGCTGTTAGCTTTTCGCACTCGCCCTCCTACCCGTTCCCATTTCCAGCAGAAATCCAGTGCAAGGAGCATTCCTGCACCTGGAAGAGCAAAGAGGAGAGCAGTCAGGGCCGGCGGCTCCCGTACCAAAGCCCTGGCTCGGCGCAGGGCTACGTAATGCAGTGCCTGTAGCCAACGGCTGCTGCCTCCGAGATCCATAAATGTGCTGGCTAGCAAATATCCTCCAACACCTTTATCATTGCTACTTCTTTCTGCTGTGTGTAGACTCTAAATGCAACGTGAACCAAATCCTTATATTGCTTTTACTTGGTTATTGGTTATACTTGGTTATTTGGTTAGTAAAGTCTTACTTCATCCAGGGTTCAGGTCTGGATCTACCCCCTGATTTTCCTTTTTTCCTTTAACGTTGGATTTCTTTTGCTCATCAGGACCGACACTGTGAATGACTAAGTGAACGGGTCAATTACTGTGATTAAAATTGATCCTCTTTGCAACACACTCCTGGCTTCACAAAACAACACCCGGGAGCTCATCTGGCTCCGTCCCGCCACCATTCCGCACTGTGGGAATGTCCCCAAGCAGTGACAATATTGCTCATGTATTGAACTATCTGCAGAACAAAATGCACATGGGGTTTGTATACTCTGTGCCTATGGTAAAATCCTATTTGGTTTTGAATACATGTTATAAATGTTTCATTTCACAGCAGGAAGCAACGTTTGGGATTCCTGTACAGAACGGGAACTCAGGTAGCATGAAAGTAAAACGTGTTTTTGTTTCCTCTTACAGAATATGGAAAATAACACCCAGTTTTACAGCCCTGGCTGAAAAGCATTAAATAAATACTTAGCATTTGTAACACTTTGTTATGTATTGAGGAGCAGCACGTACTGCGGGATCATGCAGGATAGGGAAAAAGGACAGAAAAAGGGAGAAAAGATGCAGAAAGAGTCAAAAATCAGAGCAACAGAAAGTCTGAGCTGAAAGGTCATAGTCAGAGGGGCAGAATGTGATTTATTTAATGTGTATTTTAAACCTCACTGTCTCACTCATATCCTGAAAGCCACCAGCACACTGTAAGTGAATGCATTAATACAGCAAATCCACACACCTCCGTCATGTTTGGAAGTTGAATTTACTGCAGTTTTTCAGCACTTATTTAATAATACTGATTTTTTTTTTTCTTATATTCAGTGTATTTTTTCTTTTTTTTTTTTCCTGTTCACCCTCTTATCCAGCTTAGTTGGTCAGTTTGGTTTCTTAGAAGTGCTATGGAGAGGGCAACATTTAAATCACAGGAATTTAAAGGAAAAGTGTTTCTTGCGTCAGGGATGAACTGGAGATTGTGCAGGAGGGAAGGGAAGGGGGCAGCAGGAGCGACACTTTAACTAAATTGCTTCTTTTGGCAGAGATGGAGAATTGAGAGCGGGGACCCCAAAGAGGACAACGCAACCAAGGATCTAAAATGGACACGTGGAGACCTGAAATACAAAAGGCAGGAGAAAAACACTTAGAAACGGTGTGTGATTGCAGCCTATCAAGAAATCAGCTGGACTCTGCTATAAAGTCCATCCCAGGAGCTCAGGGATTAGTCAACAGTTACTCATTTCGCAGAGGAGGCCCTTCAGGTGCCCCAGTGACTCAGCTGCCAATATTATTATCAATAATTATCAATATTCCTTCTGTAGATAAGACAGGAGGGGGGTCCTAGTGAGTCCCCTCAGTGGTGTCTCATTCTGCCCCCAAAACGGAGCTCATGGCCACCTGGAGTGCCACCAAAGTGGACCTGGATTGAAAATAACCTAATGGCAACACAGAGTATTTTATTTTGTGTGTTATATATGATACATTTATGTGGTGCTGATGCTCACCACTTCCCTTTCAGATCCGAATATTTGAGACAGAATTAGGGATTTCCAGGCTGCAGAAGTGAGAAATCTTGCACGAGGGATCCCTCTCCGTGCATGCATGGTCCTTGTACGTGTGGTCTTGCCCTATCCATGTTCCTGGTGTCTGGAATACCATCGAGGGATGAGAAGGAAGAGAGGCCTCAAGTGTTCCTGCAGTGCCAGCTCCTGTGCCAAGGGAGTGAATCAGTGGGATAATGGGATAGTGGGATAATAAAACTAACAGCATTTGTAGTCACTGGATCTTCCAAGGAGGACTGAGGGTTTAAGATGTGTTTCTTACTTCTTCCAGTCCCTTTGCAACTTCTTCATCTGGAAAAGCAGGATTTGGATTCCTAATTAATAATAATTAATTAAAAATGTAAATAGTTAGGAAATTCGAGAGCAGCTTCCTGACTCTGTAGCTTTTGTGCAAATACTCCAACTGCAGTGACAGACCCACCCGTGACTGCAGCAGCGCAAGGAGGAAGAAAAGTTGCTGTAAAATCTGTTTGTAAAATCTGTAAGATCCCTTGTGTTCCTCACTGGCATCCTCACCATGCCAACATTTTAGACAAGACGTTTAATTCAGGGTGCTGCACGTAATATGCATTTTCAATTGCCAGTGTTTTATTTAGTCTTGAAAATTCAGTGGTTTGTGTCAGTGAAACAAACAAACAAACTTTCTTTTGTAGTAATGCTGCTTTCTTCTTGATCTCTCTAAGAGTGGTAGGATCTGATCATGGATAGGGCAATAATCCTTAAAATCTTCTCTGCAGTTTAATCCTCTTAAAAGCGGCAGGATTCGGGGGGATAAGCGGGGCCGTCGCTGGATGAGCACAAAGGTGATGCGGGAGCAGCTCACCCGAGTTCTCCCTCTGGCTCTTGAGCGCTGCAAGAGCAAAACAGCTCTAAAGAACCTGGTGCTCAGGGCGAAATCCATCCCTTGGGGCTGCAGAAAATCCAGTGATTTCCATCACACACAATTGCACTGGGGAGGATTTGCAAAGCAGCAGAATCCCTTTTCTTGTGGCGCGGCCACAAGGCTGTCGTGGCAATGACAGATTCCCTGGCAGAATGTCACCTACTTAAAAGGCTCCAGCCATTTAAAGAGCTCCATAAAATATAGGATAATAAAGGATAGTGTGAACCAACAAAAACCCTAATTTCTCTAAACATTTCCTAATGTAAAATCAGAAAGCAGTAACGTAGGAGCTCTCACGGGTGTTATGTCTCATTAAGTTCACCTTTAGACCATTCAACTGACCAACTTTGTGACCATTATGATGTTAAATTTCACTTTAAGATCCAGCTTTTAAAGAACCTCTGCTGCTGATGCCACGGTACTAACATTTGTTGGTCTGCAGGGGATTCATAGCCTGATTTCATCTTTCTAAACTTGCTCTGGCTCTTTAGTAGGGCACGGAGAGCGTGAAGATACAAGTGAAGCCAGAGGCCAGGACTGATTTCTCCACAATCTTCTCCTTTTATTTCTCCTTCTAAAGCCATGCAGGAGGTTAGAGGAAGGATTTAAGTACCCGAGTTGGACATCTCTGCTGATGTGAACAACACAAGAGAAGCAAGTTGAGCGTTTGGCAGGAGGTTTGTGCTCCCCAGGCAATAGGAAAGCACAGCACCTGCAGGGTGTTTCCTCATGATCATGAGAGAAGGGGGATAAAAGTTGGAATTTGACTCAGCTGCCCCTTGTCCTGAGCCAAATAAATTCTATCCTAGTTGCCTCTCTCCTCTCTGGACCACATGAACATGACTTATACTTGCTCAGGTTGAGTTTAGGGGAGTATTTCATGCTGCTGCTCCTGCAAAGTTTTTCCTTTTTTGCTCTTCAACATTGTTTGGAATAATTAGGTCCGTTCTCTTTGACATCACTGTAATGAATCATTTTTCCAAAGCGGATAATGACTCTAATAGTTCCTATCTAATGCTGCTGCCACCTCCATATCATGTCCTAATTAATGAGTTCCAGTAATATTATGGAAAAAAGTAAATGATCCAGTGTCTGGTTCTGCCCCTGGCAAACATTAACCATTTTAGTAAGTGTTTCTCATGATGAAGCCCCCAAGGGGCTGCAGTTGCTTGCACTGTTCATACAAGTGTAGCCTGTTCATGGTCAGGTCTCTATTAAATATGTTAAATCACTGCTGTATCTCTGCACAGACTTGTCTTTAAACATGAAACAATAATACTTTCCTTATTATAGTAACTGAACTCTTGATATTATCAATAATTATTATTTTTATTATCATATTTTGCATAATAAACAGATAATTTATCCTTAAGAAGGACACAGTATTTCTATAGTGTCAAAGAAATTTATTCAGAGAAAAATGCAGTGACTCCCCTAGTCTGAAAACTAATGTGGAGTCAGCCAACAAAAAAGCGGGAATGTTGGTTAGGTTTTAGTAGCATAAATCTAGGCATGTTCATGGCCAGCTAGAAAGATCTGCTAAAGCAGAAAAGCCCTAGTCTAACTATAAAAATAGTTTATTTCATTTGAATTAAATCAATGATGAAGGAAATTCTAAGCTTTCCATGGAAGATTAGGTTTTGAAGAGGAAAAATGTTTTGGCCTAAGTCCAAATGCAAGTGATAGTGCCTCTAAAATACAGTGTTTTTGTTCTGGAACCACTGCTTGCATTTACCAAACTGTAACCTGATCAATATTATGCAAAGTGATCAATAAAAAGTTATAGTTTGAACTTGAGGAGTTGAATGTTTGCAGCAGGGATTACGCTGGTTTGGGATTTAGTAGCTCTGAGTTTTGCATTAACAGTCACGGGTTATCAGGAATGAAGCTTCTGACACTGCCCAGATGTGGGATTGTTATTGATAATAATAAATTAATGACTCGAGGGGTCCTTTAGTGTCAGAAAAGATTAGAGTGACACTGTCAGTTCCTGCAAAGGCCTCCCATGCTGTCCGGCGCTCCGTGTTTGTCTAAAGATGTTAGAATAAATGTTAGAAAGGGAATAAAAATATAACAAATATTAAGAAGTTTGTGTCTTTAAAATATATCTATATTTTATAGCTAATATATATATCACAAATTAATTTTGTATTAATAGTACTATAGTACTAATTTCACTTCCCACTATGAACAACTATTTAATTAAAAGCTGAGGACATTCTGAAATACATTCTTTTAAAGTGATTTTGAAATGAAGGAGACTTTTGGGTGATGACAATGTTGTGAACTTTCCTCATGGCCTTTTTTTGAAGTTCATGAAGACATAAAATCCCTTTTTTTCCTCCCCCTCCCACTCTTTCCAGGTGCTGAATCATTTATTAGATATGTTGAAGGTTGCTATTGTAATTTGTTTTGAAGAGGTTGGGTTAGAAGGTGAGTCTTTGCCTTGGAAGAAATCTGTGCATAAAATGGTGCTGTTGCTAATTAATAAGTCACAATTAGTGAGAATCCTCCTTAGTTCTTTGCAAATTACTGGTTCAAACTCTGTTTTATAAAGCTCTTTAACATCTTCTGACTGAAAGATGTAACTTGAGCAGGAACTTGTATCTCCAGATACCAGGTGACTCAGCAAGGTGACTCAAGACAATAATTCCTCCTCCTAGAGGAGTTGTCACTTATTAAGGGCGGCTGTCACGAGCGGGGAGGTGACACGTGAAGCACTTTGTCACCGAGCACGACTCTCCTTAGCTCCTTGTGTTCCAGGTGACCCAAAGGGGAACCTTGGACACTAAGTAGAGTGCCCTGACTTGGGCACGCTGATACACAAGCAATAAAAGGCAAAAATTTGTGGCTGTTTTGATACAGATGATAAAAAAAAATAGTTTGGTATCAGCTCAACTCCCTATACAAATGGTTTTATATGGGTCACCCTCTATGTTGTGAAGATTACAGCATCTGTTCTCTAGAATATCAACTAGAAACCAGCAAAAGTTGTAGTAAATCCAAGTGTTAAACCCACCTGCAAGGTTTCTTGCAGAAAAACTTGCAGGGAAAAAAATCTGCTTTTTTTTCCTCCCCTCAACGTATTAAACCTGTAACTTAATCTAGTTCTCCCTTCTACTCCTTCAAAAGGAAGCAAAAGAGATTACATTATCCCAGAATAGCCCATATCTGCACGTAGAAGAGACTCCAGGGAATTCAGTTTAGGGCAGGAAAGTTTATAGAAAAGTTGTGGGAGATTTATAGTTCATTTAATTACCTACATGTAATAATATTCTGCTTGCTTGGAAAAGCAATTCCATTCGTTTCTTACCTATTGGAAGGAAAAAAATAAAAACGGCACCAGACGCATGTGATGGGGTAGAAAGTTTTCAATATTTTCCCTAGCATATCAGTTTTTATGTTATTTTCCCTGTCATGTTTAAAACTTATTGCCACTAAAATTTATTAAAATATTTTAATATTTCATTTTCCAAATGAAACCTATCCCAAGACAGGAAAATCTTAAAAACAGAAAGTTTTTATGAAAGCATAAATAAATCATAGGCAAGACAATAAAGAGCTTTAGTCTGTGTTATCCTTGTCCTGTAAACACAATATTTTCATGTAGGTGCATGCATAGAAGCAAATGTACATAACATTGTATAATAGTCTAAATTTGCCAGAAAGTTCATTAATAATATAAGCCATAAATCTATATGCAATTAAGAAATGTTTAACTACATATTTTCAGGGGAGGGGAAAAAGGAAAGCATAGGTAATTGACTTGTTTTTTTCTAAACAAATGAATATAATCCTGATTTTAACAAATATTTTTCTGATTTTGAAATGCTGAGGTGTCACTAGTGAAATCCTCAATCTTCAGTTATTACTATTTCACGTTTAACTTTATATACACTGACCAAGCACCAAGAGAGTGCCCAGTACTATACCTGTTTGCAAATGTTTGCAGAATTGGGTTTTAAAATGCATTTCCTTAGATATGGAGATGATTGTATTTTATTTTGTACTCGGGCGTGTTTCTGGGGATGTTGTTTAAATGGCTTGAGCAGCCTGGAGACAAACTTGGGTTAGGAAATTCTTGGTAGAAAGGTGAGAGCTGACTGAACTGCAGATATTGAGGGAATGGCAATGAAATTGCAGGTGAAATTCAGCGCAGACAAATGTCAAGTGGTGCCGATGGAGGAAAAAAAATCTAATTTTACAAATATAATGAAGGTTTTGAGCTTACTGTCACTATTCAAGAACAAGGTGTTGGGTTATTGTGAAACTCAGACTGTCGCAAACCTCTCTGAAGGAAGAGAAAAACAATAACAAAGTGTTATCAGCATCAACAAGAACATGATTTTATATGGAGCTATTGCTATGCAAGAAATGGAGCACAGAAATGAAGCAAGATTGAAGAAAAGATTAAGGGGGTTCTCAGCTAGACAAAACCATGAATATTACAGAGAGGTCAATGGGAAGGGCTGTTTGCTCTCCAATCTGCTGTTGACTTGCGATGTCCCCATGAAGATGTAGCCCAAGGCTGGGAAAACCCTCTGGATGCAGCCAGGGAAACTCTTTTCCAAGGAGCACAGGAAATTCTCATTTTCTTTCACAAATCCTAAATCCCAGATGTAAAACTCATCAAGGCATTAACTTGGGGCTGATCAGAAAGCCTTGGCTTGGGGAGAACTGTATGAGATCCCAAAAGACTTGGGGACCACCTGCAAAAATCACGTTGTGCTTCCTTAGACACCTCTTATTTACTGCGCAGAGGTGCTAGTTTGGCTCAAAAGGTTCATTTTTTTCTTCTCAAGATGTTCATTTTTCTTATAATGTTAATTAACATGCAAGTGTGCACATAAATTGCTTAAAAATATTTAACAAAATTCTTGATCCCAGGACCTTTTGCACCAGTCACTACTTCCCTATGGGTTTTTCCTGCATTTTTGCCTTCTCTCACCACCTTCTCTCCCACCTTTTGCTGCTCTCCCACCCCATCAGGGATCCTGGGAACCTGGTGAGGCTTCTCCACGTATTGGGACCCCTTGGATGCGGCACAAAGCAGGAATGGTAAGAGATGAACAACATGAAGGGGCAAGTGTGAGGAATGAGGTGGTGGGAAGGGGCTAACGGGATGGCAGGAAGGGGGAGACATGAGGAAAAGATGGTAGAAAGAGGCAGATAATGTGACGAAAATGGGGCTTGGGGACAGGTGTGTGACAAGATGTGTGAGGTGGGTGACTGCTGCCCTGGCAGTGCTCAAGGAATGTCCTGATGAGGCTCTTGGGGACAGCGTTTAGCGGGAATGGTGGTGGGGATGGGTTTATGGTTGGACTCATCATCTTGAAGGTCTTTTCCAACCATAACGATCCTAAGATGGTGCTAAGGGGGCAATGGGAGACACGATGGCCCTGGGGAGAAGCGTGGGGCAAGATGACACGAAGGGGGTTGAGAAGAGAAATAAGCACGAAGAGGGTGAGAAGGGGGTGTCACCTCTGAGGCGCCGTGAGGAGCCGGGCGGCTCGAAGCGGTGGGGACGAG
>JAWLRI010000041.1:949709-982885 GCA_034781795.1 Crypturellus tataupa
GGAGAGTACTCCGGTTCCGAGCGTGAGTTCACAGCGACACCGCTAGGTGCGCAGATGCACTGCGGGATCCGCGAGTCGCGGGGCGTCCCTCCGGCGGCGCCGCGGGGGGACGCGGCCCTGTGGGCCGGAGGGGCCTGTGGAGGACGCGGGCTCCAGGAGCCCCTTTCCCAAGCGAGGAGGGAGCCTCGAGCCGCGGTGCGGGCAGAGCCCCTAAATGCGGGTTTTTCTTCTCAAAACGAAACCGGGAAGGATCCCAGCTCCTCGACAACCCGCCAGGCCTGGCTTGTTTCGCTTAACCCTCGCTGTGGCGGGAGGAGGGGAAGGGAGCAGCTCGGCCTCGAGCCTCAGAGCGCGTTTGTGTTTATCGTGTGGTGCCGAAAACACCCATTTGCCGGCACTGCAGGTTAGCCTAAAACCTAGGGACGCCGGAATGCCATCCAACAGGAAAAATGAGGAAAAATGCCATGAACCTGGAGTAAAGTCGGCATCGCCAGCCTCATGGCAGCTAAAGGCCGGTCTCCCGAGCAGCGGCTGCTGTCAGCTCAGTAAACTGCTTGGAGTCTGATGTTGGGAAGAAGTTAGGTGAGGAAAACCCTTCAAATTAAATCGCCGGTGTCACGGGAGGAAGAGGAACGAGGCGGCAGGGCCGGCTGATGCCCCAGGCGAGAGTCCCGCATGACTAATGGAGGAAGCTGTTTCAGAGCGAACTCAGAGATGTTTCTGCTGTAACTAAGTGAGATCATGTTTTATGTAGCTGTTCTGGGTGCCCGAGCTGAGGTGGGCTTGAAAGAATAACCTGGAAACATCAGGTGTCCTGCTTTAATTTACCTGATTTACCCAATCTGTGTTTGTGAACAGGTCGGTGTATGCACTAAGTAGTGACCTAGGTTTAAAGCAAAGAAACATAAATGTGAGCAGCTGTAAAAACATGAAATAAATAATAAATTATAGACTTAAAATGCAAAAAAAAAGAACCCTCAACTACTTCATAATGTTTAGTTTTATGTGCTTTCATTTAATTGTTAAGCACCATCTTGATGCATTCTTCTTTTTGGGATATGGAAAGGAGAAAACTTTATGCATTTCTACATTTCTTTCATGCCCTTTCATTTTTGTTTGAGAATGGCTGTTATTTGAGGACTTTCATTTACAGCATTTTAAATCTATGCTTTTTGGGGGTTTCTTTTTTTGGCAACGTAGACTTATTCCCCATCACTAACTTTTTAATATAAATGATTCTTGACTGTGATGAAGTCTTGTGCCGTGGTCATCTTAAATCTTGCAGCTTTAGCAGGACTTGAGAGAAACAAAAACCTTTTTGTGCTGTTTTTTTTTTGCCAAGTTTTCCTGGCTGACTTCAGATGTTCTTTCCCCAAAAGTCAGCTGACAGGATTATCAGGGAATTCCAGAATCACTGACCCAGCTGGGAGCCTGCTCCAAAAAGGAGCTCCCGGAGCGGTATAAACTTGAGATCCTGGTGCATGACAGGACAGTCCTGCCTGCAGGTTTGCGCATTAATACAGCTCTATAAATGTTTTTCATGTTTGAGGGAGACGTTTTTGATCTGAACTTATTTCTGTGACCTTACGTATTAGAACCTAGATGATAATGGTATGGGGTAGGTAAATGGGGTATAATGTAACTGTAAAATAGCTGGTAGATCTCCCTGTTGTGTGTGTATGAATTTCAAGGGTTTACTTAAATCATATCCTAAAAGTTTTAATATGATTAAGGAAGAAATGGAATATATGTTAGGTTTCGTGGTGCAATCAAAGCAAAATACTGTACGGAAATATTGATCCTGTTCTTGGACCCTTAACTTATGCCGTAGAACACCTCTTTAACTTGAAGTTTGCTGCAAAAGAACTTAGCAGAAACTCAAAAAAATGTGACAAAGAAGAAAAGGCAGAAAAGGCTAAAATTAAGAAGGTAAGCAGTGAATTTGAAAACGTGCCTTTAAAATCTGTTGATTTTGAATTACAGCAGAAAATTCTGTATTTTTTATCGTTTTTGCTGCTATTCATGCACATACTGTTGTGATCGATGCTTGTGATTTAAGTTACATGACTGTAAAACTTAACATACGTATTAAGTATAAGATTGTACCCTTTATTGCCCTAGAAAATTGTCTAGAATCTATTTTAATAGAGACAACATTATCTCCAAGGTTACAAATATTTTGCCTTAATGATTATTATTTTGTTTTAGAAGTGCTTACAAAAAAAACTCTAAAATAGTTTGAGTCCTTGAAGTAGTAAAGAGCCTAAATTTATTTAACTTTTGTCCATGAAATATAGTCATGCCAATGGTATCTGTATTTGGTGGTTAATACTGAAAGCATTTCTAGGAAAAGGAAACTTTTACCTCCTACAAAACCTGCTCCTTGAAGTGCATTCCAGATATCTCTATCCTTGGAAAGGGGTTAGGTGTTCACAGCTTAAACTGGAGAAACTTGTGGATTTCCACCCTCATCCCCCTGCTTTTCATGAAAAGATTGAGCTGGATTAATGCTTATTTAAAAACTGAAATAGGCCCTCCAGAAATCCTGTTCACAGAGACCAGGGGAAGTTAAAATGCGCGTGTCTGCTTTTAAAAGGCGATCCAGAAGGGTAACATGGAAGTTGCACGGATACATGCCGAAAACGCTATCCGACAGAAGAACCAAGCTATCAATTTCTTGCGCATGAGTGCCAGGGTGGATGCTGTAGCAGCGAGAGTTCAGACTGCAGTGACAATGGGCAAGGTAAGGCTGTTTGCGCGTCTTTTAATTTGAATTTGTTGCAAGGACAGGACCTCCAGTCCTTAAGTGTCTTAATTCTACCCATAATGAGCTGAAAAAGTTTTGGGTTTAGATGCAGTCAATGGTGAATCGGGAAATGGAATTCTACTGAAAGTTCCTATTTAGAAATTAATTGCTCCTCACTGTCTAGTAGCTTGTAACCTTAGTTGGCCCTTACAGCTCGTACTCCTAATGATACAGGGCCTTCTCTAGTTAGGCTATTACGGTTATTGTGAATACTCTTCCTTTCACTTTCCAAATGCGTAAAGTCATAAGACTTCTTTATTCTATAAACCTTCTTAATTCATGTAATCTGTTATGGTCATTCACTACTGTGCTGCTGATCAGACAAAGTTTATTCTGTCCCATAAGTACTTCATATGCATCTATTGACACTTAACCAACTTGAGACCCTCTTGCATGCCATAGAGATCTCTCTTTCTTTAGTGAGTTTCACCTCAGAATATTTATTGCAAATTAATGAGTTCATTAACGAGTTAATTAACTCCAGAAATAGTAGGAGGCATCAAAAAAAAGAGGAAGGCTCTGGATAGCAATATTGCTTGCCCAACTAATTGATATTGTAGGAGCTCTTGGGTAGGGAAAAGAGTTTGTTTATAAACTTGTCCCCTGCCCTCACCCCCTTTTCTTTTTTGATAACAGAATTTTCTTTATTATTTTTACCTCACTTCAGGTAACAAAGTCAATGGCAGGGGTAGTTAAATCTATGGATGCCACACTGAAGAGCATGAACCTGGAAAAGGTAAATAGAAACTTACTCTGTTTGGAGGTGCATGCTGAAAGCACTAAAGGCAGTGGATGCAAGTTTTACATAAAGGGGTGGTCTAATGAAGTATAAGGAAAATCTTTTGGCAGTGCTGGACCCTGCAACAGGTTGCTCACAGTGGTTGTGGGGTCTCCATCCTTGGAGATACTTGGAACTTGGCTGGACAGGGCCCAGCCATAACCTGCTCTAACTTCAAAGTTAAATTCACTTCAGAATTGGGCCTTGTAGAGGGGCCGGTTTATTGTGGGATTACAGCTTTGCCTGCTGAGATGGATCGCTCCTCCCTTACCTGCAGATCATTTACTGAATTCACATTCTTTGCAGATATCTGCACTAATGGACAAATTTGAGCATCAGTTTGAAACATTAGATGTTCAGACACAACAAATGGAAGACACAATGAGCAGCACAACTACGTTAACGACACCACAAGTAAGAATGAAGGAATACTGTCTGCTTCTCCTTCCTTTCTGTCCACTTGGAGAAATGGAGGGTTTTCACTACGGTTTTGTACTTTGTGATTTAGGAGCTAGTTCAGTTTATATTCACAAATATATAGAATCACGCATTTGTACAGTGCTTGCTTTTACTCCTACTGCTGACCTAATATTATATATTGAAAGTATCAGCCCTTCTATTGACTAGGCAGTGTTTTGGTGAGTTCTTAGTGAACTTTAGAGCCAAAAAATGCTGAAGATTCAGTTATGAAAGCAAAATGTGCTGTGAAATAATCAACTATACTAAATCTCTGATATTAACAAAACATTAGTGATCACTGAATTTAGCAATACTATGGGCCATGAAAAGATTAATTACTTGTTTTGAGTCGGATAAGTGTTTGCTAAAATAAATTCTTAAGCAGTGCTTAAGAGAGTCCCTTTTAGAAAAAATGTTATTTCAACAGAAGTTTTGTCAGAGAGAAATGTTCTGTCTTTGTAAATAAGTAAACTTAAATCTGTATCCCATAAATCATACCTGTTGGATATGAAGGGTTTTCTTTGCCATGTTATGCAAAACCCTGGGTTAGTGGTTAATAATTAGCAGATGATAATACTTATCATATTAAAGTACACATTTTTTTTCCTACATGTAAGCTTTATTCTTTAATAATCATCAGGGTTCAGAAGCTGAAATTCGAGTAATGGGAATTTGACAAGCTGAGCTGTGCTGTTTTTTTGAGTTCATATAGTGCCCTCTGGTGCTTCAGTACAGAGTTATTCATCAAAGATGTTTCCCTTTAAATTGATTTTCTTACAAATAATTTCTGTTGTCTCGCAGTTTATTGGAAGAACTTGTCACAAGCTACAACATGATATTGATTGAATTTTTGTTTCTCTGATTTAGAACCAGGTGGATATGCTTCTACAAGAAATGGCAGATGAAGCAGGGTAAGTAACATGTTTGAGTCAATATTACTTGAATAAACGTCAGTTCCAGCAACACTCAACACGCAACTCTGAGCTGGAGAACATAAGAATTCTCCTTCACCTTTGGACATTACTCTTGTAATGTTTTTATTGCCATTATTTAATTTTGCTTCCATTCAAAGCTACTCCCATTCAAATGCCAGTGTGCAGAGGAGGTTGTGCAGAAGGCTGCTCTAACACTAGCTCACTTCTCACGTCAGAATTGCCTTTTTTTTACTTGGATTTGCTTTAGCATCAGCAATCATTAGCAACATCTCTTCACTCTTACCCCTACTCCCTCCAAAACTCCCCATTTAAATTTTCTCTAGTTCAGCTTTACGCATTGCACAAATGGATCGTCATTATTTATGTAAAGCTTTGGACTTTTGTGGAGTATTTCAGAGAATTTAACTTGCTGTGTTGGTGACACATAACTTAAGTCTCACTTTGATTTGAAGATGAGAACCCCTTTCTGCAGTGAAACTTGTGTTGATTTCGTATCCTTTTGTCGTTCGTGTACATGCTGTTTCTAACATGTCTTTGTTAAACAGAAGTTTTGCTCCTGATTAAGGAGGACTTATTTATCTGTTGCTAGTTATAGTAAAGGATTTATTTTCAGTGATAAATCATATTTTCTCTTCAAATTACATTTGCATGCACATATATTCATGTGTTCAAGACACAAGTGGCCCCATGTTATCTCAAATATTAGGCCATTTGTCCATCAGTGTGTTCTTCCTTTAAGCTTGTATACCTGACTCCGTTGTATTTTGTTTTATTAACTGCAGTCTTGATCTGAACATGGAACTACCTCAAGGACAGACAGGTTCTGTTGGTACAAGCGTTGCCTCAGCAGAACAGGTAAATATTAGGTTCAGTAGGAATTAATCCTTTGTAGGGAAGCAGAGTATGAGAATTAATGCTTTAGTCAAAGCAAGCTTACGAAATTCTGATCAGGTTGTATCTGCCCATAGTAAAGTCATAGTGGAAGTCTTTAAAAGCAAAATAATTTTAACAATGTTTGCCTGCTGAGTAAGTAGAGTAAAATTCTAAATTTCTGATGCAGTTTTGCATGGTGTTTCACAGAGTTCAAACTAATTGTTTGTCCCAGCTAATAAATCCAGCCACTTCCCAGCTAGCCCTTTTTCTTCTCCCTGTGAAAGATCTTTAAGAAGTAGTGCCCAGGAGTCTCTATTTGCTGTAAATGCGTAACTTAGAATTCCTTGTGCATGGGCACGTTTTGAGGTAAGATTGCACAGATACTGAAGAGTTGTTTTTTCCATGATGGGACATGCAAGGCAAGCAATTTACTCCTCAAATCCCGTTGTAGTGCACAAGGCTCTAGGAAACTGAACGTGTTTGAAACGTGTTTGAGACATGTTTGAAACGCTGCAAGTTCCAGGATCTTTGAAGGTTCAGCTTCACCTTGTCCAGGTCCTCCAAAAAAGTTTTTATCTGCTGCTATATCCTCCTAGCACTACCAGCCTCGGTCACTTGAGGGTGTAGCGGAGCTGCTTTTCACCTCGAAGGAAGGATGCCATTCTGATTTACATTCGCAGAGATCATATCTCAAAATTATCTATATTTGCTATGGCTCTCATTTCTAGATATCTACTGTTGGAAACAAGATAGCTCAATGGAGCTGTGGTCTAGCACAGTCTAGCTATTCTTACACTTGTACAAGTCGCAACGAGATTTATTTCATATATTTTGACATGAAATTGCTTCATCATTGCAAAACTTTGCAATAATTAATTTTCATATTACTCTTTTTTTTTCCCTTTTTTTCCCACCCTTCTGCAGGATGAGCTGTCACAGAGACTGGCCCGCCTACGTGATCAAGTTTAAGTTAATCAAAGCTGCAGTTGTTTGTACATGCTTTCAAAATACCCTTAATGTAACTAACACTACACTACACTAGAAAGGTGTATATAGTGTGGCTTTCATGTTTAAATACTTGTAAGATATGATACTCCACTCCTAGCTTGCTCTTCTTTCTAAATACATCAGGTAATTCAAGTGTATCAGCTCTCTAATATCTTTTTCTGTACATTTTGAAGTTGATGTATTTTTTTGCAAGCTCTTTCATAAAATCAAGCAGTAATGTGGTACATTCTAGCTGGAAGAAAAGCAGGGTGTCTTTGATATATTTTAAATTATGAGGTGAATTTTTTAAATTATGAAGACTGTTTATGGTTGGAGAATTGATGTATTCAGTTCGGATGATTGCTGTAGCTAGCCTCCTTCCACAGCCAGGCTCATTGAACACACAAAGGTGGACAGTGTGGACTTCATGAATATACACGTATTAAAACAAATAAGTGGGCTTCAATATGTAGAGTTTTTTTTTAACATTTTAAATCTACAGTAATAATGCCAAAATTAATGGTTCGGTTACCAAAAGCTGTTTTCTTATGACTGGGAACTTGTATGGTGTCATCACTTTAGTTACAGGAGGAATAAAATATATTTTCCAACACTTTGTCAGGTCTTTTGAATGCTGTCTCATGGTTTAATGCTGAGTTTAATGCTTCAGCTTCTCCCTTTTGCCATCTCAGCGGCGTGGGGTGCAGTCAGTTATGCCACTCACCCCTCTGTTTTCTTCTGTGTTACTCTTTTCATGTAGATGCTCTTTCTTTATGCAATGAAAAGCCATATCACAGTATTCTGCATTTTAACGTTGTCATATGTGAAAAATAGGAGTGTGCTCTTGCTCGAGTTCACGTCTTCACAATCCCTTGGTGACAGCACTGTCTCTGCTAACCAGGAACCCCCTTGCAGCAGCTTTTCCTTCTCAGCCTCCTGCAGGTGACAACAATTTTTAAGTAAAATATTGGGGAGAGTGAGGTGAGGAGTGGATCGGTGCATCCTGCTGCCCTCCCAAAGCGGGAGGCTGTGAGATTATTTCAGGATAGGCAGTGGATTTAGGAGGAGCTGTTCCCTGCAGGCGGGATAATGTGATGGGCGATGCCCTTGTGATGGAGAAGCTGGTCCTGGTTATTCCTTTAACCTCTCTGTGTTTCCGCACAGCAAGAGGGAATATACTGGCCTCTTTCAGTAGCTTCAAACTCTTCCTGCAGTTGTGAAGAAATAATAGAAATTTGAAGCTGAAACTATTAGTGTTGTGATAAATAGCATTATAAACAAATTTTTTTGCAACTCCTTGGCCTTGGTTTTTTGTTTTATTGTTTTAGGGGTAAGAAGAAGGTATGAAGCATTAGAATAACCATTAACTCTTAATTCACTGGTCTTCAGGATCATGTGGTATTTCTAGTGTTGTAGAAGTGTTCGTGTAAGAAGCTACTTGGCTTTATTAATCACGCAGAATTTTTTTTAGTGAGTGTACAGGAATGAGGAAATATTTCAGAACAATTTCAGGTTGTATTTTGAATGTGTTACTCAAGCCAATGTGAAGCTTTAACAGGATGTTACATAATGAAGCGTTGAAAATGATTGTAAAAATAAAAAACTTGAGAGAAATACTTGCTTTTTCCCCATTTACATTTATTTTCAGTGCAGCTTTCTTTTATACATCTTTAAATCTTGTATTTTCTCCCATTTTGAGGAGAACATGTTATAAACTGTATACTTTAGGTATGTTCTGTTAATATTACTGATAAAATATCTTGGGAAAGATACCATATATGTCTTTTTATTTTGTAACTGCTCTGAACAATATAATAAACATAATGTTTTTTCTACACAGCCAAGTTACCCACAACTTAGCTCACATAGGGGGGTGCCATTGCCTTGGTGAGTTTATTTTTATTACTTTTTTTTGAGGGACCAGTTGCTTCTTATTTCATGATAGCAACAGGGCTATGTACTTGCCTACTGACCAGTAAGTTATTAGTGTGCAGCACAGTGACATAAAAATTTACCTTGCACTTGCTTAGTTACAGAGCAATACCATAAACTTAGAGGTTTGGAATATTATCCAGCTTTTAAGATAGCTCTTGTTTGGCTTGTTTTAACATTCTGTGTTATCATGCTGCCTTTGGACTACCCCAACCATTTGCAAACCTTTTATTTTAAGGAGATAGATAGCCCATAAATTTGCTTTTCCAAGTATGTTGCCTTTTGCTTTAAAACTTGGGAATATGGAGGCACATAAAAGTAGATGGAGATAGGGCTAGTTAGATAGCCATAAGAAAAATATTAAATAAGCTGCATTATCTTACTGGCTATGTATGACCAGTATATATGCAGTTAATAACTTTAATCTTCTGCAAGTCTCAGGCTTGCGAACACTGGTAGAAGAATATTTTTTTCAGTATTTTTTTAAGGAGATTGAGAAATAAGAGTAAAGGCTTGTAGTTAACTTACTTTGCAGAACTGCTATTTAAAAGCGGTAGGCAGGCTTAGCTGATTTGAGGAAGAAATGCGTGTTCAAATCGAAACTGAATTAGCACTGCTGGTTTCGCTCCGAGAAGGGCTATGTGCTTGAATGCAGGCAGGGTTTGCGCTGCTCCATCCTGCGCACAGATCTGCCCTCTCCTGGCGAGAACTTTGTTCTTCTCTTCAGAAGCTTTTGGTGATGAGAACTAACAGATTTTGTAGTTCTGTCTCTAATGCATGTAGTTTTTCCGTAGTCTTTTGGAAATGCTTAAAACTGAAGTGACTCTTTGAAGAAATTTGACTCTTGTGTCTTATTTCTATAGAAACATTTGCTGTTTTCTGAACAGTTCTTCCTCCTGGCTCTATTGCTGGGCTTTCTTGTAAGTTGACTGTGTATTTTTGGAGCAGTTAATTTCATGTTAAATAGATGAATGAGTTTTTATTTAACATTAGTAGCAGGTGATATCTCCGTATTTATGTTTCTGAGCAGCCCCATGTGAAGCAGAGCCTGGTCTGAAACGCTGCGAGACGGCTCTGCCTTCGTGGCACTACATTCACGACTGCCAGTGTGGGACAGCATCAGTCTCTGGTCATTTGAATTTCAGATTTGAAAGCCACAAAAAGCTTCAAATGAAATAGGAAGGAAGGAAAGAGATAGAAGTTGCTTTTGCGGAGCTTCTGAAAGGCAAGAGTAATGAAATTGCGTTAAATATAATCAGCAGTTCTGGAGCTGATGACTTGTATAGAAAACAGAAACATTTTTAGCTCGGGTAGGGTTCGCTTTGGAACGGCTTTATCTTTTATGAGTCAAGTTGTAAATGTAACTGGAAGACAAATAAAACTGTACAGAAATATTTCACGCGTGTTCCCAGGTTTTTGGCTCTTTGCTGGTGGGAGTTGAATGGATGAACAGGCAGAGCTCATAGGATCGTGAATAGATTCTTGTGGGAGAAAAAAAGAGAAAATTAAATTGTTAGAAATCAAGGAGAAAGAAAAACGGATATTGTCAAGAAAAAATGGTCTGATATTTTGAGAAGTAATTACGATCACAACCCAATGCTATCTAATTATATTTAAAAGTGTATAAGGTAGTGCAAATGTTTACTCTGGTGTGGCTGCAGCAGTATGTCCTTTATCTGAGAAAATTTCCCTTGTCCTTGAGGTGTGGAACGGGGGAAGAAGGAATGGGAAAACTGGCAGGAGGACTCTGGATCTTTAGTTCCCTGCAGGACAAAACCCTCCGCTTTTATTTTCCCCTTCCCTCGTGGCTCAGGGACCAGCAGAGGGAGCCTGGAGCTTTGGTTTCCCTTGAGCCTACGTGATTCCCATGCTTTAAAATCCAGGAGGATTCTGCAGATTCCCCCCTATCCATTAGGTGCCTTTGGGGCCCTTGTTCCTCGCAGTGGGGCTGGATGGGGAGCTGCATCCCCCAGGTTGAGCTACGAGCTCTGCTGTCCCCAAAGCGCAGCCTGGAACCCGTTGCCGAGTTTTATCCGGTAATTTATCCGAGCAGCCGCCTCCTTTTCCTGAATGCCCTTCAGGGCCTTGCTGTCTTTAGGAGTTAATGTGGGACCTGGAAAAGGAGGCACTGAATAACTTTGTGCTTAACTCTTTCATTTCTATTGAACTTGCCCTGGGTTTCTTTGGCTGCCGTGTATTCAGGTTTTGTCCTGTGATAACTCTTCGTCCTCATACAGAGAGAAATATGCGCTGTTTGCTGATTGAAAACTGTTTTTAATATGGCAAGTCATTTTCATATTAAAAATGTTGCCTAAGTTGAGATTTAATTTGAAATCTTTATTTTACTCTAAGGCCCCTCTCTGTTTATTTAGTGTATTGTATTTCTTGTTTTAGTGTTACCATTTAAGCTCTTGCAAAGCTTTATTTTTAACCAACCGCACTCTAGTGCTCAGTACTTTCTTTTTGTGTCAAACAGTATTTTTTCAATGAAATCACAAGAGGGGTCAGCGGCCTTGGATCGGAAGCAGCTTTCTTCATTACCATTCGAATAAAGGAAAAGACTTATCTGAGCAATCTGTAACTAATTTCAAGTGCCAACCGAACCTTTTCAACTTGGGAGAAGATGCAGTAAGTGAGTCTTACAGGTTTGCATTTGACCTTTACTACTTTTTATTAAGAAAGTCATGCTGAATCAGCTGTGATATACAGTTCAAGATAGAAAATAATGGGCTGTAGGTTCCCAAGTCTTTCTGGTTCTCTGGAAAACTTCACAATGTCTCCTAAGGGGGCTGGACTTACTCTTTTTTCCCATTAGAAAGGAGTTATAGCCTGACCTGCCAAAGAAAGAAATATCATTTTCAAGCTAGTATTTAGACAGGGAGGACTTAAGCAGTTGAGGTGATGCATTTTCATTCAGAAAAATGGTTTACTGTTGGCATGGCTGGTTAAAATGTTCTAAATTTGTTCAGTGTAACTTTAAGTCTAAAATAGTAAGTACAACCTCCTAACAAACACACATCTAACAAAATAATGAGCAGCTTGGTCTGATTTTCCTGCTATTTAATTCAGAATGTTTCAGCCCAAGCAATTTTTCTCAAAATAGAGAAATTAAAGATAGAAGAAAAATAGAAAACAAAAACTGCATAAAGGATGGTAAAACATTTCTTAAAAGTGCCTTTAAAATATTCATTATAGAATATCTAAGTTTTTTTTAATAGAAACTAAAACTTTAGCATAATCTCTAAGCCTCTGTACCAGATATTTTCCTTGATCTTCGTAGTCAGGGCTCCCCCAATCTCTTGTCTATTGCTGCAAAATGTTAGAGCCATTCAGCACTATTTCTTACCCTGATGGTTTTTCAGGTCCAGTTACGAATCCACGGCGTTTGACTAACGTTCATAGGAAAAGCAGACAAGCCTGTTCAGTGTCGCAAATTAGTTCCAGTCTCCAGCAGAATGCTGTGACTAATTGGAATGACCTGGAAGTGGATGAAGTCCATAACAGTAAGATCAACTTTTCCTCTAGTAATCTGACAAATAGAATCTTTTTTTTAAGTCCACATAGACTCCATGGCCCATTTGTTCTTTCGTGATGGACGTCGTTTCCGCCCTGAAGTGATAATGATTTTCCAGATTTCTCCTGATTTGTATAGCAGGTGCCTTAATTGATTAATGCCAGAAGAAGAGGGAGATTCAATGACAGCAACAACAAAAAGGGATTCCTGGCAGCATCCATATATCACTCATTACCTACACAGCTATGTTGCTGTATTTGACCACCGCCTGATACCTTGTATATCTAAATATACAAAATGTGTATTTAGATATAAATATACAAAATGTTTAGATATAAATATACAAAATGTATATTTAGAGATGTGTCTTGTTACCCTAGTAGAGATAGCAGACTCATCACTATGACTATATCACTGTACATTAGTCAGTGGAAATTATTAGTGGTACTTTTTTCTTCCAAATATATTTTAAATATACTGTACAATTAATACTTCTACAAACCCCAGATTTATCTAGTGTAACATGTTTAAAATAGCAAATACAGAACATCAAGGTTCTCTTCCCAAGTTAATGTTTGATTTTAACGGTTAAACGTTTAGCCTGTGCTTAGGGTATAAGTAGATGCAGGCATTCCCAAGCTCTTCATAAAGTTGTATTGTGATGTCAGAGAGATCTGGATGGCTTCTTGAATACTGTTTGCAGAACGTACAGATATTCTTCCCCCTATCTTATACAAAAGTCATGAAGGAAAATTGGGACTTTGCAGAGTTGCTGGATCTCCTTCATTTTCTGTGATTGCATGGAAATTGGGAAGTCTTTGCTTGATCTATGGTTTGACACTAAAGGAGTAGGTTCCCAAAATGGGACCCGTGTAATGGGAGTTATTTGGATATTCAGCATTCCAGAGCCTAGTAAAAAAATAAAATTAGGAAGTCACCAAAACCAAATGCCTCCCAGGTCTGTACAAGCAGGGGTTTTTTAGACGTGTCTTGTGCATCTCTTCTAACATCCCATTACCGTCCCCGTGTCATTCTCCTGCTCTAGCAGCTCGTAGCAAACAGTGACTGACAATTCTCCTAGACTGGGTAACACCTAATAGGGAATGTGGAAGCCCCAGCAGCGTGAGCCGCGAGGGTAGAATTTCCTATTTATTTGTGATCTGGAGGGATGTGAACCTTGCTCCTCGGAGGTGAAAGGTTAGAGGATGCGTGTCTTGTTTACCTGGGCTTTTCAGAAAATGTTTTTCTTCAATCTGTTGAGCAGACACTACGTTTTGTCCCATGGCCCGCAATGGATGCACTAATAATATGTTTAATTACTACCAAAACACGTATGATTGACTGAGGCCAGTGGACAAGAAGTGGCACAAGACAGTTGTCAACCTGAAGGAATTCAGCAAGATTCCCCCCCGCCTTGTTTAATTAAAACATCTTTTCACAAGTACCTGAATGTCTGCCTGACTTGCAAACAAGATGGGATAAAATCGTATTGGATGGCATTATAGTGATTTTTTTGAATAATGTGGAACAAGATGTTTAAAGTGTGAATGGGGGATCCCACACTCTCACTGAATTTGCAAAAAAATGAATTTAATTCTTTTGAAGGTTGTATTAAAAACCAGATGTAGAGTTAAGTTAATCCTTTAACTACTGCTGACTTTGAATCTTCCTGAGGCTTTTTTGCTTTGTTGAAGCTATTCAATTAAGACCTTAGCATTTGCATGTCATTGCAAGCCACAGAAGGCATTTGTTCTTAGTTTTTGGCACTGCTGCCCAACTGCTTTATATATTTGTCTGCCGTGGTATGTGGCTCGGTCGCATCACGCCTGGGCTCATCCAGAGACACAGTAAGATGGAGAGGACGCGGCGACACAGCTGGGAAACATATTTAACACGGCATAGTTAGTCACACTCCCGGAGTTTTAATTGAATTACCTTTGACAGTGAACAGCAAACCTGGTGGGTGATCTCCTAAATTAAGCTGATGAATGGGCTCCCTAAAATCAATTAGCATATAGGGCTGCGAGCATGAACACATCCTGCGGCGCTGCGGGGACCCGAGCGGGCCGGGAATGACAGCAGCAAATGTGAGCCCAAGCGAAGGCAGGCACCTCCTGCCGCCGCTGACCTCTGCTTCCAAACATGAAAGAAAAACAGGAGTCTAACAGGAGCTGAAAGAATCTGACAGTAAATCACTAGAGCTCTGTTTTGCAGAACTGATATAGGATGCTTCCAACCTGCTTGATTGATGCTGGGCAGTATATTAAAAGCAAGACGTGGCAAAGCAAGACGACTACTGAGAAGCACCAGCATCAGGGCACCCAACTGTAGGAAATAACATCTGGTTGCTTTTCATATTCCAAATATTCCAGGTAGTGGGTAGCCAGGGGGATTTAGCTGTTGTCTTTTACTTCCACGTAGCGAGCGAGTCCTGTGTGTAGCCCGGAGAAGCGCTCCATGTCTTGGATGGTTGTTTGTTATCTGAATAATCAACTTATCACAAAGTGCAGGCTGGAGGGTGCCCTGACCTCTGCCTCCTTGCAACCTGACTCCGTGCACCAGTCAGCCAGAGCATGTAATGAGCTACAGATGCTATAGATAGGATAATTAAATACCCCAAAGATACTGGGACAAACTGACAAAGGCAGAAAACTCTTGGTTAGGGCCGCTATATTCCTCTTTTGCGGGGGAATGGAAAGAAGGATGGGTGAGGAGCAAGCAGGGTTAGGGCCATTTCACCTTTTCTAGCAGGATGATCG
Source organism: Crypturellus tataupa (assembly GCA_034781795.1). NCBI lineage: Eukaryota > Metazoa > Chordata > Aves > Tinamiformes > Tinamidae > Crypturellus > Crypturellus tataupa. The sequence goes on from JAWLRI010000041.1 coordinate 964,753, forward strand.
CTTCTGCAGCAGTGAGTCTGTGCAAATGCCTGATTTATTTGATTTGATTGTTGAGCTGAATGAAGAAGATGCAGTTTGGACTATACCAAAAGTATTTTTATTGTTATTATTACTGAAATGAGAAGGAAATGCATATTGAGTTTAACAAAGTCTATAGTGAAACTTCTCCCATAGCCTCCCAGTGCAAGTGCCTCCCAGGGCTGTGATTCAAAGCCCTGCTTAGCACAGGGGATTCCCTTTCCTACATCCACTTTTCCAGGCAAGTGCTCTGACGGCCACATCATGGGATATTTGGATATTCTGGAAACAGGATATTTGGGATATGGGATAAATGCAGGGCACAGTGGGGTTTTGCTTTCCTTGGCCTCCTGAGAGGATAGCACAGCAGCACCTCTTCCATTTCTTTAATCTAAATAATTACAGGATTGTTTACAGGCAAATTATTTTCAGGCGAAACACTACAGAGCTTTGGGCACATAGACTGATTTTTAAATCAATTTATAATTTACTTGCCTAGATTATTTGGCCTGTCTATCTATTTAAAAACTAGAAAGAGACATTTTGCTCCTGCAGGGTTAAACTGTGTTTAACCTACTATAGGCAAAGAAATTACTTTCAAAGTACAGAGTATCAGAAATGGATATCTCAGTTTTTCACCTTCCTGTTGTCTTTCTACTTTGTACTGTTTTCCCTTACCTTTTCCTAGACCATACTAGATATTTGATTGTTTATTCAGCCCCTGGAGTTACCCTGTCAGTATTAGAAATGTATATATTATAAGTAATTGAGCTGAAGGTGTTTTAGATGCAGGATGGAATGACTGAAGTAGAAATACATATATCAAATTGAACTAATATCAGATTTATATTTTTAAAATTCAAGTTTGATTTTTCAGACACACCAAGCAGTACAATCAGAACAGACTCAGTGCTGTTTATTGCTAGCAAATAGAAGAATATCTGCTGAACTCTATTTATCTCATATTTTTCCATGAGTTCTGTGAAATTATTTAACATTGTTAGTGTTTTTTCAGGGTAAAAGACGACATCTCTTCCCATACGATAGGTTCACCTTGCAGCACTGGGTATCAATTCAGACCTGTTGGCCTTGTACTTAACAAGAGAGATCATGAATGTGTCTTTAGAAGGACACAGTTCTGGCTGAATGTCATCTTGGACAATCCCGTTTCTGCATATTGGGAATATATCTTCTAGAATGGAATTCCTGACAGCTTCGGTCTGATCTTAATGCATCTTTGACTGAAACCATTTGGAGGGCTCCCATTGCATTCAAATATCCAAGGTTCATCTCAATCCATGGGGGTCTCGCAGCAAGAAGGCTGCAGCACCATTGCAAACGAATCTGAGCACTAACCCCACACTGTCTTTGCAGGGCAAGAATTCCCAGAGGATTCCCCAGCGCAGGAAATGATTGATTCCAGCCTCCCACCGAGGGTACTAATCCCAGAGGAAACACTAGACCGCAATATCCCAGCACTTGTCTTGTTTTTTGAGTGCTCATGGCTGAGCTGAAAATCTCAGGACAGGTGATTTTGGGGAGACACTGGGTATTTTATATCCTGTGAAACACTGAGGTATTTGGAGCAAAGTATGGTGTGCAGGCCAGCCCTAGAAAACCTCCTCCACGAAGATGAAAGGTATGTGGAGACATAGAAGGTATGGCTGAGTTTCATGAGTCATTTGCAAACGTGACTTTATTTTATTTTGTTTTCCTATTTAGGGGAAAAAGAAGAGCAAGGCAAGATTCTCAGCGTGTATAAACACATCGAGTTTACCCACCACCCCTGGGCACTAGCTACAACTCTGCTGTGAGTTTTTACATAAAGCACTTCATGCAAAATACAATCAAATTCACTTTTTATGGGAACCAGCTTGCAGCTGAGTAGCTCCTCGCTGCATTTAAGAACCCTCAAACACGTGAGCTGTGTCTAGCGGCGATTTCTGCCCTTTCCTTTCTGTCTCTGCTTTCACAGAAGGCAGTTCTTCCCCCAACAGCCCCGAGGTTTCCATTTGGAGCTGCGGTGCTTGCGCCCGGCTCGATTCTGTGTCTGCAGCGCGAGACGAGGCTGTGTTGACAGCTGCACTGCAGAGCTCGGCTTCAAACACCCCCTTCTGTGGCCCGTCCAAGCATCTGGCTTGAAAATGAATAAATGGCAGCACAGATCCAAGCCCCACAATCAATCCTCACAATAAGATTTCATGCATTTTTAAATGATATCTATCTTTACTTGGGAAAAAAAAAGGAAAAAGGCAACAAAAAGACAACAGCTAAAAACCTTTCCAGTCCACAAAGTGAGAAATGTGGCTTTAATTTAGACAGCTAATTGTTTCCAGCTGAACCAGCCATTAAAAACAGTTGAAGAATTACAATGTAAATAGATTAATGCAGACAAAGCAACATGTGCACTATTCCATGTCTTCTTGTTACCTACAAAATACTTCGGCAGTGACATACTGTTAGTCTAAGCCACTTGTTAGGTTCTGTGCTAATCAGCTAAAATTAAATAAACAGCACTGATAAAAATGAATGTTGTGTTTGAAAATTGATGCACCAACAGAATTTACTCCAGGAGATAATTACAGATGATTAAGTAACAAAGAAATAATTCCTACAGCAAAGGGAAAAAAACCCACAGTGCAGGAAAGGGTCACTTCTTCTGTGCCTCTTTCATTTCTTTTGGAGGGACAGTTATAACCTGCAGGAACTTCTGCTAGCAGGCAGCTTGAAAGTAAATAACACATAAATGGAAAAAATCCTTTTTTAATCCATAAAGTATCTAGTAATACTGAAAAAGTGAAAAAACGTGGAAAATCAGTGCTTTGCTCTTTGATACACATGTATATAGATTTTTTTACCTCCAGAATCCACCTTCCTTCCACCCAAGGAATTTTTTTTTTTTGATGCTTGAATCTTAATGCATCTCAAATGGCATCAGAGAGTTAGGACGATCTTCCATTTAGGAACAGCCAAGGGAAAAGCTTAACTCTGATAAAACTTCAAAGATACTCAGATTTATACGAAGGTGATTTGGCTTTGTTGCTGTTTTGCGTATCACAGCCATCAAGTCTGTTTCCTTTTAAAAAATACTAGCTAAAAATATTGACATGATTCTGTGGGTTGTCTTTATATTGCTTTATTACACTTGAAAACTAACTTGCTAAAGCTTCACAGGCTGGATGGTTAATAGATATGTCTGCAATCTGTTTGTTAAAACTCCTCCCTTTAACTCGTTAGCAGCCCATGGAAGTGATCATGAATGTATTGTGGAAGTGATAAACATGCTATATTTTAAAATAATAATGTTGAAGGAAATCAGCTGTTCTTTAAATTAGCATCAGAATGATAGCGCATTAAGGTTAGGCTTCTAAAATTGCAAATATTCTTTAGCAATTCTTTTACAAATATTCTTAAAGCAATTCATTGTTAATGCAGTCGTGCACCAGAAAGCCTGAGCAAGGCTGCGTTTCCCCTAAATAAATAGCTAGATTTTTCTGCAATATATTTTTCATCTCCTCGAGCTGTGTGGGGAGTAGCCTTATGCTAATAGAGACATCCAAACGGTTGTCAAGATGACAGAAATAAATAAATGAAAGGCATCGTTTGCAAGCAGAAGATCTCAATTACTGCAACAAGAAGGCCCTCGGTCATAAGGGAGCTTTATCATCACCTCTGTGATGAGCTGCTCGGGCCGGGTAATAAGATCCCAGCCGAGTTTGCCATAAATGTTCCGCTCCGATAGGACATGGCGATGGCCCCGGGTCGCTCTAGAGCTTGGCCCTGGTAAAATACTTATAATTTTGCCCAGTTTGCTTACAAAAATGGAGATTATTTGCTGTCTTAATATCAAAGAATTATATTAGGACTGTATTATCACAGGAGGAGGATCTGGAGCTCGCCCTGTGCAAGGAGGGTCACTTGGAGCAGCTCACACTGAGACGTGCACGTGAGGAAGATGAAATACTTTGAGTAGTGGATTTGTTGGTAGGTTTTAAATATTTATTAACCTATAATAAGAAAACTCAGTAGACGTTTTGGTAGGGGCGGTGTTTCTGATAGAAACACGTTGCTAAAGAAAACTTGTCCTGAGCCCCTGCTCTGCAGAGGGGGGTTTTACCGGGATACATTTAAGTGGACTCTGCAATAGATCTTAGCCCAGGCCTCTATGCACAACTTCATGTATATTTTCCTTACTGCATTTATGTCCTCTCGTGTATCACCAAAACTCTCTCTCAAGTTGAGATTAGCCTGAAACAAAATGAAAAACACTTGGGGTGGCAGCGAGGAGTAGAATATTATTCTTTACGCTGCCCTGAAACATTAACCGCTCACTTCGGAATTATCCTCCGAGCTGCCGGGCTATAATTGAGATTAAAATTGCCCCTCTATTTCTGGTGCAGCGTAGACAGTTCCGAGTGTTATTCCCATTTGTGCCGGTGGAAATCCCCACCTATCATCTTAAATCCTGCGCTGCCCATTACACCGAGGGCTCCGCGTGGCCGGCTTGAAGAATGCCCCGCTGTCTCTCGCCTTGCAAAATAATGATAAATGACAGCTCGTAAAAATTAGAGCTGCCTGTTGGGTTTTTTTGGCCCGTTGTGTGCGAAGGGGGGTTCTCCCCGGCCTGATTGACGCGCGGGGTCAGGACTGGGGAGCGTTCCTGGCGCTGTCGGAGCGCGGGAGCTGCTGACAGCTCGCTCGGCGCTCCGCTTCCTTCCCGCGCAGCCGGATTTATGCTGCAATTGCAAAGGTGCTAATTAAATTCTGTTTCGCAGCAGGAAAAAAAAAGAAAATCCCTCACTCTGCATTGCTTTAGATGTAACCTTTGGTCTGCAGCGCTGCCTCTGGCAGGGCTGCGCTCTTATGCGATGCTTCGTGGTGCTCTTATGAGAACAAAACATAAAATGTGGGTATAAAGCAAAGTTTTTGTGACTCTGTGTCCTCCCCCAGCATCACGGAGCAGCGAGCAGCTCCTCTGGGCAGCAGATCAGCTCCAGGCTCTGCTCGTTGCTTATTGACCGGAACGGGAGGTGTCTGATGCAGCACTGATGAGGGGATAAATAGTGGTTTCCTGGGTAATAATAATTAATTATTGTTATTTATTCAGTATTATTCGGACACCAAATAGCATTTGATCCAGACCACTACTCCACTTGAAGCGCTTGGGGACGGAGCCTGTGAGCTCTTGCTGCTGCAGCCCGGCTGCTGGGGACGGAAAAGCAGAGAGCACCGGGGAAATTCACGCTGTTTTCACCCGCGGCGGCAGCCTCGAGCCAGTGCTGGAGGGTCTCTCCTAGCACAAAACCAGGTTTGGGCGCTGATTTGGGGGCAAAACGGTGCAAACCCTGTGGGGTGCCCCGGCACGGGCCCTGCAGTCCGACCTCCGTGACCATTTTTTTGCGCCGTGTCCCCGGCCACAGGCCGGCCCGGCCCCCCGCGCGCGGGTCAGGAGGTCCCCGCTGCGGCGGCCGCCTTCCCCCCGGCACATGTTTGCCAAACTGTCACTTAACCTTTGGGACCATCAATTTGTCAGCGGATTTCCAGCCGGCCCCGCGCTCCGAGCTGTCTCGTTTCGCGTACTGACCGTGCCAGCCCTCTGGTGATTTCTTTGAGATAAAAAATGATTTTTTTTAAGGCTAAATTGCTGCTTGAGTCCTGCTTATTGGCACTGGGGCCGGTGCGGTGACGGTGGCCAAATGGCAGTGAAGGAGCTGGACAACAAGGGCAGGTTTTAATGCTTCCACCAGCCCTTTCCCGCGAGCTGAGGAGCAGCATGTGGTTAAAATCACACCAGGACCGCAGGCTGCAGCCCGGCCCGCACCAGCTCTTCCCAATCCCAGTGCAGGATTGGGATCCGCGCGCCTGGAGCATCACCCGGAGCCGGGATGCTCGGAGCAAAGTGCAAACCGCAGCGCCCGGCGCTCGGCTTCCCTTTGTGGATGCAGCTCCGGGATTGGAGCTGCCGGGATTGGCATGTGTCCGTCGAGGGCTGCGTATCCCATTCCAAGGAAAACACAGGTCAGGTGCGTGCGGGGGCCACAGCTGCTGCGCTGCTGAATTAACAACCTTGGCTAATTGCTTTGGTTCCATCAGGGTTTTAAGCACAACCTTCGCTCTCGGTGCCTGCCTGAGTGCTGCTTGCAGACCTGCTGCTGCTTTCCCTTGCAGTCCTGCCACCACCAGAACATGCTCTTCTATTAAAATTTTTATTTATTTTTATTTTATTTATTTTTATTTTATTTATTTATTTTTATTTATTTTTATTTTATTTATTTTTATTTTATTTATTTTTATTTTATTTATTTTTATTTTATTTATTTTTATTTTATTTTTATTTTATTTTTATTTTATTTTATTTTATTTTTATTTTATTTTATCTTATTAAAAATTTTTGCCATTAAAAATCAGTACTCCTGAAAGCCTGTGGAGTAGCAGAGTCCAAAGCAGAAGATCGTGTGTGTGTTCAGGGGGTGTCAGGCTGCAAAGCAGTGATGCTGGCTCTGATTTATGCAACAAAAAGGAGGATTTCTCCTAACCTGGGCCTTCCCTTGGAAAATTTAAGTGTAGCTTTGAACTGTGTGAGGAATTGGATGGCTTAAAAGGGGAGCTCTTTTACGAAGCACAACTTGCTAGTCTGAGTGAACCAAATCTGCTCAGGAAAGGGGCTGGTGGGACTGTCTGGGGCAGCTGCAGCTTCTGAGCCTCAGAAACGAGTTTTGTTCAACATATATGAGATATAAAAGGCAAATAGCTGCATTTTAGAACAGCGTTTTGCTTTCTTTGGAGTTTTTGGAGCTTTTAGGAGCCCCAGAGCACGCACAGCAATTCCCGCAGAGCCAGCAGCAACATCAACCCCAGCCGAGACTGGAGACTTTTCACTCTTCTCCAAAGTGCATGAAATACCCTTGGCAAAAAGCAGCCTCCACCACTACCCGGAGCTGCTTTTTTTCCCCTTTTTTCTTTTTTTTCCTCCTTTTTTTTTTTTTTCCTGCCGCTTTGTCCAGTAATAAACAACTGCTTCAATCTGCTGCGCTGATCAAAAGAAACGTTTTAATCAGTCCCAGGCAAAATATCATGCTATTATGTTATCACTGGAGCGAGTCATCGAAAATACAAAACAAAAATATCGGTTTAATCTGCTCCAGATCAGGAATGTCTCGCGCGGAGCCGCTCTCCTCGCAGGTGTGCTCTATTTTGGGAGCCCGGCCTCAAGAATTAAGCGGCCGGGGCTGGATCTGGGGCTGTCAGAGCCGAGATGAAGACGGAGCGAGCGCAATTACAGGAAATAAAAAGGGCAAAACCGCTCCGCTCTGTCCTGTGCATGCCCCGTTATTATTATTATTATTATTAACCTGACAAATTATCTTTAAATCGTTCGTGTTTTCACCTGCTGCGAAGCGAATCCTCTGAATTTCCTTCCTGCGATTAGGGAAAGAGTGGTTATTCCGGAGCTGATTCCGCCCGTCAAAGGAGAAGCGTCTCCATGGGGTTTAGTCCGTGTGCTAATGGGCTCCCAGGGCTTCTCTGGGATGGGAGAGAGGAGGGAGCAACGCGGAGATGCTCCGGGATGCTCCATGGAGCAGCTTGGTCCATGCGGATGCACCCAGGGAAGCCCAGAGACCCCGATCCTCACACTTGGAAATGCTTTTCCAGCCAAACCGAGTGCCTAAGGAGGGTCTGGATCCAAGGGATAGGAGGGAAGGCAGAACAGGAATGTTCTCCTGCGAGGTGACTAGCAGAAGTGCCTAAATCCTCCGTTTTCCCTTCCTCCGAGTGAAGTTTTCCCCTTCCTCCTTTTGAAATCCCTTTTGTTCAATGTTTTAAAAATTGCAAGTCTCTTCTAGCGAACGCGCACGCAAGAAGACTATGAAAAATGACAGCGTTTGCCAAACAAAAGGAGCTTTGAAACGTTGGCTTTCATGTGAGTTTGCAGTGAAGTTTGGGGCTTGCCTTATTTTGTTTTAATCTGGAAAATCTTCAGGAAATATAATTTTATTTGCTCTACCAGTCTACTGCTCGCTTAAATTCTGGTAGTATTGAGAATTTAGGGAAAAGGGGCCGATGTTATCAGTTAGAGCAGCCCAGATAGAGCCGTTATTCTGTTTTTATGAAAACCAAAGGCGGAATTCGCATTGATTTGGGCTGCAGCAGAATCTGGCTTATATCCGCAACGTTGCAACATATTGTTTCAATCTATATTTTTATTAGCAATATTGATAACGTTAGAAGAAATACGATACAGGAAATAGCTTATCAACTTCAATTAATTTTAAGGTAAGACTTTTAATGAAGATAAAACAAGAATTCAGCAAATGACCGAAGCTCAAAAAATTGTCGCTAAATGGAGAGGAGGGGAGAGAAAAGCAGAGGAAACCTGAGCCGTAACCGTGTGTTCCGGACTGGATAACTGGGCGTTCATAAAGACTTTTATTCAGTGGTAGCAAATTTATTGGTAATCAATATTTTTAAGACCCTCTGTTGTCCACTTCAGCATTAATAAAGCTTTAATAAAGCTCCGTATTAGGATTCCCTGTAGAAAGGAAGATATTTGTGCAGACCTGAATAAACCTCTGTTCTGCACAAGCCGTTGCATTTGGGGCTCACGCTCTGCCTTTAGCCTCCCGGGGAGATGGTCGTAAGATAAAACTGGGACAAAAAGGCTTCATCCCATGAAGACCAGCTCCCATTCCAGCTGCCAGAAGCTAAAAATCCAGGATATAGGAGCTTCCGTGACCCCACGGTGCTTTGAGCCTGGATGCAGGAACAGTCCCCAGGGCTTTGGTGGACACAGCAGCATCCTTGGCCCCTGGTCCTCTCTCCTCCATGTTCTGCTTTTGGACACTTACATTTTAGGTTAAACACCGTTATTTGCAAGTTTGTAGCTTGCAATATCCTCCTGCATCCTTAACGTCCACCAAAAGCAGCCCCAAAAGCTGCTGTGAGGTCAGTGCCCGGCCGGGGTGCCTGGTCCCAGGCACAGGGAACCCACGGCCGGGACCACAATTTGCAGCTTCTTCCTGGGAGGGAGAAATGTGCCGAATCCGGGATTTCCCGCAGCTGCCTTCGCCTTTCCTTATTGTCCTTATCAATGATTATAACTTTTCTTTTTAAAGTTTAAACCCGCCCTCTCTGCGGAAGGCTTGGCGATGCGGGACGGGACGAGGATAAACCAGTCCAGCCTCCCGCCTTGTTCCATTTTGTCCTTCTATTGAAAACATCCTCGAAACACAATCCCACCCTCACGTTTACCAAACTGCCTGAAACCTAGAGGGGTTTTTTCTCCACTGTATTTAATATTCTGTCAAAGGCAGAAGCTCAAAGGAGTCTAAAGGAACCTGTAATGGAAGATGATGGCCAGAGCAACGAGGGGTTTGGGGTTAGGATAGGAGCAGGGTGGCTTCCGATGGGGTCCCTTGCCCTGAATATTGATATTTGTGTTTATTGATAGTCAATTTTGTTACCTTTTGGTGGCATTTGAAGCCTTGTTGGTTGGTGCAACAGCAGTGTGCATGTTCCCCGAGCAACCTCCATCCTCCTGCAGGAGCAATAGGGTTTATTGGCCTTGTTGGTCCAACATGTAGCTCCGTGGTGGCCACTCTTGAGCGGAGACATGGCCAGAGCAGGAGGCAAAAGACAATCCCTGGAGCATCCACTGGGTAAGGAGCAGGAATAACCCCCAGGAACCACACAAACCCATTCCTCTTGCCTTGCTTTTGCAGCGGAGGCCCTGTTTTTCTTGCAGACCTGACTCAAAGCAGATGGACCTGTCCAGGATCACTCACACAGGTGAGCTGCAGCGGGCTGATTAGCTGCTAAGTGCTCCCAGCTGCTGGGGAAGGCCTGGAGGAAATTGTTGGAGCTGGGACCCGGCTTGGAGAGGAGAGCTGCAACCAGCGCCAAGAAGGTAAAAAGTGAATTTCTCCAAAAATTGTGTTCTTGGATTCTGAAGGAGCAAGGCCTTTCAAGCAGCAGAATGTGGCTGAAAAGCTCTTTAGTGCACCTTGTGGATCTTCAGGCTTCAGTGAGCTAGAAATTGCCTTGAACCCCTGTCCCCATCTTTGTTTTTTGGGGGGATTTTCATCTTTTGGGCAGTGAGACCTTTCCAGGGGTGTCTCTGCTACCCAGGGTGTTTTCCCCTCCAGAAAGCTCTTGAGTTTTGCTGGCTGATGTGCGTCAGTTGATGGATAAGCTTAAAGGATCCTACACAAAACTTGGACTGCTTCTTCTACTAACCTGCTGCAATAGGTGCAATAGGTGCAATAGTTGCAATAGTGTTTTAGGGCAAGCGGTCAGCGTCCCATGAAAGGACAGTGTTTTGGGCATGGAAGTAGATGCCAGGTCCTTCTTGGGAATGTCACCAAGGGGGCCAGAGGAGAAGTACATTTATAAATAAGTATAAAACTTAGAAACTACACGCGCTCGGTGAGAGTGAAGCTGTTCAGCATGACAAGCTTGCAAGCACGATGTTATTTCCCAGGTTAACATGTTAAATATGTATTTTGGCGATTTTTCTCGTGTAATGAAAATACTGCTGGGTCTCTCCCATTCTCAAGCTGATTTGGACATTGAAAAAAGGGCTGTGTCTTTCAGTAAATGCCCAGCAATTATACAAAGCGATTTAAAAACTATTCATGGAAATCCTGGGTCTTTTGTTTAGCTTTTCCATACTTATTTTAAAAGAATCGCTGCAAATCCTGTGCATTCCCAAATGCTCGCACAAAAGAGGAAAAAGAGGAAAGGACACGTCGATACGGCGCAGCCATCTGTTTCCAATAGTGTATGTTTACATATTAATGTGCAATACAAATTTGTAAACACGAACATTTGAAACGTTTGCAGGAACTGATCCCGGCCTTTCCCCCGTCTGCGGCTTTATTGGAACAGCATGGCCAGCGCGGCCGGTTCCATCCTGGATCCGTTTCAGCTCTCCCCTCTGCTTGTTTGTTCTGCTCCGCGTTGCTCTCCGGTCCGGCCTTGTTTTGCGTAATTGTGATACAAATTAGCATCTAATTACAGCGCAAACCTCAAAGATCAAATATAGAGCAGGGCCCTGCTCTACGAACTGCATCCCCTGCGCCCAGCCAACTTCCAGCTTCTCCGATGGGTGGATTTTGTTTGGGAAATTGGATAGCGGGCGGCACTTTGATTAAAAACACTGTTTAGGGGGGTTTCTATCCGTGGTTTTCAGATCTGCCATAAAGGCAGGCGGCGATTTCTGAGCAACATCCAACTGCTCCCTGGAATGGCCAAATAGCCCAGACTTTCGAGTAAACTCGGGTTTGGGGGCAATTTGGGGTTATTTTCCCCTTTAAAGAGCACCCAAACATTGATTTTTACACTTCACAAAGTCCCCAAAACCAAGGACTTATATCACAGATTTCCAAATAATCTTACTGGGAGGAACTGCAGTGTAAAATGTGCTTTTATTTTATAAGCACAGGGGCCTTCTTGAAATATTTCCTCCTTTTCCCAGCCTCATATTTACTCCAAAATGTTGTATTTCTCTGTGGGGGTGGTGGATTCCCGTGCTGGCTTCCCACTAGGAGCAGTTTTCAAAGCATCCCTAGAAAGGAGCCTGCAAGTTATCAAGGAATTTGAGCACCGTCTGTCTCTTATAAGCAGAACCATCTATATCCCAGGACTAGAGACCCGGCCAAATTACCGCTGTGTCTATTGAAAGCTCTTATTTATCAGAGACTTTTCTCGTTTGCCAAAACAGCCTCCTCGTCCTCCAGCATCCCCTGAACAGCCCGGGAGCCCGAGGTCTGAAGGCAGGAGCGCGCGTGGAGCGAGATGTGATGGTGGGAGAAGGCTGAAGGCAGCGGTTGTTCCTCCAGCCTCAGGTGTGTAAAAAGAAGCATTTTGGAGCTGAAAACACTAAAAAATTAAAGAGAGAAAAGACTAGAGTGGGTCTGGGCTGGGAGCTCTGTGTGCTGGCAAGGAAAGCTCTGCTCCCTCCTCTGCCAACCTAAACCAGGGATATTCCCACTAGTGCTCTGGAGGCAGCAACCAGGATGGGGAAAATCACACCTTGAATTTAAACCTTGTGTGGAAATACTGAGGTCTTGTGGATGGAGCCTGCTCAGCTTTTCCATCTTCATGGTTTTATGTTTGTGTGAGAGGCCAGAGTCCTCTCTGGGCACCTCTCTGATGTGTGGAGACATCTCCCGGGCTTCCTCCTCCTGCATCCCGCTGGAGCAGGGCCATAATGAACTACCAGAATATTTTGCACGGGGAAACAAATGAAAAATAATGAAACGAGAGTGAATGCAAATAATATTTAACATATAGTGACTCATATAGTGCTTTTTCTTGCATGCAAAGCTGCATTTACACTTTGGTGTAATCCACACTTTGGGCCTGACTGTTAAGTCTTTGTGGAAGCCAGGACTAGGCTGCACCGTGGCTGAGCTCCAAGTGCCTCTTCCAGGGCAGCACGGAGGGAGTTTGGCTCCTCCGACTTGACATCACTTAACAAAACTGCTCAATTCACCCGAAACCTCTTTCAATTGCCCCGAGGTAGCGACTTCATCACCTCAAATTGACTCACCAGGGCTGCGTGGAGCAGCAAAATAAGCCCAGCTCCGAGCTCAGCATCCCCGTTCCCTTTTCCTCCTTGCCGATGGAGATACATCTACCCCCCACCAGGATCTCTGAGCCGTCACAGAGCAACGGGGTTGTTTAGATGTTGGATTTCCAGCTTCGTACAGAAAGTCACAGAAAAAACAGATTTGGAAAACAGCTATTCTGTTTGCAAGCATTCCCTGATTGAAACGGGGTGGTTCTGTTAAATAATTTGTTCAGCTTCAACAGATGGGACTTCTTAGATTTGAATCTAGATGAGATTCATCATAATCATCATAAAATCATCTATACTGAAGACATCTATTTTAATGATTTTTGATCACAGTTTTAACCTGACACACACCCATTTGTTGGATAACCCAACCCTGACCACCGCCTTGGGATTATTTTATATAATTGTCCCTTTTTGGAGAACTGGAGGTCACCCCAAGCAGGGGCTGCTCCCCAAGAGTCCCTTGAAGCACCCACATGTGCTCCAATGGGCAAAGTCCACCCTGGCATCCGCACCGGGATCACCTATGGGATCGGGATCCAACCCGCTTGAGGAACAAATGGTGGCTTGGAAATAAGCGCTCCCAAATGAAAAAAAAAAAAAAAAGTTTCTTTTTAATAAAAATATAGAGACCATAAACTGCTAAGAACCAAGAGGAGAAGCAGGTTTGTCCATTTGTACGGAGCGCAACGAGGCACCGGCTGCCCCGTCCCATGCTGCTGTCCTGGGAATGCAGGAGTCCGCCAGGGAAATCGGCTCTGGCTGATTTCTAGCCCAGTCTCATGAAAATAAGTGTGACTTTTGTCATTCTAACAGCTTTTCTTACCACTATTGTTCATCCTTAATCTGTTGTCTGTTGTGAGTGAACATGAAACCAGAGCTCCAACACTGATTTCCTTCCCCAAACCCACAATTATTCCCTCTCTCGTGCTATTTCGTGTTTCCAAATAAGGGATTCACTTATCCCGACCCCAGAACGCGGCTGCTGCCAGCTGGTCGTTATTTGCAAAACTCTGTCCTGTGTCAAGTATAAAACTGGCTTCAGGTAGGGACCGAGCACTGGTGAAACAAAGAATAAAATCTGCATCCCACTTTATTGCTAGTTATATTGAGCCCTTGGGAGCTAGAGATTATTTACAGGAATAACAAGAATATCCATGGGTTATCGTAAGGCTAACAGAACTTTTGGAAGGGATTTAAGCTCCTCGGCATCAGAGCTGTGTCCTCGGGAAGCAATGGATGTTCCCCCTCGGATCAGCGCTGTCCGGGATCTCCCGCTCCATCCGTGGGGATGTGACCTGGGTGACATGGGAGACCTCGTGCCCTCCATCCATCCCATTCCAATTCCATTGGTGCTGCCTCCTGGAAGCACGGGAATAGAGGGCTCCTTGGGCATCCCTGCCTCGCGCTCCACGGTTTTCCAGCCCTTCTTTCCTTACGTCGACATTGGATACTTGGGATTTATAGCCCCGCTCTGACGGCTGAGCCATCTGCGTCCCGGAGCAGCCAGGCGCTTTCCCGCTTTTAATGAGGACCCATTAAAGTCCAGGGAACTCAAGAACGTGCTCGAGCGCTCGGCCAAACGCGCCTCCTCGGCCCGTCGAGGTGTCCAACAGCCTCATTAAAACCAGTTGGAATCAAACTTGGAGGCTGCAAGCCGGGACTGCCGCCAGCTAACGGAAAACCAGATAGGAACTTCGGGGAAAAATATCTGGAGAGATGGAGACGTCTGTGATCCCACTCAGAGTGCAAATACTAGGAAGGTGACTGCGCCGCTTGCGCTTAACCCTCAGCAGTTGCTTAAATAAGGGTTCGCCAAGGGTATCACTTCGCCGTGGGTCGTCTCGGGTCCTTCACGCTTCCAGCCGCGCTTGGGATCTTGTCCACAAAGAGAGTTCGATCCCGGATAGGTGAATCCCGAGTCCTGGGGCGGTGTGGGGTTGGTAACGGGCAGCCCCTGGGTTATGGACGAGGAAAGGGGTCGCTTCTCGAGCCAGCGCTTAGCGATGTTATTTACGCAGGTCTGTCAGAGGCAGTGGTGGATGGCCGGGTGCCAGCTGGAGTGGCTGCATCGGCCGTCCCGGAAAAGCGCGGGAATGCCGTCCGCCGCCTTGCCGGGGCTCGCAGCGCTCCCCAGCCTGCTGGGCACCGAGAAGCTGTAACCGCACAAGCCGTACGGAGCGGGTAAGGAGCAACCAAGCGCTTCCCGAGCGATGGGACCCGACGGGAACGCGTTCCCAGCTGCCTGTAATCCGTAGAGCACCGGAGCGTCGGCACCGGCGCCTCGCGGGCACTGCCCGCCCGGCTCCTCGCTCTTCCCGCTCTTCAGGCTCAAGCCGAGGGAGGAGAGTTTGGGCACGTCCAGCACCAGATGGGGCAGGACGGGCGGGCTGGAGCCTCCCAGTTTGTCGGGGCCGGCGAGCGCGAGGGGCTGAGGCCGGAGGAAGCCGGCGGGGCAGAGCCGGTAGCAGAGGGGCAGGCCCAGGCCGTGCAGGAGGGCGTCGGGAGCCGGGACGCCGATGCCGCCCGCCGGCACGTGGAACGCGGGCGGAGAGCAGGACGGGGACAGCAGGGAGCCCAGCGGGGACGGCGGCCCCGCGCTGGAGGCGGCGGACGAAGCGCTGGAGCTGCCGCCTGGGAAGGGAAGGGGAATCGTCAAGGTCAGCGAGAACCCATCCCTGCAGCTCGTATCCGTCCCAGCGCAAATCCTGGGAATACGGAAGAGCTGCCCATAGTGTGTTAGCTGGCACTTGTCTAAGAAAAATTATTCCCGCACGTCTAATCCTGGGAAAACTACCAGGTTTGGGTCCACACAGACCAGGACCTGCCCATAAAACCTTCTCTGTTACACCCCCACCGCCGGTATTTCAATTTCCCTATTTTTCTTGCAAATTATTGGCAGTTTTTCCCCCTTGCATATAAGAACAAAAAAATGCGCTCAGCCCAACAGGAACTTTTGCACTTTCCTGTTCAAAACGCACCAGGAGATGAAGCAGAAGAGGAGGTTTCGATGTGGACGTGGCTTGAACAGCCCCTTTCCTTAAGTGAATCCGTGCAGACTCTCGATTTGGGAGGAAAGCAGCTTATTTGGGGCACGCGAGCGCGCTCGAGGCTGCTCGGGAGCCGCTTCCCGGCTTTTCCATGCGCGGAGCCGCTCCGGCGTGGGAATGCTGCAGCCCCCAGCCCTTGTGCTAAACAGATGCGGTTTTAATCTAGCCCCGGTAAAGGGACTCGAGTCCCCATCCACATCCATTAACTCCTTCTTTTAGAGGTTTTTTCCATATTATTTTCAACATTTTTTTTTTACACCTTGTTTTGTCCATGTCTGGGAAAATTAAGCAGGGGGAAGTGAGTTTGGTTTCGCTCTGTTTTTCTGTATTCACGCTTAATCCAAAGTGCTGTCCGTGTGCAATCCGCTCCGATTCCATAAGTTTACAGCTTTAATGGGGGTATCGGGAGGATGGGATCCCGCTGCGCTCCAAATCACCCCCCAAATTCCCGCTGGCATTCCAGGTTTTTTGGTGATGCAAAGCGAGGAGATCAAGGCAGTATTTACAAGTGCAAGAGAGGCAATTTCCCCCTTAGACCCCTGCGCTCGTGTCCCGTCCACAGAGTTTTTAGTGGGAACATCCCGTATTTCCAGATAGGAAGTGGGGATCACGACAGAGAGACAGCGGAGCGCAAGCAGCAATTGCAGAAGTAGAAAATAGAATTATTTTATATAGGAAGGCTAGAAATATCCAAAAATACCAACTCCTGGTATTTTTATTAATTTTTAAACCCTAAGTTTGTCTCCAAATTTGTCTCCATCATTCCGCAGATTGCTCTCAATTTGTTTTAATTTGGTCTCTGCTTAGGGAGCTGCAGCATTTCTGCCTTCCAGCTTTTCCTCAGAAACACTCTTATTTTTAGTGGGAATGGAGGCGTCGTCATATTTATATTATTTCAGGAAATTGACCCTTAAGAAAAATAGCAGCTCTGTGAAGCCCAGCAAAAAAAAAAAAATCCCTCGGAACGGCTGGTGTTTTGGAAGCTGCATCTGTCAGTCCTGCTCCGCGTCCGTCCATCCCTCACCCCGACCTCGCAGCCTCCCAAACAGGGTCAAAAGTAGCAGTTTACTGAATTTTATTGAATTTTACTGAATTTTACTCGTCTGAAAAAATGTAGCTACCTTTGCAACCGAAAAACCTCTGAATTTCTCTCATATCATTGCAAGTCCAAATTTACCCCTTTATACTTATATTTCTACTCTTGTACAGCCTAAAAATGAGCAATATTTTCCTGGAGAGGCAGGAAAAATGATGGATATCCCAGTAGAAATGCCATTGAAAAGATCCTGATGTACACGAGAGCTGGACTGGCAGCTTTAAACTGCCTTTTCTCTCTGGCACTGTGAGCAGGGGGTTTGGAGGTAAGATATATATATATGTGTGTGTTATATATATATATATATATATTTTTTTTTTTTTCTGAAAATGCACTACAGAGTCTGCACAAATCAGTTGGAAAAGCTAATGAAAATTCTCCCCCTCTGTCTTTCCTGCTGCCTCCCCAAGGGGAGGTTTCTTTTTGCCGCATGTCGCTTTGCAGGGGACGCTGGAAAGCGCCACTTGCTGCAGAGCGGGCGGAGGTGAAACGCGAGCGCGACGGGTCCAGTCCTGCCCCGAGCAAAACTTTGGGGCTCCCGGTGCCCCTCTCCATCCCCAAACCGCCCCTGCAAACCCACGGAGCCCTCCGCACAGCGCTGCTCCCAGCGTGGTTTTTCCTCCAGGTTTTTCCTTATTTTCCCTGCTTTTTTTCCCAATCTCCCCCCTCTTTCCCCCCGCTCCTTTTCCTGCCAGGGCGCGGGACCGCGGCCGCCCCTGGGCCCCCTTTTCCCGGCTCCGCTTCCCAGCGGGACCCCCCGGCTCTCCCTACCGGGGCTGTCGGCGCCGAAGGGCTGGAAGTCCAGGGCGAGGGGGGGTCTCCAGGGCAGCGTCTCCAGCAGCCCGTCCAAAACGCCCCTGCGGAGCCAGAACGCGCTGGGGAGAAGGGGGAGGCAGCTCCGCGGCCGCGCAGGAGCCGCGCGGAGCCGCCGCCGCCGTTACCTGTTGCGGCCGGGGTCGCGGAAGCCCTTGGCGAAGGGATTTCTGTCGATTTTGAGCTTGGTGATCTGGAAATAGTAATAATAATAATAACAATAGTAATAGTAATAATGATGATGATGAAAAGGAGCGGGATGCGGCGGGCGCGGGGCCCCGGTACCTGCTGGTTCTGGTAGGCGGTCACGGTGGTGAACTCGGTCTCGCCGAAGGAGAAGGTGCGGACGCCGGCGGCCGGCAGCGCGCGCAGCGGGGCCCCGTCGGGCCGCCCGTCGCGCGCGATAACGTGCACGCGGGGCCGGTACTTGTGCATGGACTGCAGGATGATCTGGGCGGCGCGGGGCCGTCAGCACCGGCACCGGCTCCGGTTCCGACGGCCGCCCCGGGTTCGTTACCGGCACCGCCAGCCGACCCGATCCCGGCCCCGATCCCGGCCCCGACGGCCGCGCGGAACCGG
>JAWLRI010000041.1:984895-1006609 GCA_034781795.1 Crypturellus tataupa
CCCGAGCGGCCGCCGCAGCCTCCGCCGTTCGGTTGGGAAAGCGGCGGGAGCAGAAGGAACCGGGAATGACATTTCCTAGGGCGGGGGGCGGAGGGGAGGGGAAAGGGAACGGGCGGGAGAGGCTGCAGGGGGGGGAAGAGGAGCCGGCCCCGTCTCGGGTCGATCAAGGAGTTACTGTTCTCCATTAAATCGTAAAAACCCGGGGAAATTTGACATAATTGCACGCTAGGGGCCACTTTCCCGACAAAAGTGCAAATAACGGTTAACCAGAACCAGGACAAAAAAAAAAAAAGAAAGAAAAAAAGAGGGAAAAAAAGGGGGAAAAAAGTTAAAAAGTGAGGGAAAAAGAAAAAGAAAGAAAGAAAGAAAAAGACAAAAAAAGAGAGAGGAAAAAAGGAAAAGAAGCAAAATGTGTCTCGTTTCCCCAGCAAGGCTAAGGGCCCAGGGATGGGCGTCCCCCCGGGTGGCAGCACCGAGTGGGGCTGACACTTTGGTCCCATCGGGGCTGCTCTCCTGCTTTGCTCCAGGATGGAGGCTCTGCCCGTATCCAGCCACTCCAGCCTCATCCCAGGGATATTTCCCGGGTTCTGCTTCGCACTGTGGCCCTGCAGTGGCAGCTGCGGTGAATTAGGGGCAAAAAAGCTGCGTTTTCCGCTCACCTGCAGCTGGGATATGTGTGATTACAGGCAGGTGCGTGGGGAAGTCTAGCGGTTCCCATTGGGAATATTCCCATCTCCAGGGGGACTTGGGCTGCCAGGATATCCAGCAACCTGCCTGGCCATTCAGCAACTGGAAGAAGGATGAGGAGAAAGGAGGAAAAGCAATAAAAGGTAAATTAAAAGGTAAATTAAAAGGTAAATTAAAAGGGCGCTAAAACACCCAGGTCAGCTAGGACTTCGCTCTCTGCCTCCTGCCCAAGCACTTGAGGGGCCTCAGGGGTTCATTCAAACATGAAACCTTTTTGGCAACACTTGTTGGGGTCTGCGTGCAGCCGGGGCAGGTGTAGAGAAGCCGTAAGGAGGAATTTGGGGATCAGGATCCTCCGGATTTCGCTCCTGCTGTGCGGTACCTGCTGGAATGTGCAGGGGGAGACGGCAGCCCCGGTGCTGCGGTGAGCGCAGCCCCTTCCGCCCCGGCTTGCAAAGAGGACAGGATGCTGATCCCAATCTGCTCCTGCTCTAGCTCTGCAAAGAGAACAAGACTGATCCCAATCCGCTCCTGCTCTAGCTCTTCCCCAAGCCGACCCTCCTCACCCCCATTCCGGGCATCCCCGGGCCGAGCGGTGCGATTCTGCCCTCAGAATTACTCCTTCCCCGCTGTGATGCCAACCCAGCCCTTCCTCGCTCTTCCCAACAGCCTTGCAAAGCCCCCAGCCCTTCTCCCCGACTCCCCTCAGTTTTGGGGGTGCTCGGAGGCCCCCGCACGCGTGGGGATGCCGACGGAGCCAGGTCCGTGTCAGAGGGATTCGGCTCTGGTGTGGGCAGAGATCCAGGTCTTGGGATGCTGGGGGAGACCTTGAGCTCCTCTCCTGCTCTACCTATGCAGACCCTTCCTAAAAAGAGACACAAAACAAGTTTTACCAACACGGTCATAATTACAACAACATCGGCTCGTGATTTAAGGCTAAGGTGAACCGCGGGTCCCTCTCCTACCGTGGCCACGAGTGACTTTTTGTCCTCAGCCCCTTCTGATGGAAGCCAGCTGAGGGCACCAAGCGCAAACTTTTATCTCCGCTGCCATGACATGTTATTAGAAAGCATTTCGGGTAATCTTTGATTTCCTCTGCATTGCAACACATCCCAAGAACTTGGACGGCGATCAACCAAGCCTTTTTAATTTCCTACAATGCAAAATAAAACAAAAAATACAGCGCGACTCAGATGAGATAATCAGGAACATTTTGAGAGGTTTAGGTCAAATTAATATGTCAGAGAAGTGTTTTCTGGGGACTTAGAGGACTTTAATCTGTCAGGGACTGACTCAGGCCATTCCTGAGCTTTGTAATCTTATTGTCTTTAACAAATCATTTGATGGTATGTAATATATTACCGTCATCAGAGAACCGAGCGGCTAATCATTTGGCATAAAGTTCAGATTAACTAACTTAATTTTAAGGCAAACGTTATACAATCCGCTCTGAAATGTTTGCTTAACTTGAAAATGATCTTTTAATACTGTCCATTAATCCATTCAGGCACCCAGGTATATTCCCAGGCCAGGGCAGCCAGGCTTTGAGAGGCTGAATTTTGTGCAGGATCCATGTTTTTGGCCAAGATTTACTTTGCGTTTAACAAAACAAAACAAAACAACCCCCAAACCAAACAAAACGTGACTTGTGGCTTAGGGCGAGTATTTGGAGTATAGAGATCACTTGCAATCAATTGCACATCTAATATTTTATCATTTATATCGCCCTCCAATATGCCGTAGATTCATATAAAGCCGCAACAAACAATTTTAGACAATTATATTTTCAGTTCCAGTGGGCAAACTGGGCAGGTTGCTCATTCCCTGCTTTGGGAATCGTTAGCAGGAAAATCTCGTTGGCGTCTTGGAAAACGAGTCTCCGATGCTGCAGATTTTCCTCCCTACGTTCACGCGATCCTGATAGGAACAAGTTTTCGGGCCATAACAGAGCTGCGCAATGGAAGAACTCTAAAAGGAGATTTGGAATATGAAAATACTGGAATATTTTGACAATAAAGCCCTTTGGAAATAGAGATTTTAAACGTCCCCACAGTCAATATTGGGATCGGCCAACGCGTTTCCCTTGGCGGTTCCTGCTTTCACCCACCCCAAAACAGGACTTCAGGGTCTGCCCTGGCACCACCACCCAGGCTGCAATCCCTCCTCTGCATCGTGTGCACAACCAGAGCAACGGGAATTCGAAATTACACGAGTACCGCGGCATTCGCGTCATTAGCTAATTGCCTCTTAGCAGATTAACGATTTTTTTTATTTTTTTTCAATCAATCCTTTAAAAAGGAACTCCTGGAGCCTAAGTAAATCTGGGCAGAACCCCCCATAGGAGCTTGTAGGAGCGCTGAGGAGGTTATTTTCCCTTACGCTGTCAAGTGTCAGGTCCCCCAGCACGGCTTTAATTTCCCTCCCAGGTTTATTCTGCCTGTCATGAACTTTGGGAGCCCTCGGAGCGAGCGGGGACGCTGCGCGGTCGGAGCGAGCGCGGTCGGTGGTGGCCTCCGTTGGGGACAGCGCGTTGGGACACGGGTGGGGAAGAGTTTTGCTGCTCGTTTGGAGGAATCTACGTGTTCTTCATTGAATTTTCCATCTTTTTTCCCCTATGGAACATGGTGTTGGCATTGGGTCTCCATCCCTCCCTTGTCCACCACCGAGGTGTCCCCTTGGACACCAGCCTTGATCCCAGGTCCAAGAGGAGCTGGGATCAAGCGTGGTGAGGAGGTCCTGGTTCAATCCGCTCATTCCCATGGCACAAAGGAGGCTCCAGAGAATTCGCTCCTCCTGTTCCAAGGAGCCGTTTTGATGCCATCTGCGCTGCGTTAGCCCGGGCGGTATCGGGATAAATCCCAATTACGTCGTTTCATACACGAGCACGGGAGGAAAAAATAAAAAGGCCGTGCAGGGAATAGGCTAAAACTCTAAGGAAATGATTCAGGGAACTGAAAACACCACACGCCGCGGCTGGGGAAGGTTAAATCAAATTAGGTGACTCAGATCTTTTGATGAGGGCGACCGGGCCGGCTCGGTGGTGCTCTAGGAGGGTCCAAGGGAGCTCGTGCCAGAGGACCAAGGACAAGTGTCCTAGAGGGACGTTCTAAGGTGGCATCTCCAGGCCCTGCGGATCCAGGATCCCTGCCCTGATGTGGTCCCCGTGGGCACCAGATGCCACCTGCTTCCACGGGCCTCGCTGCCCATCCCGGGGGTGCAGGGGTAGAACATCCTTCCATGCGGATTCCTCCGGAGCACGGAAAACCGACGGGATCTCCCCACCGAGCAAGGGGGAAAACTCCCCGGTGCGTTGAGCTGTTCTCATAATACGTAAAGGAAATACTTAAAGAATGTGCAATAATGGGGGATTTAGGGAGAGCGGCAGCTAAAGCAGAAAGCCTGTTCCTGGCACCCACAGTGCATCCGCTCTGCTTTTTCCATGGAGAATGGTTGGGAAGAGGCGCCGGCGCTGCGGGATGCACCGGGAGCACCAGGACAGGGTGGTACCAGCTCGGCAGGACCCCGTGGCCGCTGCCGTCCTGCTCCGGCTGCCGCGGAAACCGCCGCGGAGCAGCGAAATTAAAAATAGGATTCGGGGGAAGTCGATATTCGGTCATTCAATATTCCTGCGTCGCCCTTCCCGGCTCCACTGGCTGCGCTGCAGCTGCCCCGGGATGGGGTGAGACCTCCCGGTGGGACCCGCAACTCATCCGGACTCCAAACAGTCCGGATTCTGGGGAATCTGCGAGCAAAGCGCTTTGGTGAAGAGGAAGATGAAGGCGCTTTGGTTAAACACCCGGGCGGGAGGGTCTGATCCTGCAGAGCATCCTCCAACCCTGCCGCTTTCCTGCCCTTTTCCCATCCGGCCCTCGAAACGAAGCAGGAAAGATACAATCTCAATATTTCACCCGAGCTGCCAATACAAATATCTGTGAGCAGATGTGTAAAGTAATCGCTCTAGGGAGAGGCACAGGCTCGCAGGACATTTTTTAAGGAGGGTGATGTCACCCCCCGGCCCGGCTCTCCGCTCGCCGCGTTGGAAATTAAAACCGCATGAACCCTCCGCGCGGAGCCGGGCGAAACCGGCCTCTCCGCGGTATCCCCACCGGGACGGCGGATATTATTTTCTGGTTTTAATTTTAAAGTAATAAATAAGGGCGAGTGATTGACTTGCCACCCAATAGCGCCGATTAGTGCGGAGGAAACGCCAGCCTTGCCCGGGAACACGCAGGAATTTTTGGGGTGCAATTTGTGCAACGGCACCTTCCGAATGATGTGCTCGGCTGCAAGCGCTTGTGCGCGGGGGGAATTGCAGCTTGATGGGCAGGAAAATCTGTCCCCGTGGTGTCACCTCCGCTTCCAAAGGGTCCTCCTGGGTCACAGGCTGCGGGCTGTAAATTATGCAGTAAAGAAATCCCCAAATGATCCTTATTTTTCCTTAGGAAAAGCAGGAAAGCTGCGGGGAGTTAGTGGGAGAAGCGCTCCCGCTCGTGGCTGTCTCCCGCTTGCCGGCGCGTGCGGAGCCGCCGAGCTCCCCAAAGCCTCCCGAATGAGCAAATAACCACCTGGCCTGGGGCCTCGGCACCTTCCGCAGCTGTAAATCCAAATCCCCGTAACATTAGCAGGGGATTTGCTCCAAAAAACAAGCGCTGCCCCGGGGTTATGTGTGAGCAGGGCGAGCGCACGGGGCTGCATCAGATCCTGCCCGGTGCAGCCTGCGGAGACCTTAGGATGGAGCATCGCGTCGGAGAGCAGAATTGACCCAGCTGCATTAAAATATATGTGAATACATATGTGCATACATATATTTATATATCGCGATCTGAAAAGGATCGAGGCCGAGGAGTATTCCTTGCAAATGCAGGAACATTTCTTGCAAAACGCAGGAATATTTTGCATGTGCGGGTGGCGCGAGGCTGCAACGCTTCCAGCCTGTTTCCTTCCCAGAAATCAGGAACACACTGGGAGCAGTTTGCAGGACCTAAAGCAAGGCCTTCGCTTAGCAAACACTCAACAAAATGATACTAAATATGTTCAAATTGCAGCAAAGCTGTGGACTTTATCCGGGCGTTTGCCGTGTTACAAAGGATGTGTCTGACTCTGGCAGTTTCGCGGTTGTAAAGCTGGCTAAATTGTTAATTTTAAAGGGAAAAAATCAAATTAAAAACATGCAATGCTTTGTATTCCCCCCCTCTCCAGTGCCTACAAATTGCAGCTCAGATCACGGTAATCGAGTGCGACCGAAAGGCAAGTGGTGGGTTTGCATTTTGCTTCCTCTAGGTTGTTCCCTTTTCCCTGCTTTTTGGGGTCCTTTTCTGCATCTTCCCCTCTCGCTGGTTCCTCCCTCCGCCTCGCTGGATGTTTTCAAGCACGAAGGGGAAAATCACATTATCATTTGTTTATAAAGACCCCAATATTCAGCCTTTGCTACGTGCTTCTCTTTTGCTCATAACTTAGGTGTTGCAAAGAGCCTCTTTTCCCTCAAAGCAAAAGCCAGGAGACACTTTGCAGAAATAAATCATAATGGAGCGGGCTGAAATGCACCCAGGCATCGCAACGGGGGGACAAAACCCACTGCGATCGACCCCAGCTTGCAAAATCTGCAAGGGACGAAGCAATTCTTTAATTTCCACAGAGTTCCTTTTTTATTATTATTTTCTTTAAGGGGCATCTCAGCTTACATCTGTAACGTTAGCATCATCCAGCACTTTAAATCAAATTAGAGCCGCATCAGGCTGCTTAACAATGTTTCTTTTTAATTAAGTTTACTAGCCCCACGTGCAGTTTTTTCTTTTTTTTTTTAAAAAAAAAGAAAAATAAATTAAACAAACGTAATTGAATTATGCTGCGGGGGGCGGGCGGAATTGCAAAAATGCCACGAGGAGCCCCAAACCCGTGCTGCTCCATGGACATCGCAGCTGCGTTGCAACAGGTTTGGGTTAAAAAAAGAGGAAAATCTGCCCCAAATCAAAATTCCTGCAGTTTCTGTGGCGGCTTTGCCCGGGAGAGCGAGTCAGTGTTGAGTTTGCATCAACGGTGCGAGGATGCAGCAGCTCCGATGCGTTTTGGAGGGCGGTGGCGTGACCCTGGTTTGGTTTTGGTTGGAATTGCCCATTTCTGCAGGATGGAATTGCCTGTTTTTGCAGGGAATTGCCCGTTTTTGCAGTTGGGTTTATCGCACCTTGCAGGACGCGGCGCCGGGTGCCGCTCGGGAGGTGTCGGTGGCCCCTGCGGTGCCACTCGGCCGCTGCCGCGCGGTCCCCAGGGCCGCAGTGACGCCAGCCCCGCGGCCTGGAAGGGATTCGAGCGCGTCGCGAGGCGGCCCGAGTGATTCCAGTGCCGCAAAGATTCCATCCCATCCCATCCCTTAGGATGCAGCACCCGCCAGTCCCTACAATTAGCCCCATTTCTCTATTGCTGGTGTTTTCCCTTGGCCAGGAAAAGAACTATGTGACTGACTTAAAAACCTTCTTCCAAAGGGGAAAACCATTTCCCTGGCGATGCCGCCTCTGCTCCTGCTCCTTCCTCCCTAACCCTCCTCTTCCCCTTACCCAGGCGGTTGTTTTTCTAGTAAAACCACATGGCCAGTGCAGTTTTCCACTGCCATCCCGGCCTGCAATTCCTGTTGCTCCGGTTCTGCAGCACCAGCATCGCTCTGGGTATCAGAGGGACGAGAGGGGATATCGGGATCCCCATCTGGGGCTGTTTGGGGCTTTCCCATCAAGACGCAGCATCCGCATGTCCCGCACGGCCGCCCCGAAACCTCGGGGTGCGAGGGTTAACCCGCGTCAGCGTTTAAAGAGTCATGAAATGGGCCGTTTCCGCTTCCCATCTGGCTTTTATCAGCGCTAAGTCGCCCTCAGAAGTGCTGCTGCGCCGTCCAAACACCCCGGCTCCCCGGCGGATAATTCAATTTCGGCAATGAGTTTCTTATGCGCCCGCGGCCGGCGCGGTGCCGCGGCGGGGGGACCTGGTGGCCGGGCGCTCGCGCTCACACCCCGGGATTTGGGAGGTTTGGGAGGATTCGGGAGGTTTGGGAGGATTCGGGAGGTTTGGAGCCTCCTGAGCATCCGCTCGCTCCTGCTACGAGTCGCTTGCTGGATAAATCCAGTGTTAAAAGTCAGGAGACTTTGGGAGGCGATTCTTCCAAAGGACCATTTTAGGGGTGCAAATTGCATCCAAACCCACCCTTATTGAGGGATATTTTTGCACCCCTTGTGGATGTGGAAGGGCTTACGCCTGTTTAGCACATTTGGAGCATAAACTGGAGCAAGTTCTCACCTCTGTGACACCTTTGCAGGCGTTTTCGCCCGCGACGGCCAGGCTCTTCCCTGTGCGGTTGCTGGCGAAGCGGGTCCAGGCTCCTGCGCAATCAGCCCTTGGCGCGGTTCAGGAGGTCCTTATTTTCGGGCGGGAAGTGCTTTAATCAAGATTAATTTTTTCCAGTTTTCGGTAATCGGAGCCCTTCCGGAGTCTCCCTCGGCTCTCCTGTAGGATGAAATTATCAAATTTCCATGGCAATTAGAGGCGAGGGTTGGAGCGGGACGATCGCCCCGTGCAGCGGATGATGGGGAACAAGTGGAATTAAGCAGGGAGAAGCCCCGGGGCCGGGACCTCCCCGGCGGGAGCCGCGGGGCCGATGCCGCTGGCTCCCAAGGGATGAGTTTTCCCCTAACCCCTGTGCAGGTGCGAGCAAGCGCGGAGGAGAAGCCGCTCGGCTGCAATAAATGGAGTTACATGTGCAGGAAACACTGGGATGCGGATGGACACGACACTTTTCCGTGTGCATCTGCTCAGCAAGAGTGAGATTTGCAAGGATTTGTGCCACCAAAAAGCCTTATTCAGGTTGTTGCATTGCAATTCCTGGGTGCAGCCTCCTGTGTCTGCTGGGAATTATTAGGGGAGCAAAAGGGGACAGGAGGGAGCAGACAGGAGCGAGGGGCGCGCAGTGTCCAGGGATGGAGTGGGCAGAACTTGTGGTTGGGGAAGGGCAACAGCAACGGGGCAGCCCGTCCAGCATGGAAATCCCTCCCGTCCGCGCAGGATCCGCTCCCATGAACTGCGCACGTGGCTCCTCCGCGGCTGCTGGGACTCAGGTTAACACATGCAAAACGCAGGGAAATGCTCCCACTTCCCTCGTGCGGCTCTGTTACTTCTGGAGCTGAAGGATAAGCGTTGCTCCAAACTCGGAAGCAGCTGGAGCAGCTCGTGTTTTCCAAGCCGCGCATCCTTGCTGAGCTCCAACCTTCGGTCCAAGCGCACAACCCGTGAGTCGCAGCCACTTACGAGGAAGCACAGAGTATTCCTGACTATCCACGACGTGCTGCAACATCTGGAAGGCAGAACTGCTGCTGCGGGATGAGACAGCCACGGAGACCTGGTGAGGATCCAGTGGGAAGGTGGAAGAGCAGAGCAACGTGGCCTGGTCTGGCATCTAATGCACTGTCAACAAGAGATGCACAAGACACAATGCAGATTTCCAGGTCTCTTCTTCCTGGAAGTCATCCCAAAGGAATTGCCTGCCTTGGCCATGCCTGTTAGAGCTGTGTTTTGGGATAGGGAGTTTGCACGCTCGCTTTGCCATGGGCGCTTCGGCTCCAGCTCGATAGATATTGAGCTGGATACCAAGGGAAAATATCAATCCTCTTCTGCAGGCAAACGGCAAGGGCTGCATCACAGGGAGCAGACGGTGGATCTTGGCACCGTGCGGTGAGAAATCTGGGATAAGAAGGTAGGGAAAAGCAGTGCTAAAGGTTGCAGCCCATGCGGCTCCACAGGAAAATGAGCACGATCAGGGAGCATGAGAAACCAGAGCTGCTCCCCAGGCACACCTGAAGCAAAAGGATTATTTTTTAAGTGAGGTTTTTAGCCTGAAACTAACTGAATGCTACTTAACAAGAAAATATAGATATCTTCAGTATTTTTTTGCATTTCAGGGCACTGCCTTCAAATCTTGTCCTCCTCCATCGCTGGTGTCAGGATTGAGGCATCTGACACGGCCCGAGCGGGAGGTTCGCAAAGGAGCTCAGAGGAGGAAGCTGCAATCTGCTGGAAAGGGAATCCTGGAAGCAGGAATTCCGGACAGCACCAGCAGCTTTTACAGACCCTTGGCTCCCAGCTGGCGGGATTCCTCGTGCGGATGGTTGCTGTAAACCCGTAATCCCGCCGACGGCTCCAGGGGCGAATGCCCTGCGGTATCGCTCGGATTATCCCTGATCCGTAAAGCGGGATTGGAGGGAGGGCTCCTTAATGCCTGGGTGACAGTGGGTGATGCCTGCAGCACTGCCAGAGCCCGTGGGTGCACGCGGAGAGTCCTCGGCAAGGTCCCCAGCCCAGGTTTGCAAGGATTTAGTTAGCGTTTTAAGATATTTAGGTTTTTTTACATATATAAATATCATCCCCTGGGTCTCTGGCTTGGGCTGAGTCCAGAGGGAGCCACAATAAACCCCTTGGATGGAGCCCACGTTTCCAAGTGTGCTTGGGGAAGGAGGATGAGGATGGGGAGGATGCACATCAACCTCTGAAATAAATGACCTGCGGGCTCAGGAGCTGCTCCCAGGACTTTGGTATGGAAAACTTTCCCTTTCTATGGAAAAAGGTCTCTTTGCATTTGCTTTTGCACATGCAAGGAGCTTGAGTGCAGCAACGCTGGTGCCTTTAGCACCCATCCCATGTGGGCAAAGGTTCCTGCAGAAACGATTGCAGATTGCAGGTCACAGCTGAATCTCCTTGGAAATCGGGTATTTAAGGAGAACAGGGCAAATCCAGCTCCAAAAGCCATTCCCAGCCGTGATACCATGGCTGATGTCCTTGCTTCCATAACAAACATCCCTTGGAGGGACTGGACACAGAGCTGCTGGATTCCTCCCATGAATATTCCCATTTTGCAGAGCCCCACGTGGCAGAGCCTCCAGCCACACTCTCCAAGCACCTAAATACATGAGTTATTTCAAACACACAGCACAGCCTATTGCTGTTCGCAGAACACTTCAGCACGTGCTTCATTTTTTATCTTAAATTCCCAGGGTTAGAGGTTAAATCAATGGGATGTTGAGTCAGTGGGATTTTTTCCTTGATAAGGAAAGTACAAGACCAGAACTTCAATGCGGAAAATCACATTTTTTTTCCTACAGACTGAATTTATAAAACCGAATCTTATAGCATTGTTTTCAAGGTTATTAACTGTGTCGTGCTGTTATTGCCTTCAGTCATTTCTGCAGAAAACAAATGAGCAGCGAGTATTTGTCAATCTCAGCAATAAACTATAGTGGCAGCAACCTTAATCTGGTGTTAATTAGGCTTGTGGAAAACTAAATCAAGCATCAGAAACCACAGATTATTTTAGGCTTCCTCTAGCATAAACAGAAAGGCTTGAGGATCCAGAACGTATTATTTTTGTTGACAGTTTTCCACTTTTCCCCCAGTTCATTTCATGCATCCCACAGGTTGCCCCTTGATTGCTTTTAGCCCTGTCTTCTTTTGGCCTCGGCGTGGCAGTTTGTTAATCCTTCCTATTTTTGTGTGTTTAAGCAGGAGTACAAACTTCAAATACGCTGTAAAAGGAGCCTGTATACAAGCCTTCAGAACCACTTAAGCGGGCCGGTGACACAAGTACCAGCCTTGCAAATAAATACCGGCCGTTTCGGAAATCATCCCCAGTGTTTAGTTATAAGCCATTTTTAATCACTCACCGGGAATGACTAAAAGGGCTCGAAAATGGAGCATGACAGAGGGGTTTTGCATTAAGTTACAGAACCAGGCGGTGGTCACGGGGCTCTCAATTTTGGAGGTTTTGATGTGTAATTATGACCTGCTGGTTTGTCCACAACCCAATGCGACCGAGCTGCAAACCTTGGAGCAAGCAGATGTCCCAGGAAAGGTGACAGTGACATAACAGCACTAGGGAGCTGACGGGCTCCGAGTCAGATCCACCTCTGGAAGTGGCAGATGTTCCCCCTGGAAGACAAAGCATCAAAATTGGAATCTTGCAACCATTGCCTATGGGATTGCCCCAAAATAGCAATGTCCCCCATTCTGCAGGCTCGTTTGAGAGCAGAAATAGCACAGATTTGTGCTGAAGCCACAGATGTGCTGGCAGCTGGCAGCAGGGTGGCAGGAAAAGGGCAGTGGGTGGTAGGAGATGACCGTGGTGGCAGGAGGATGAGGAGGGAGCAGGGAAAACCCATCTACTCTTCTCTTTCACAATATATTTTTCTCACAGCAACTGTCTGCTGGAAAAAATTGTTCCCTTGGAAAAATCTGTCCATTCCCAGTATTGACTGGAGTGTTTGGTGGATTGGTCTCAGAGTCAAAATAATGATGCAGCCATAAAAAGTCGGTTCGTATCAATGTGATCCCAAAGGTGAATCCCTGGATCCTGCGCAGTGACCACGGGACTAAGTAACCAACAATCCGTGCATGTTGCATCGCAGGAACCCAGGGATCTGCAGGTGGGCAAGTGTGTAAAAAAACAAATTAATTTACAGGAGGCTGAGGAATAAATAAGAATAAATAGGAGAAATGTGATGCAGATGCAATTTTCAAAAAAGGCTGCATTAAGAAGACAACTGTGCAAACAGCTATTTCACCTTTCTCAGCACCAAGACTACAATTTCAGGATAGTTTCATATGGGTAGATGCAAGGGCATAGGCACAGCAGCATTATCGATGCTTTATGGCAAAACTTGCATCCAAATGCTGCCATGGTGCTACCAAGGATGGGTCTCTTTTTTCCCCATTTCCCCATTTTCCCCATTTTTGATTTCCTTGAGCTTCTTGAGCTTCACAGAAATGGTAGTATAAGATTGCCTGAAAAAAAGACTATTCATTTATGTGTATGTATCATTTTCATTTCAAAATGATCTGCAATAACTGAAATTAATTTTTTGTTTGTGAAAGTGATTTTTTGTTGTTCCTGTTTCAGAAACTGTAGTTGTACAAGAGCAAGCCAAGCATCGCCTGCTTTTGCTCACTTGGCACACTGACAACCAACCTAATTCCTTAAAGTAAATATATCCTGCAAAGATCATCATGGGTGCAACCAACATGCAAGGAACAGCAACAGGAAAATGCTGCTTTAAACCTAATACCACATCATGCTGCATTCATTAGGTACGCAGTGATGTAGCTGGTATGGAGAAAAATAAAAGGGCATGAAACGGAATATTTTGGCTTGTTAAATGCTTCAACTAGAACCAGGCCTTAGTTTATATTGGTTTATATTTAGGAAAGAAAGATGATGCGATTCCACATGTGCCATAGGGGAGGAAGATAAGGGAGCGATTCCCCTCCGTTACCCAGGGTTTATCCGGAGAAGGGCCATGACATTCCCAGTTGGATGAGGCCAGCACAGCAGCTCTTGGGCTTTTTCATTGTTTTTATGAAATAATGCATAATGCGACAACCGAGAGGGATGAAATGGAACTTAAATCAGCTGCTTCGGGCAGTCGCCTGAGCTTTATTAGAGATTCTTCAAATCAGTTTTCAAATAAGAAGCTGTTTCTGCAGTCAGGGGTTCCCAGGATACCTGTTCTTCCCTGGTCTTGGAAGCTGCTCTTCTGATGGGGCCGCTGCTCGCAGGGAATCGGGAAGGAGGAGGGATCATGCTGGGAACAGCTGCTTCATCGGGACCTCTGCAAAGCGGTTAGAAAGCCCAATCATAGCAAAAATGTGCTTTTTGCGGTGCTTTGCACCACCAAGCCAAGCCTAAAGGAAGGACAAAACCAGATAGGTAAGAAAAAACAGCCCAAAGTGAATGACAAATCCTATTGCCAAGTTGAAGTGATTTTTTTTCATATAAATGAATTAAAGCACAATCCAACAGAGTTTTGCCATTGCCTGTAGAGAGTTTTTCTCTTTACCACAAGGTGGAGCCTTCAGATTAAATTAGTTGCTTAAGATTTGGTTATTATTTAAGAAAATTAATCCACATCTAAAGATATACACATTCAATTTTTCTCGGATTTTCTGTGTTTTTCTATGAATCCTGTTTCTCATCTTATTATTCACCATGAGGATGTGCTTCTCAAATAGATGTCCCTCTGGCCTAGCCCATGTTTTCTGGTTAGGTTTTACTTCTACAAAAAGCCCTACTTGTATCTGCTGGCTATTTCACTTCCCTCCAGCCTGCAGGCCCTGAGCTCTCTGTGTGGTGTTGGGTTTTCCTAGGGTTTTCTGTCTTTCTATTTGACGTTACTGTGGAAAAAACACGAAGAAAAAAAGGAGTTTTTTGGAGTTTTCTCTCTAAAGGTACCTAAGCAATAGCAAAGTTAACCCAGAAAACCAGCGGGGGCAACTCCAGCTCCTGCACCTTGGCTCCTCAGGCAAAAAAGGAAACAAATCTCCAGGATTTGGGTTTCGCTCCTAGATGGCACAAGCAGGAGCAGCCGTCGGCAGCCCCTGCCGCCCTGCAGCGGCTCCAGATGTTGGGCAACCCCTCCCGCCACATCCAGATGTTGGGCAACCCCTCCCACGCCCCATCCCACCCTTTTTGTCTTTTTTTTCAGAGCCCTTTTTGTCTTTTTTTAGGTGGAAAAACAACCCCTTTTGGTGCAGCCTCTTGCGTCGGCTCCAATTCAAGTGAAATTGCAGAAAATTTTAAGTGAAACCAGGAAATGCAGAGCGCAAGGGGAGCGCTGAGTTATCGGCCCACGCTCCCGTTGCAGTACTGGAGAGGAAACTGGCCGCTGTTAATATTAATTTCCAATTTTGAAGTTAACCAGATACAGATCTGCTAATAGGGCTAAGAAAGCAGCTCACCCTGAAGAACTGCTATTGCAAAGACCTATCTACTGGGTATATTCTGTGTATTTATTATTCCCAGGAGGCTGCACAGGGCATAAGCAGGAGAATTTAGTATGTTGTGATTATTTCACTCGCATGTTTTCATATTAGAAATGATGCCCGAATCCCTGGGACACTCCTGGTGCACACTTGTCACGGCGGGAGATGTGGCCTGGGGACAGCGTGGACTCTAGGCCAAACATGGAACAAGCAGGGCACCGTGGGGGGACGATGCACTGCCCAAAGGGGAAAAAGGAGGAGAGAATAACCTGGAAATAAGGTCACTGTTCTTGAGACATTCCCATGGGAAAGCCCCGGAGAGCTGCAAATGTATTAATTTTCCTGCTAGGTGACAGGTACGTGGTTGTGAACACTGGAAGAAGCTCTAACACTTTGGGGATTATTAGAAACGCTGTTTCCACCAAGGTTGTAAAGACCCTCTAACCCTTCAGGCAGTTGTTCCCAGGGGAATTCCCAGCAAATGCCAGCGGAGGAAGCTGGATTGGGATGTGGCTGCCTGCTTGCAGCTTATCTCCAGGTTAGAGAGGATGAAGCGCTGCAATTCCCATCGGAGCGGGAGCAAACACTCGGGGACAGCGGGAGGGTCCTCCCGGAGGCCTCCTGCATCGTCACGTCCCTGGAAGGGGTCCAGGGAGCAGAGCTGCCACCAGGAACAGCTACTGCAATCCAAGAAACCGCTGAACTGCAGAACAACAGAGATCTGTTCGCTTGCACAAAAGGGTCCCAGTCCTCATGCTCTGCTCAGCTGCACGATGAAGAAGCTAGAGCTAGGAATGAGCAGAAACGTGATCTGCTCCACATCACCAGGGCTGAACGACCTGAAGCCAGGAAGGGAATGGAAACGGTGCCGTAGAGGAGAGCCTGTGTGGTACTGCTCAGCGGGCAGGAACACAGCCCCGTTTCACCCACGTCCCGTCATTATTTCCACTGATCCCTGGAGCTCTGAGAACTGTATCCTACCACCATCCCTAGCCAGGGCTTTGGGTGTAAATACTAAAATCAGATTTTTTTTGAAAGTTTTTTTGCTTGTTTTGCAGTAGGTGTGGGTTCCCCAAGAGGGTTGTGCAGGAATAGGTTACCCAGAGCAGTTGTAGAGTCTCCATCCTGGGGGTTTTTCAAAGCAGAGCTACATCAAACCTGATATAACACCCACGATCGTCCTCCTTGGAGCGGAAGGTTGGACTAAACAACTGACAGGGTCAGTCCCTGCCAGTCAAATTACTATGGATCTGTGACCTCAAAATCAGGTCAGTGCTTTAACATTAACATGTCCTGAAACGCTCTCCTCAAGGGGACTTTTTTCACCCTGCTGCCTGCTGAAGATTCAACACGTTCCAAAATAGCACAGGGGTCTCGTCAAAGACTTGTAACCTCACCAGGTGTCTCGGCATGAAAACAAACTCCGTGAAGAGATTTCTTGCAACAGGAAAGGAAGGTATCGCAAGCTCTTTCCTGTGCTGTGATGTGGTATTGTACGAACAGAAGCACTTTCTGCTGTAAAAGCTGCAGTTTTCAGTCGCTGCAGGAGCAGTAGTCCCTTTCCATTAAAATCAAAAGCCACACTCACAAAAACATCAGATAAAAAGAGTTTAACGATTGTTTAGGGACTGTTCTGCCTGCATAATCGTGTATACGCATCAAACGTGTGTATGCTGCTTCCTCCCGGACTGTGAAGAGGAAACTCAAGCTGGCCTTGGGCATTTACATCTTAGAAAATGAGCTTTAATCTTTGCCCAGGAACACGTACCACAACTTTGTTGAGGCTTTGCCTCTCACAGCTGTTAGGCTTTGCCCACAGATAAGTATCGTGTCAGGATACCACTGTCACCTGTGCTGTTCCTTAACAGAAAATCTGCACCCTATTGCACAACTTTTCTTACAATCTGGAAAAAAAGGCAAAAAAAAGCAACAAATCACTTTAACCGACAATATTTACACCACAAGCTGCTGTTAGGACAGGTGTTCTGCGGTATTTCTATTTTTGACAGTGTGGGCTTCATGCTGATGGAAAGGGACACCTGTACTCTAAAAAAGAATAAAAAAGGTGCATCAGAGTAGAGGAGGATGGAGACATCTTCATTTTCTTTAAGAGCTTCTTTTCTAAAAGTTCATATTATTTCATCAGTTAAAAGAAAGCAAAAGTAGAGTGCAACTGGCTGGAGAAACTGGTAACTCTCACTCAAAAGCAAGCAGGAGGATCACAATTATTAATGTTAATGAATTCAAGTTTGGTAAGTAGTTAATATCGATAAAATATTTTATTATTGAATTTTCTTATGACTTAGTGATATTATTGTGATATCTAAAATACATGCTTGTTCTTCTTCAGATAGAAAAATAACAGAAAAAAAGTGCATATTTGCAGGAAAGGTGTCTCATGACGGAGCTGTATAATCATCTCACAGCTTTTCTACTAATTCTATGCTACTGGTTCCGACTCTAATATATTCCTGCAAGATCAACAAAATCATTCTAAAACCTTTACAGGATCCACTTTTGACTTTTCACCCCAGCTCCAAAGCCTTTCGTAGTCTCTCATTGCAGTGCTCGGACTTTATGGACCAGCTCCCTGCTTACACCACCTTGGAACTAGGAGAACTCAGGACAACTGGAATGTTGTCTGGCCATAAACCCCTTATTAATCCCGCATTAACTGGTGCATCTGTTTGCACCATGCCAGGAAGAGCTGCCCCTGTGTGCACAGCCACAGCAGCCCAGTGCAAAGCAGAACCACGCGCAACAAGTCAAACAAGTCGTACCAGCCAGGCCCAGCTTTGTCGGGGCGTTCGGGATCTCAGCCAGCACGGCTCTGCTATCAGGAACATCTTTCCACAGCCGTGGTGTAGGTGCTGCCCTGCTTTAGCTGCATGCGTAGGGAAGCAGGGGCCAAACGCAGCCCAGCTGCCAAAAATGCAGCCAAACGAGATGTCCCCGTGTCTCTGCTTGCCCTTAAAGTGGGCTCCAGCTACGAGTGTGCAGCCGTGTGCTGCCTCTTGGGGCTTTGGTGAGATGCCCCTGATGAGCAAGTGGGAATTGGAACATCCAGAAAACATCTGGGATGGAGGGATGGGTTTAACCCCAGCTCCTTCCCCATTCTGGGTGTCTCATAAACACCAGCCTCTGAAAAATCCCCGGTTGTCACTGCGCCCTTTGGGCAGGGGGAGAGAAAAGCAGCCCCATGCACATGAACCCGGGGGATGGTGCCACCAAACAGGGCAGCAAGCGGGACCACTGAGATGACATCCCTCGATGCCAAGGGAAAACTCAATCCATGGCCAGACACACGTATCGGGTCAGGGGATGCTAGTCCAAGCTCTGAGTGTTAATGGGATTTCCTCTAACAATAATAATGGTCTTTGCCAATGCTTTTTTAGAGCTGCCAAGCCTCTGCATCCCCAGTATCTTCCTGCTGGAATGCTGCTTGCTTCCCTGGCGTTACACTAGAGGCGACTCTGCTCCCGTAATCCGGGTGCTCATGGTCCTGGGCGTGCTGCTGGCTCTGCAGATTTTCCGGACTGCTGGAATTCCTTGTGGAATTCTGTTTTGTGAAGCAATTCCTGCGTGGGCAGCTGAGTCCTAGTCAGGGTTTGGCTTGACCGCAGCAATAGGAAATGCTTGGGCTTGGTCATTTAATGAGGAATCGCCTCCTTTCCGGCTCCTTCAGGCTCCCTTTTCCACTCCTAAATCCCATAGTTTGTCACTATATACAGAGAAAAGGAATCGTGGCTTTCCCCTGGCAGGCTATTTTCCATTCTTGTCACAGTGTTTTGTAATGAGCAATTAATATAAGTAAGCAATGTATGCTTTTTTTCGCTGCAGATCTTAATCTAATGTTGTTGCAACACAGAAAAGCACTCTGGGCAGTAAGGGAGTGAATACAGTAATCGCTGTCCCGAAATAGATATCCTTAGTTCAAGGCCCAAACTCACCACAATCCAGTGGGAATACTTTTTCCCCTCAAAAAGTTTATATAGGAAGCTCTCAGCATGATAGTTTCGTAGTCTGAAATATGGATCAGTTCCTCATCAATAATGTTATAAAAAAGAGCAAAGTAGAACATAGGGGATGTAAAGGGGAAAGGAGCAGAATCACTGGGAGAGAAGTGGGGAAGACAGAATATGAGAGCCCGAGAGCAAAGGAAACAGCCTGAGCACGTGAAGGAGGAGCAAGTCTTAGAAAAGGGATGGAAAAAGTTCAAAGCAAAAAGCGGTTCAGACCTCTACATAAATATAAACAAACTGAAGGACTGCCCTGGCAAATGCAATCACCCTTGTAGTTTCTCTTTCATTTTTAATAGTCCTGCGTGATGTAGTTCTGTTTCCTTTTGCTGTCCGTCTTTCCGGAATTATCCTATTCAGAGAATTCATGTATATTTTAAACTCTTAATTACACATATTAATGATTGTTTCTATGTGTGCGCTACCTTGATTTGGCTTTGGGGCTCAACTGTGCAATGCTTTGTACCTGTATTTAGCACAAGACACTCACTGTGGGTACAAACTTGCTATGT
Source organism: Crypturellus tataupa (assembly GCA_034781795.1). Taxonomy (NCBI): domain Eukaryota; kingdom Metazoa; phylum Chordata; class Aves; order Tinamiformes; family Tinamidae; genus Crypturellus; species Crypturellus tataupa. The sequence continues at coordinate 1,003,896 of JAWLRI010000041.1, forward strand.
GAAGAGCATTGGGGACGGCAAGTCCCTGCTGGGCACTTCAATATTCACGTACGGACACAGATCCAGCTCTTAACCCAACAACTTAAACATATGCTTAAAATTAAGCTGCAGGAGAGTGCAGAAAGATAACGGGTGAGCTCACGCCTTGCCGGGTTTGCAGTTGTTGTTGGAATTACAGCAATGTCTGGGGCTCGAGATTATGCATATATATAGCACCTCCCACTCCAAAGCCGGAGAATTCCTTACAAACTACAACAAACATGGTTTTATTCCCAAATGTAAGGATGTTTTCTCCTGACATACATTGAAACAACTGAAGTAAGGGAGACAGAATAAACATCAATTAATTTTGAAGTCTGTGTTTTCTAAAAAGTACAGTAAAATCCTTAAAAAAAACCCTTCCATACATTTAAAGTTAGTTTTAGTACTATGTACCATCAAAACGATGGTTGAAGTGGCATTATGTACTGAACCAGCGACTGGCCCAATAAATGGTATTACTTCACCTTATAAACCTTGTTCTTTATTATATTCTTAGACTGTCTGGACTCCTTCAGCACTTGTACTAAAACGGGAGGTTTTTACGTTTAATATCGGTTTTAAGGACATGGTTCTCAGCCCCCTGCAAGTTGGCATAAAGGCAACTGTCACAGCCACTGTCACGTGCCAGTTCACCCTTTTTTGGCCAAATTCCTCCAGTTTCTAAGTCAGTGTAGCCTATATATTTGTTAGCTATTATAGCAGTGTTGCTTTAACATTACAGCCACTATAAAGATTAAAAGGATAATTAGGATGAAAGGATAATGCCCTCTCAAGGTGATAAAGAGGATCTCAGAGTAAATACTGTAAACAAAGCACAGGGTATTTAATAAGAAAGCAAATCAAAGATACTGTGGAATTTGAAAGAGTAGGCGGTACCACTTGTTTGCAGGAATTGGAGTTTCATATATTTTGGGCCTGAATTACAAGGCTGAGTCAAAAAGGTTTTGCAGGCAAATGGTGAAATGCCCCCCAGAGACACTGCATGGAAGCTGGGTCTCTACTAACTATTAGGTAGAACAGGTTGCTGATTTCAGGATGGAAAATTAATTTAAGAAGCCTGAATTTATGTCCACACATCTTCCCAGACCCATTGCTTCAGATTGCTGCTGCTTTACAAAATGCAATTGGCACAGGAGCAGCTTCATATGGAGGGAGAGTTACTGGTCGAGCTGGTAAAGTGATGTGTGATGACAGGAAATATGGTTTGGTGCCACCAGAATCACCTTCACCTGGACACTGCACATTTTGAGGAAGTTTAAACAGGTTAAAATAATTAATTTCTTTACATTCTGGCAGATGCTACAAATATAAATGTCAAAAGGTATCACGATGAATTTCACAGGAATTCCAGATTTGCAAATTCAATGAGTTTGGGTAATAACAGAAAACTCCACATTTTTGAGGTGCATCTATCCCTTGCAACAGACCATAAAACGCACCGAGTGAACAAGCTGCACATACAGCCACTAATTTTGATTAAATGCAAGAGTCCCTGCTTTTTCTCTGTGGCGTTTTATATCCTGTCATGAAAACTGGGCATTTTCTTTTCCATATAATAGTGCTGGGCAATTGGCAGATAAAGTACATTTGTTTAAGCATAAAGTAATTGTATTAGTTTAAGGTACTAAAATATTCATAAAATGGATAAACTGCCATTGTACAGATATTCTGTCAGCCATACAGGAAGCTTCACTGATCTCTTTTAAAATCTGTGTTTAGGAACTTTGATCTAAGTATGGTTTAACGTCTTCCTAGCATGGTAAAACAGGTAGAATAAAAACTGATTTGTAGGTTTTTATTTTATTTTATTTTTTGGTGAAATGAAGCAAAGTCAGTGGAAACAGACCGAAACCAAAACTCTTATTAACCTGTCAAGTAGCAACTGCCTTTTCTTACAAGGAAACAGGGATATTACATCCCTGGGGAAACAGGCACACGCTCTGAGTGCTGGAACGCAGCCTGCATTTTGTTTACACTTAGAAAAAATTACATCTTGCGGTATTTGCATAGTGTTTGGCTCTGTTTAATTACAGCTGTGTATGATAATGTAATATTCAACTTAAGAGTTCAATGGTGGAGGCACCAGACCTAAAACCAGACCTAAAACCACTTTCTAGAGCTGCAGAGCCCAACTCCAGCGACACTGACAGCGACTTTCCTCACTATGAAAGTTCCAGTCTAATATACGCAGCTTCCATCCCCTTGGAGTTATTAAAACGTGAAGTTCTGTCCATTTTTATGGGTTTTAGAGATTCCTGAGGGCCTCTTTTTTAGGATAAAGGATATCAATGGCTGGGCAAAACACAGCTCCATGAATCCCACTGGATTTGCCTCAGGAACTTGCCCTTTTCACTCGTGAGCATCACTATCCCTGCACAAATACAGAATATTGAACGTGTGATTACATAATGACTGCTGTGAAGAGAGAAAGCCGCACCAAGCAGCACCCTCACTCTGTCACACGGCCCTTCCCTCCTCACCCCACTCGTTCTGGGGTTATTTGGGCTCTTTTATCGTTCCGAGCGTTGTAAAAGGCCGCGCGCCCCCTCAGACCTCGCCATGGCGCCCGCGTCGCTCCCCCTTCCCCTCAGCGCTCTGTGACGCGCCCCGCCCACCGGCGCCAGGCCCCGCCCCCCCGGGGGGGCGGGGCAGGGGGCGGGGCGGGCCCGTCC
>JAWLRI010000041.1:1006697-1035886 GCA_034781795.1 Crypturellus tataupa
GCAACCTGTCAGCACCGGGGTGTGAACTGTCTCTTGGCTGTGCTGAGCTTTGAGGAGGGCGTGCTGCAAGCTGGGGCAAAGCCAGCGTGGCTATCTGATCCCAGAGCTCCTCTGCAGCTCTGCACCCATCCACGTGGGCACGGCGCTCCCCACATCCCGCGCGGGGGATTCTCGGAGCCGCCGCGCTCCGGCTCCCGCTCGCCGTTTCCCCTTCGCCGTAGCCGCCCGGTGCGGGGCCGCGGTTGCCGCTCGCGCTCTCCGTTGCCCGCAGCGGTTTTTCCCCGGGTCCCGCCGCTGCCGTCACGCGGGGAGCCCCGGGGGAAGCGCGGCGTCCTCGCCGCTCCCAGTCCCCCCCAAAACCGCAGTTCTGCGGCACCCGCGCTGGGCACGGAGCGGGTTAAACCTCCGAGGCCCCGTAGGCAGCGAGCTTAAACTAATAAACCCTTAAGAGGGGATTTAAATAGAGTCGCAGCCGAGTGCGCTGCAGTTGGCCCTTCCTTCCCAGCGGGTTGTCATGTTGCCGGCTCGAACCGAGCCCTTTAAATTCATGGGGAGACCTTGTTTGTGGAGGTGGCGCAGGGCCGTGAACGCTGCCGGTTTGTTGACAGCCTCTAGGTAGATAAACGGCAGCCCGGGAGGAGAGGGGATGGGTCCAAGGGTAAAAACTGCTCCTGGAAACTTCCCCTTCCCCTCCAAGGCCTAATCGTGCAAGCAGGAGCCCTCCCAGCTCACAAAACCCCTCTGAAAATAGCAAATCCCTTAAAGAGGGAAAGAGCAGAGCGTGGTGGTGGTGTTTGGTGGGGTCTGCTGGGTTGTGTGGCCTTGTACGTATACAAGTGAGGTCTGAAGTTGTTGTGCTCATTAAGAGAGCAAGAGGAGAGGGCAGAAGTGCGATCTGGTGTTGGTGCAGGACAAAGTTACATTTTGAAAGGTTATTCTGGCTAGTCTAATGTAGATCAGACCCTTTAATGGCTCTTGAGGCAGCATTTTGCTAGACACACTTTTACTAGCTCTCCAAGGTGCAAACTGTGCATATACATTTATATACAGAGCTTCATGCCCTTCTTGTGTCTTCGGGGTAGGCTCAAAAATGAGGAGAGCAGCTATTCCTGTTGCTTTCTTGTGCCTTTTGCAATAGTCTGTGTGTACGTGCCTGTCACTGAACTCTTTGCCCCTGCTTCAGGGCTGAGAATTGCGTGTAAACATCAAGTTCGCAGTTCTCCTCAAAGACAAACTCATTCCGGTGCTTGTTAATGACTCTCTCCTCTGCCTCCGCCCCTGGATGCTTGAGCAGAGCAAACAAGTTTGATGGCTCGTGTTGGCCGAAACAGCGCAGCAAAAATCCACCAGATAATGTTCACAAAGCACTTGAGTTTGCAGAATGCTCTCCTGGAATTGACTGTGTCAACAGTGTCTCTTGGGCTAGCTGCAGATGTTAGCACAAGTTGTTGGGGTTTTTTGTTCCTTTTTTTTCCTCTCTCTCATTTATTATTGCTAACTTGTTCTGCATGTTGCTACCCCACTCTGAACTGCGCTGCCTTTGCAGTTTGGCTCTCAAGCTGTGGCCGTGCACCCTCCTGGAGGGGAATGCTGGTGTTGTTTTCTCTGACCAGCTCTCTCTGCTCTTCTCAAATTCTGGCTCCGTGCACCGCTTCCGAACTTGATAAATAGCTCTGCTTTGTTGGAAATTAGTGTAGTGCAAGCACAGCTAATTGCATGCGGACATCATCGCATCATCCGAGCGCTAGCAAGGCTGCGCTGCCAGAATTTGTCGCAGACTGTTGTGTTTGAGCAACGATAGGCCAGGCAGGTAATAGCTGCAAGGTGTAGACGGAGAATATGAAGAGAACAGTCCTAGCCTTGATCTTACAAGCAAAATAGCTAAAAAAACCTCAGTGTTTCCATGTAACGACACAGAGATATGACAGAATTCTGACCTGAAACTAGCTTGTTTTGACGGACTCCAGCCAATAGCAGATGCCTGTGTCTTGCTGAACCATCAATTTTGTGTTGCTTGGAGGATATGAGACCGGAGGAGTGTTGACTTTGACTAAATGTAGGTTGTTTTTTGTCTTAAATGTTCATACAGCTGATAGGTTTGAATTTGGCCCTGCTGTGTCTTGCCAAACCTAGTTATGTGCAGCCTTTTTTAATAATGCTGTGGCAGGTCGTGGTCATAGGTCCCTTAATACATCACCTCATACAGAAATGCCAATAATAGCACCTAAATTAAGAATGGACATGGAGGCTGCTGTGCTGAACCCTGATATTGCTTCTAGGAGCAACATAAAGAAAAGATCTTACTACTTCATAAAACTCAATTTAATCCTTATGCTGAGTAAAAAGAACAGATCTTGCTGTTAAATACAGTAGTTGCAGATCATTAAAGGGCTGTAGGGAGCTGAGCACCAAGGTTTCCCAAAAGCTTGCTGCTTCCACACCCACCTTCACCTATCTTGAGACATAGAAATGCTGTTTACTGCCCAGGTGAATGTCTCTCTTGCCTGTTTTGTATTCGATAGTATCGCTTGTCTTGGCCTTGCACCTAGAAGGCTAGAGAGGCACCTAAAGCACTAGAGGGACATTACAACCTGCCATTCGGACTCCACCACCACCTTAGCAATCAGTGTTGCACAAGTGATCCCTGTGTTACTTAACAGTACTGGTTTCACTTGGATGGAGTCATCTGCTATTTAACAGAACAGTAAAGGAAAATAAGTCACTAAAGAGTTCAAGTTTAGGCTATTAAAAACAAAACCTCCCAGGTACTTGGGTGGGAGGAAGAGAAGTTTGAAGCTATGGGAGAGAGTATGACACAAAGTATATTCTTTGAATACTTCTTTGAGTATATTTTGGAGGTTAGACTCAATCTGACCAGTATTTCTTTTCTGTAGTTACCTTCATTCATGCATATTACAAGCTCCAAAACCACCTGAACATTTGACTTGTGTGAGGTTTTTTCCAGCTAATAGACCAAGCCACAATATCATTATCTTTTTCTGATAGTCCAGCTTTATAAGGAAAAGTCATGTTATCTTATTCTGTGATAGTAAGAGGAGGATAGGAAATAGGCTTTGAGAAAGAACCCAAAGACTGTGTACTTTTAAATGACCTTGCCTACAAATCTTGCTTTGCTAATGTTATGTTGTGACTGTAACTTTCTCTCTTTTGTTACAATTATATAAAATTCTTGCTCTTCCAACCTCTCTTCAAACACGATTAATTTCTGGTTAGATCTGGATAGAGGTTTATCTGGAAAGGTTACTCTTAAGTCAGACTTTCTTCTTTCTGTGCTGTTGAAAAATCATTTTGATAGATCATAAAAATGTTTTGTGGAAGTATTTGTTATAAAGCTTAGCTCGTTTCTCTGAGGTATGCAGTGAGAAGCGTAGGTCAAAGTAAAGCACTCAGTAAGAACTTGCTTTAAAGCAGCTACATCTTCTGTGTTTCCTTCTTTTCTTTAAAGGATCCAGAAGTTGCCACACATGGAAGTGAAAATTCATCGGGAAGATGTCTGTTGACTCTGCTGGGTCTAGCATTCATCTTGGCAGGAGTTGTCGTCGGTGGAGCCTGCATCTACAAGTACTTCATGCCCAGGGTAATGCAAATCTTCCCTTTTACTACAGCATCACCAAGCAAAAGAGTATAGCTATAGTGCAAGGGTTTGTATCGTGGTGGTAACTTTTAATGGATATCTGAGGGCTGCTGTGGCTGTTAGACGAGCTTCAGGTGCCACGGACCCCACGTGGTTTTGAGGCATTAGTGGTGGAAATGCACTTTTAAAGTAATTGGCTTTCTCTTGCTTCTAGCATAAGGTGTATCGTGGTGAAATGTGTTATGCCGAAAGCGAGAATCGGGATCGAGCAGTAGAACCTTATTTCCTCCCCATTGCTGAAGAAGCCGACATCCGGGAAGATGATAACATCGCGATCATCGATGTTCCCGTCCCCAAGTTCTCCGACAGCGATCCCGCGGCCATCGTCCACGACTTCGACAGGGTGAGCGCAGCGAGACAGTGCCAGTCACCAAGTCTCAGTTGGAAGCTGTAGAGTGGGTGGCAATAGGGGTCGGAGGGAGGGGAGAAGGATCCTTAGGTTAAGTGTGAGGAAAACTGACCTTTGGAAAAGTGCCGTTTTAGCTCTTTGAGCAGCTCTGCTCCTGCAAGGAGTGTTAGGAGAAAAGTGGGGAGGTTTCCACTCGCCATAATTCTGTTTTGTTTCGGGCTAATGGAGTTCAGTACTGCCCAACTTTAAAAACTGTTGCCAGTAGCATATCTGAAAGTGACACATCACATGGTTAACAATTCTGTTTAATTCAAGCTGAGGGAAAGGGAACCCTGTAAACTTGAACTAGGAAACAGAACAAAACCGTGGGTTTGGTATAAGACTGTCAGGCTTCGTGTTATTGCCAAGTTTAGGATTCCAAACAAGTCTAGAGTCCTCCTTCAAAGTAAATGAATTAAAATCATTTTTAAAAGTGACTAAAATTAGAAATCGAAAATACTGTTAGTAGCATGTGGCTTCTCTAAAGCCAAGATAGGTGCCATCTGGCTTTGGTTTAGTGTTTTTATTGAGGTCACACTGATGGCACTAATGGTTACCCTTAGCCTCTCTGTAAAAACTCCTTGGATGGTTTATGAAGCAGACTTGGAGCAGCAGATACAACCATTGTAAAGATGCCAGAACTAAGCTCTCTACATGCTGCCTTTTGGCAATAGCATGAAATGCCAGAGTGACCAGCTGCTTCTGTATTTGCAATGCCTGCAGGACCTTGCTGTAATCTAAAGTATTTGGGCAATTTAAGAGCTTCAGGTGATTCTGGCTAAGGGCAAAATCATGATAAAACAATGGATATGTATTGGTAACTTTATTTTTGCTAGTTTGGTACTCGGTGGGGATGCTGAAGTAAATTCCTAGAGACTTTAACACTTGTCCGAAAGAACCGTTTCCAGAGAATGATTGCTTTTCTGCATTAGGATACCTTTAATTTGCACTTTGCTTAATTAGACCACTTCAATTATGAAAACACATGAATACTTTCTCTGTATTAGTATGAACTTGACTCTTGAATGTGTCAGTCCTCTTGTTAAGGACTGACACGTTCAGCTTAGTCAGCTGTCACTCCCGTTCGGAAGTTCTGTTGCGTAAACCAGAGCTATAACGGCTCTGGAACCATAGTAACAAGTGCATGTACTGAGGTGGTTCCTCAATATTTTGATACTGCCTGTGCATAAGCTGTAGTTTTTAAGCTTCCTTCTTAGACCTTGTAGAACTGTACTCTGAAAGTCACACAAAGACCACAGTTAATGGAAAACTGTTCATTTTTTTTTTTTTTTCACTGAAACAGCTTCTGACAGCGTATCTTGACTTGCAACTGGGTAATTGCTACGTGATTCCTCTGAACACATCCATAGTTATGCCACCAAGGAACTTGATGGATCTCTTTGCAAAGCTTGCGGTACGTAGGAACTGTTCAGCTGGGCTAGGAAAATCCCTTAAAAGAATTCTGGATGTTACTCTTTAACCTATCCACAATCTCTTACTGTAACAGTCCTCTTGACATCAAAGTACATAATCCCCTGTCTCAGTCGCTGTGCTGAAGCGTAAGGCCAGCTGTCAGTACCCATTCTGCTGAGTAGATTCATGCTTAATACATTCATTAATACCTAGCTTTATGAAAGCTAAAAGCAGCTAGTTAATAAGGATGATTTTTGGCATTATAAAGGAATGTGATAAATCTCTGTATACCATTGAAAACCTAAAATTGAAAGTTACTACCAGGAAGTTCACTTGCCCTATAAGAGCTGTAATAAAAACGATGGTGTTAGCTTATTCTTCTGTCTTCGTAGTATCATAGTTATGAGCTCTCCCCATAAATCTTCATTTTTCAATGACTAGAATGGTTTTCTTTAAAAAAAAAAATCTTATGGGTCAGGCTGATGGAACTTGCTGCTACTCCCTGTTCCTTGTGATGCTGAGCTATTGTCTGTCAAATGTACTTTTCAAAAGAGTCGTTCTGACTGCTCAACACCTAAGCTAGATCAGGTAGCTTACCTGATCTAGGAACCTGCTTAAGGAAACTCCACTTTCTCACTTTTTTTCCCCTCCCCTCTCCTCTCCTCGTTCATAAAGACAAACTTTAAATGCAGTCGCACGACCAACATCTTTCAGGTGCTGAGATTGGGAGGGATGAGTGGTGGTTTCAGTACTGCTGTCATCTTTAGTGGAGACCAAATTTCTGTAGACTGAATTCTGTGTTTTGGTCAATATGTTTCCACTACTGAAAAACTACAAAAGAGATCTTTTATTTACTTTCTTTAATTTTAACTGCAGCCTTTATGATACTTGCAGACAAATAAATACAAGCTGACTATGTTAATGTTTGCTTTATGTGAAGTGAGCAATGTTAATTTCACTCTAATTGTGGCTGTTTGAAACTGCCTTGGTCAGTTTTTAACTTCTTTGGTATGCAGTTACAACTAGCATAGTGTTAAAACTAAAATGAGGGAAGACTGACATCTAGGGTCTCAAACCTTTCCAAAGCAAAGAAAATGGTAGTGATATTAGTTTTATTGTTAGCAGAATATTGTATTTCAAGACTTCTTTTCCTCCTAGACTGGCTCATACTTGCCTCAGACTTATCTGGTCCGTGAAGAAATGGTGGTTACAGAGGAGATAAATAATGTGTCTGATTTGGGTGTCTTCATTTACCAACTCTGTGTTGGAAAACAGACCTTCAGACTTCAGCGCAGAGACCAGATGATGGGTAAGTTTTCATCAGTAGAAGAATTGCATCTTACAAGAGGGAAGGGGTAAATGAAAATGTGTGCTCAAACTTAACTTCATCTTAAGTCTATTGCTATTCTTTTTTTTCTTTTTCTTTTTTTTTCTTTTTTTTCTTTTCTTTTGGCTTGAAGTCTTGATTTGGCCCCCCAATTCAGATAATCAGATTATGAGTCATTGTAGGATGGATAGCTTATTCTATCTTTGTCCTGTCTAAAAGTGGGTTACATGAACGCCAAGTAAAAGGATTATCTTCTGGTTCACTTGCTTTGAAAAGTTGGACATCTAGAGCAGACCTCTGCGTTGAAAGAGGAAGAGCACTTCACAGGAGGTTTTATGCTGTTGCTTTTCTTCCTTGTCTGCTCCCCTCCCTTCCCCCTGCACGTCTGTGAAAAGGCTAGTTTCATCAGGATTAAATTTGATGTGTCAGTGGCTTGACATATTGGAAGGAGGCCTGGAATATGAAAATCTGATGATGCTGTAAATTTTACTTCAGTAAAGTTCTCGAGGCATTTCATAGCCTGCTGCTCCCACTGAACACATAGCAAACTAATCCTTTGTCACTTACTGGCTTTCAGAATGCAAATGTTTGGTTTGTCAGAACTCTCTGCTCCTGTTCTTCCTGCCAGACCCCTGGGCAGGATTTTCCTCAGCCCGGTTACAGCTTGCGGAGTCTGAACTTGTGTCTGCTGTTCCCTGTAGGCCACATCCTATCACTAGAGGGAAAGCTTTGTACCTGGGAGCTTAACTCGCTGCTTCTGTGCATTACTGCACAGCAAACAGTGTAAGGCAGGTGAAGAAAGAGTAAATACCTCCTTTCTAGAAGAGAGACATGTTTGTGGTGTCTTTTTTGAAGTGCTCAGATGTTCACAACAGCAAATTGTTTGCTGCTGTTGAAAGACTGCAGTCTACAGACAGTGCCGTGAAGAGTATTTATGGTATTTTCTTAAAATATGGGATATTTTGCTCTGGCATACCTGAGTTTGTGTTTCTGGCATCCTCACTGCACAGGAAATGACTTCTAGAATACCTCTGCAGAAATGCTGTCTAGTAAATGAATAATGCCCCGGGTACAGTTTCTTTCCTGTAACTAACCTTGTTTACCCTTGGAAAAAAAACTCTCTCCAAATGAAAGGCCACTGCTGAGGGGAAAGCTGTTCAGGCACAAGGCTCCTCTTGCCTTTGAGATTGGATTTCTCTTTAGCTGCTGCCTGGTGCTGTGCTGGCTCTTGGATTTTTGTAGTTTATAGATTTGCCTGTCAGAGCAGTGTGACTTTGGGTGGTTCTGCCAGAATTCCCGGGAGATGTAATGGAGGCATCCAGGAGACTGGACAATTCATCCTACCTGTTCAGATCCATACCCCCTTATGTAACCACTAGAAATTTCTTCTTTGCTTGTGCTGACATTAAGATAGTGACGAACTGAAGGATAGTACAACTATTATTCGTTTTGATACACTAGACCAATGCCCTGCAGGGTTTATTTTAAGCTCCAGTGCTTGTAGACTTCCATGGAGAGCTTCCGTTACTGCGCTGAATAGTCTGCTTATTTCAACAAGCTTGCGTTGATCAGCTTGCCTCACTACAACACTTCTTGCCTCCTATCAAAAACTCACAGCTGGCAGAGATAAACTACGTCAAATTCAACGTGTTCCAACACAGAGAAAATAACTTTAAATATCCTGTGAGAAATTCAGTGAGGTCTTGAGGTGGGAGGCAGATCATCACAGGGCTCGCTTCAAGATGAAGCTTGCCATGAAGAAATGTGCTCCGTGCTAACACATAGGAAGGAAGAAAAGTCCTGATAAGAGCCGGCGCTTTCTGCTTCCTCCCAGCTCTTAACTCTTCCCTGCAGTTTGTCTGCTTTGTTTTCCCTTTCCTTTGTGATTATAAAGGGCCATGAGGAACTGTACTCTGAGCCATCTGCTTGGTGTTCTCCCTCAGGAAGATGGTGCCAGGCTGCTAGAACAGGCTGTAACTTGTAGATCGTTTTGACCCCGTTTGTATCTAGCCCCTCTTGAGAATGGGGGGGCTGTCTAATAGGCAAACCCATAGGCAGCTTTAGAAAGAAAGTGCTGTAGATAGTGATTTTATCTGCTTGCTCTTCTTGACTATCTAAAAAATGATAAATGCTTCCTGTTAAGAACTTACCAATCTGTTTCACTTAGGCTCTCATCTCCTCTCATCCCCAGGTCTGCAGAAACGTTCAGCTGAGAACTGTCATTCAATCAGACACTTTGAAAACTCCTTTGTTGTTGAAACAAAGATTTGCCAGCAGTGAAAGGCGCAGAATGGGAAGCGACTCCTCACACGCTCACTGAGAAGTCTGAGCTTTAGACCCTGACTTCTAAATTAAAACGTGCAGTGATAATCAAAAGCCTTATGCATTTTCTGTGTATTGCTTATATTACAAAAGACGAAGTCACCATTTCAGCTTTCTTTAATTCTTGATATAACGATATTTTTAGTTTTTTTCTTGTAAAACTTAAATTTGAGTAAGGTTCAGTTTAGAAGGGTAATATCAGTTTATTCATTGAATGTTTTGAGTTTTAAAATCTGGGAATGGCAGAAAAATATATATATAAAAAGTTAACCAATTTCTTGGCTGGAACCAATTCTATTCACCTTAACTTTCACAGAACAAGTAATGTATTAATAATCTGTGGTTTGCACATTTTGTGTAGTTTTGTAGAATAGCTCTGCACTCGGTCTCCTGGCTAAAAAAAACTCTGATGAATATCGTTAAAGGTTTATTTTAACTTCCATGTGTGAAGCATGTAAAATCTAACCTCAGTGATCATAAACCTCTAACATTGCTTTATTTCATTTTGTGCAATTACTGTATTGAATTCGTATGTATATTTGGAACCTTCCCCAAGCTTACACTTAATTCTTATACATTTGTTTGGTTTTGTGGTATTTAGTTGTTAGATTTGGATGGAGTTACCCTTAAGGCTTGTCAGTATTTTTGGTTATGAATTCGTTTATCTTGTAGGTTCCTATTTCAAGAATATCTTCTGATATAGCCCACTTGTGAATGTGACTGTAGTTGTAAACTCAAACTACTCTGGCTTATACAATCTTTTTAGATCAACTTTTTATGAGCAAGTAGCATTACTCCTGCAGTCAAGGGTGGTGTCCTATTTTTTTTTGAAAGCTGCAGCAAAAGTTAAGGAAGAGTTAGTGTCCTGCAGTTGATAAACTTGAGAGTTTTAATAAGGGACTTTATATTGACATAAATTCTGCAACCCTGTAATAAATGTTTCTCTAAAACTGTGGTGTTGGTGTGACTTATTGGTGCATGTGTAATGTATGGGGGGATGTATGACACACACGGGGGGTTCCTCTTTCTGCCTTTCCTGCCCGGTCCTCCCCTGCTTGCTAGGCTGGATTTTCTCTTCCTGTGGAAATCTTTAGTGTGCAAAAAACTGGGGAGCGGGGACAGCAAGGAGGGAAAAGGGGTCTTGCAGCATAACCTCCCAAGAGGTAATTGTTGCCACTGTCAGTGCTGCAAATGGAATTTGTAGAGCAGCCCCCCGGCACGTGGGCAGTAATGACTAATTCTAGTGTAGTGGATCTGTAGTTCTGCCCTTTTAATACTGGTACAGTGACTGGTATTACTGTGCGCTTGGTGGCACTAACATCTTGAGGTTCCTCTGGCGTGTTGTGATGCACAAATTCAGTGGAGGACTGGTCAGCTCCTTACAGCAGTGCCTTTTAGCGTCTGGCTGTGGGGTCTGCAGTGAGTTTCCTCTTGCTTCGGCTGCTCGGCAAGTGCGGCAGTGTGAATTCTACACACACAGCTTCCCGGGAAGGCAACTTCAACGAGTAATTGGAACTAACATGGTAAGTGCATTCCCTGCTAAGAAACGGGGAGTTAAAAGAGGAGCTGCTCTGAGTCACGTGCAGTTGTGTGGAAGGAGGAGGCTGTAGCACAGTAGGGAATTCTGCTGCCTCCTCTTGCAGAACTGCTCTAATGTGACTGCTCTTCCCTAGGTGTGTGAACACTGGGAAACGGGATGCAGAGGACATGTCCTGACCAAGAGCATCTGGCTGCAAACTCGTAAGTCTCGGTAAGTATTTCATTTGTGACTAAAACTTCAAGCGCGGCGCGTGGGAGACTTGCTGTAACGGCCGTCGCTGCGAGTCGGACGGGGTTTGGTGACTCAGGGCAGCGGCCTGCCCGGACAGGTCTCCCTCTGCCCCACGCTTGCCGTGCGCCTGGGCAAGGACTTTTGCTGTGACCTCCCTTGGGATGACTTGAAGGGTTGGAAAGGGTGGGCGAGATGACAGATTTGTTCTGCGTCCGGGAGAGAGAGTCCGCAGTGCATTAGCTGCAGGGAGGGTGTGACTGTAGCATTAAAAACCTTCCCTTTCCAGCTTAGGTCTCGCTGAACAAGGCTTCAGCCTGCTCACTGCCTCATGGCACGTGCAGGGAATGCTAGAAACGCTTCCAGACAGGCTGCAACAGCTTCCCTTGCCTCTGCCTCGCAAGGCTTTATCCCTTTTAAAGCCCTGCGGCGTCATTGGATATCCTCGGCGCTCGGCCAGGGTGTTCAGAGGCACAAATTGTTCCCTGGGGCTGAGCGTCACCTGCGGCTCCTGTCCTGGGAAGCAGCTGCAGGGACACGGTCATCCCTAGCTCGTCCCTAGCCCCATTGTGGGGACACGTGTGTTCCACGCAGCCAGCTCCAGTTTTTCGACTCCTTCTGGAATCACCAGCCTCCATCCCAGGAAGGGCAGGCACAGAGTCAGGAGGTGACACCGGGCCCTGTGCTGCCCATGCACTTGCTTATTGACCCCATACATTTGTACTAGCTTGCTGGTTATTTTCCTGGCACGATACATATTTAATTCACGTTTTTAATATCTAATGAATATAAAAAGGCAACTCAGTGCTCTGGATTCTTCCTCTTCCAACGCTTTATGTGAATGATTTTTTTTTTTTCTTGTTTTTTTCCCCAGACTTATTTCTACTCTGATGAGATGGACATATGAAAAACCACAGCAGTAAACTCGTATTTGCTCCCAGGAGAGGAGGCTGTGGAGTTTGGGGCCACTCTGAGAGCTTTCTGTTTCAAGGAGCCTGTAAGTGGTGACACGTCGGCTGCTGGTGGCGCTGCGAGAGTGACACATGCAGAGACTTGCATGACAGCAGCTCTTAGTGCGCAGTACCAGCTGCATCCCCAGCTGCCATCCATATTGTAGTTGCATTATACACAAGAACTTTAATTTTCCCCTGGTCTGGTTTTGTAGAAACTCGGGGAAATTAAAGTGCTGTTTGTACGTATGAACGCCTTGAGAGGAAGAACAAGGCAATAAAAAATATAGACAGCTAAGAGAGCTTTGAAACACATCGTGAGGTCTCAACCTGATGTGAAGGGAGCTTCACACCTCAGACTTGGTGGTTGCCAAAAGTGAGGCAAAATTTTCCCTGTAAGCTCCACTCTGGTAGCACGGCCTTGGGCATGAAAAGTCTCACCTTTTTATAGCAAAAATCAGTGTCTGTGTACAGCTGCCTGGAAAAAGAGAGCCCTCCTAAGGCTACTTTATGTTCCTCTGAAAGTTGATTCTTAACCCTGTTTACACCCAAAATTGCTCTGGTAGCAATAGGGGTCCTCAGAGGTGATGTAGGGAAGATAGGGGTCTGGAGGAGAGACTGGGGCTGATGAGGTGTTTGGATTTAGACAAATTTAGGATATTTATTATTGTGAAAATGCGAGCACAGTCAATACAGTTGTAGTTAAGTGGACCAGGAAAAAGCTTCTGTCCTTTTCAGTGGGGGGAAAAATCTGAATTCAAAATGTTTTGAGCACAAAAGCAGTTTGGGAATTTGTGACAGCCTCTTCCAGGTCCTTAGCTTGTCTGCTACCGTATAGGAGAACTGCAAGGCACTTTGCTAGGACTTCAGCGGGCAGCATTCCTCAACTTGCTTTCTGCGGACCTTTATTTTTCTCCAAGGAAGACACAACAGAAGAGGCGTTATAAGCAAACAGCCAGTGTGTCAAAGCAATTTGTTCAATATATGCTATCTGCTTTTGCCAGTCTGTGATATGTAGCTCAATCCTCATAAAAACAGAATCCATAAGATAAGAGCGGGAAATTATTTTTAGAAACCTGTATTTCTCTGGGAACTCTGCAGCAAGAGCCTAGCTTGGAGTTCTGCTAAATTTTCTGTCTTTTTGGAAAAAAGAAAATGTTTTAAGGAAGATGTGGTCTCCTGCTGTAGGGGGGAAGCTGCACGGAGCTGGATTTGCACACACGAGTTTTCTCTTCCCTTGCAGACTTCGGGAAGCAGCCACAGGAGCAGGGAGGGCATGAGCAGATGAGCTGACGTGCGTACAGAAACATTTGTTTTCATCATAATTAAGCTTTTGTTTTTAAAAAAGAGAAGGCAGAAATATGAAGCAAAAGGTTAAGAGTACATGGCTTGGGAAAGGTCTGGAGTCTAATGCAAGCATAGGAAGTTTTCTGTTTTCAGAGAAATAGTAAGTGCTTGATATGTGGAGGTTCAACAGGAATATTAACGTCACAACTACTTCCAAGATTGTAGGAACACAGTGTTTACCTATTGCTTTTTATTTTATTTTATTTTATTTTAAAGAAGGTGCTCCGAGCAGGGAAGTTCCTGCAAAGAGAGGGTTAAGGGATCAAGCTTCTTGCTAGAAGCTTTTTGCTCTGATAGCACCTATGTTAATAGTCCATATATAATCATCTTGTCAACATGCTGAGAAGAAGCAGGCGGTATTTTACTTGCAGATTTCTATATTTTGGGGAGATTGTCCCCCATCTGATCACAATCTAATCCAGATGAAATTTATACAAAAAAAAGTGCTGAAATCTAGTAATGACAGCTCTGCTCCAGGCATAACCACTCTTCTGGACAAGGGGATTCAGGAAAGGAGTGAGGAGGTTGATGTTTCAATCTTTACTGCATCATGTGTATCTGCAAATAGCTTTCCCTTTTAAGTGTTTTATGCTATTTATTTTCATTTTCCTCAAAGACACTGAGACAAGTTACAGAGTTACTAGAATTAAATGCACTAACTACTGAATTGAGGGCAAGAGCGCTTTTAGTAGAGCCTTTTAAATGGCTTTAAGAGCTTACAGAAAGCTGCCTTTCAGTGCAGCATCTTGCACTGCGTTAAGTGGGAAAGGGAGGGGAATTACATAAACCAGCTGTGGGCGTCAACTCAGGTGGCTTGAGTCATCCTGCGCGAGTCCCCGTTCCTTAGCTGCATGCAGAGCACAAAGCGAAAGTGTCCAGAGCCCCAGCCAAACTACGGGGCTGAAAAGCAGTAACCAAATGTCGCCCAAATCAGACTCCCAGGATTTGGGTTGACTTCTGTGGATTTACTAGCTCCTGGCATCACGGGGAAAGCTACCATAAGACAGACAGGCTTGGTAGTTTGCCATAAATTATGGCCGGAATACCAGCGCTCTGCAGTCAGCTCTGAACCCCCAGGCTCCTGTTCCGTGTTCCCAACCCTTCCGTCTGTGCCCGGGTTTGCTCTTCCCGAGCTGCCGCAGGGTGGGGAGAAGTTGGCTCCGCTGTAGCCGTTAACGATCCGGCAGCTGCCAACTTCAGTGTTTGCATGTGGATACTTCAACTTCTTGTCCTTTTCTAGGAAGAAAGAAAGAAAAAAAGGCGCATTATGGTGATTAACTAAAGGCAGTCCCTGAAGTGTGTTGCATTTTATGCCCAAATCAAAAGGAAATCCCAGGACAGAAAAGGACAACTTAAGGGACAGATAAACATGGTATAAGTTGCAGTCTCTGCTGTGACACAGGAGCTGAACTGCCGCTCGAGGACGATCACGTGCAAGGTAAGTCCAGAAGGGTTAGAGCTACCCTCACCATCCAGATCATACACCTTTCCCATCATATAGGGAATGATCTGCTGCTGGCTATAGCACAGCACCCAAATACGAGTATTGATCAAAGCTTTAAGACTCTAACCAAAATAATTATACATATATTATAGTTGCATTATCTCATTAAAGCAATTTCCTGTACAGATAGAGGCAGGCATGACTGTAGCTATGCAATATAACTGGGTGTATTTCCTGTCTTGACAATAATTGGAGCCTTGCCTCCTACCACTGCACCTCCGAAGGAAATTGCCTCATGCAGTTAACTCTGTTTACTGCAGCTTATTTTCTGTCTTTAAAATAACTTCTTGTACTCTGGCACCCCTTCCCCAGGTTTCACATTAAATGCGAATGTGAATTCATTGTCCAGGAATCACTTATTCTGCCTGAGAAGATAATAAATTATTGTTTGTTATAGAAGTGTTTAGATTCTCTTGAGCTGCTCCCCTTTAGGATATGGATATTGCTCCACATTAAGTCTGTGTGTGGATACTCTCACTCCAGGACCAGAACCTGCTTCCTACAAGTTTCATGGGTGGAAGCAGGTGCTCTGGAATGAGAGCATTCAGAATATAGGAGGCATTGGAACAGATCTGTGCATAGATAAACCCGGAGATTGCAGTTACTATCAGAAATCCTTCACTTCTGTTTGCTGTGAGTGATAATATAAGGGGGGACTCCTGTCTGCACTCTCATTTTAAGGTAAATAATGTACGTTGATTCCTTGGCACTTGGCAAAAATTGTGGCAAAAAGAGCAATTTGCACGAGGTAGATGGTAGCACTTCATCCTTGTCACCAGAGCTGTAATTGCTAGTTTTTTGCTCAACGGTTGAACTGTCTGAACAGAAATTGAAGTGTTTGTCTTAATCTTGTGCTTCTGTGCTGTAGTATGTGGTGGTTTCCTTCATGTCAGAGCCCTGGCTGCTCTGGTCAAAACTTCGTCCCTCTTGACAAGAGGGTATCGTCCCTCTTGACAAACCATGGCCATGTTTATTTACAAGCCACAGCTGAATCAGGAGGCTCTTTGGGCAGCTAAAAGGCAGGAATGAAACCCTAAAGACACCGTCTCCCTCCACTAATGACTTCAGAGAGTGTTTTCTCTGCTAAGGGTTTGTCTGGGTGGAGGTCATGAGGAACCTCAACTCGGAGAGGCTGAGAAGAGCTTGAAGCTGGAGCCGCTGCTGTGTTGCTGGGGCCCCGCTTTGGTTGTAGATCAGGGCTTGATTCTCAGCAGGGAAATGACTCACGCTGACGGGGAGGGATTCAGTTTGGGCCGAATGCCTTCAGTATGGGAGAAAAATGAGTTACAGATCTCAACAACCTCTTTCTTTCATAAATATTCCATTTGCAGATATACTGGGTATCTTCCTATCCCATGTTCACAATAATATTTGGTAGTTTTTCGTGGAGCTAGCCTGATTTCCTTGTATAAAATCGTTATTGGAGGAGGGTGCTTTTTTAGTGTACCAGTTTCACATGCTTTAGTCCTACAGAAATGTGGGTCAAAACCCCTCAGTAACAAAGTCACCGTGGGGCTTGAGTCTGGGATTCCCCCGTGCTCAGTGCAGTGCTCACGTATCCGGTCCCGGCCGCTTTTTCCCATCTCAAACTTTTGGTTTCTTTTCACCTTAAGACCCAGATAACTTAGTCCAAAGTTGACTTTGGTGTTCGGCTGTTCCCAGAGGCCTGAAAAAGGCAAACAAATGTGTCCTCTGCATTCTGTGGTTTCTTGTAAGGATAATAACACAAGGGGGTGTCGCTGCTTTATGGAGAGAAGTTGTCCTTTTCTGCTTTAATAGGTCCCATTAATAGAATAAACCAAGGGGCTTTTGAGCCTGGTGTCACCAAGAGTTTGAAACTCCTGGCCTGGGATGGCTTGGTGCAGTGCAGAGAAGCCAGGGAGGAAAAGCTGGGACCAAATTCCTGGGAAAGACATGGATGGAGCTGCAGTGCCAGAGCCAGCTGCTGTCCCGGGGCTTGGGAGAGCAGCACTGGGGGATTTATAGGCTGCCAACCAACAGGAACAGGCTGTGATCTGGGATTTCGGACGCTTTCACTAATGCACTTAACAAGAAACCTCTCATTAAACAAGAAACTCTGCGCCGTGTAATTTGTTTTAGCTGCTGTTTTACATAGGTCTCTTGGGAACTTTCTCTCGAGCTGCCTAGCCCTTCGTCTGACCACAGGGAGTTACCATTTCTTTAAATACTGGCTATGTCATGTAATAGTGGCTTTGGGGCAAGATAATGTCACTGAATCACAGGGCTGATAGGCGGCCTTGCTGCGGGTTAGAGAAACCAGTCCGCAAAAACATGATGTGCCGGGGTTGGACTTAAAATTTGAAAATAACCTGTTTCTATTAGGACTCCTGGAAAGGCAACTTGGGAGATGGAGCTGGTTCTTTGGTGCTTGGAATAAACCACCGGAATTTGCATGTTTTGGTTGGTAAAAGCCACCACTTTGCTCGTGTCCCGCCTGGGTTTCCCTTCCTACCTCACTGCTGAGCCTGTGGGAAAGTGGGTTGGCAGGTGGTAATTCTCGTGATACAGAACAACAGGCGGGTCATTCATGTGTCTGGTGTTTGTGATGTTTTTGGTCTTTTTTCTTTTTCGTGATTTTTTTTTTTTTTTTCTAGATTTAGAAAAAATGGGGCCAGGAGAAGGAACCCGAAGTAGAATTTGCCACCTGCATCCAAAATGATGATCTTGAGCCTACCTCAAGCTCTGGCTAACCATGAAGGTACCAAAACTCAGAGCTACTCTCATTTTTCCCCTCCTTTAGCCCCACTTGGCCCCTCTGCCTGTGTCCCAAACTGGCCACTCGCTTTGCTGGGCTGGTTTGCATTGGGCAGCTGTTGCTCAGTGCTCACCAGAGCTGCAATGAGATCCTGGTAAAACACAGTGCCAGCTGCCACCAAAAACATCGACCCAAACCCACCTAACCCAGATGGCATCTGGTGACGATTACGGATCGTATCCAGCGCTGGTCTGACGTAAAACACAGAAATAGCCCTGCTAGCAGGAACCAAGCACCCAGGTTTTCCCCCTTGGAGGAGACACAATAACCGCTAAAAGTCATGCTCAAGCTTGTTCCCTCTACTCAGCCTACTCTTAAGAAATAAATAAATAAAATACACTACTTAGATATGAGGAACAGTGAGTATCTCCCTGCAATAAGACAAGTTATTCTACTTGGAGCCAAAGGGAGCATCAAAATATAGACCACAAAAACAATATAAAAATAAGTTTGTTTGTTTATTTTATGGTAGTTCATCAGTATTGTGAAACTATCATGAATCCTTAATAGAACAGAATAGTCTCTTACTTACTTGAGCAGTGTTACCCATGCAATTAGGCTGTAACAAGTGCAAATCACTTTTTAGAGAAAAAAAAACTTAGTAAAACCGTTTTGGTTGCTGGTGCCAGGAAAATGATTGCTACAGAGCGTGGTGATGCCACCACAATTACTGCAGATATGATCATTATTTTGGGGGGCTGTTTTATTCATGATGGCTTTAAATAACTTGACTTTCTTTTTGCAAAATCAGATATAAAATCTTAATCATTTGACCGCTAATTATATGGTATAGATTATATTTAAACATAGTTCCGTTTAGCAGGTCAAATACTATTGCACTTCCACCCTGCCTAGTAAATGGGCTGCATGATTGCCTCAAGCTCCTGCTAATGTATTTTTTATTTTTCCCTTTGCCAGGGTATTCATAAAACTTTTCGGTTCAGTTTAGTTGGATGGGGTTGATGTTTAAGGGACCGGTCGCTGCAGTGAGTTCAAAGCTCCTCGGACGATGCTGACGGTTCCGGTGACGGCAGGGTGAGTTATTCTGGTGACAGGGGGGCAGGATACTAATTTTTAGCCTCTACCAGCAAAGCGGAAAGGGAAGTAAACAGTGAGGTGTCAAAGCTGGTGCTGACACAGACCTAGTCAGGACGGTGGGATCTGAGGCTGCCTGCAGGGAAATGAGGAGGGTTCTCGAGATGATGAGCGACCGGGTGGCAAAATGTCAAGTAAAATTCAGTGCTGATAAAGAAAAGGAGTGTGTTTGCGGGGGAGAAGACAATGAGTTGGCTTAAGTAACGGTGCTGGCCTTAAAATTGGTTCTTCTCGTGCAAAAAAAAAAAAGAGATCCCTGAGTCATGCGATAATTCATTGAAAATGTTATCCCAGGTGGTGGGTGATGATAAAGGAGGTGAACAGGGCTTAGAAATTTGTAAGGAATAGTGACCAACAGGGAATTATCACTGAATGCTCCCCGGAGTGCCCATCCCATGGCTGTTTCCAGTGTCCAAAGGGTCTTAGCGAGGAGGACGAGGCTGTCAAATGGGAGCTGGCACATGGTGATGGGGACAAGTGACAGAGGGGTTTGTCAGGTCACGAATCACACAGGGGACAAAAGAGGACCCGTTCCCCCATAGCTCGGGCTGCAGGGGACGCACGCAGCGGCTGTCAGGCTGGAGCAAAGCGAACAGAAAACTATTTTCAAGCAACTCGCATGTAACTAAATGAAGAATTTGTTGCCACGAGATAGGACCTAAAGGATTATTGGATTTGGATCTGCGCTGGAAAGGTGGGATGAGCCAGGGGCTTTGAGGAAGCTCTGGTTTTGGTGCCCGTGAGGAAGAGGCTGCACTGGGGATGAAGGCTGCACTGGAGCCTCCGGGTCGGCGTTGGAGGCAGCACGGGAAGACGCGCCGCCCTCTGCCCTTCCTCGGGTGCCTGTGCTCGGCACACGCGGCTTGCTCGTCGCCTTTGAAGCGCCGGGGCGCAGAAAGCCCCCGCCGCGACGAGGGTGACGGGAGGAAGCCGCGTGCAGGAGCCCCGCGGCAACGGAGCGCTCGCGGCTGCGGGGGCCGCGGTGGAAACGGCGGCGCCGGGGCCGCCGGCTGAGACATTCGGAAACCGGCCTCGTCCTCCTCTGCAGCGCCGGGCCCAGCCTTGCTCTGAGCTTTGTCTTGTCCAGTGCAAACAAGATCTACCCCCCAGCCCTCCTCGTGCTGCCTTGGGGCACTTGGACGTCTCCAAATATCCCTCGAGCTGCCCGCATCTCCCCTGCGATTCCCTCGGGATGGTTATGGGTGCCAGGAGGTGCCACCTCCTCTGGGCACAAATCTGGACAAACTGCACGGGAGGTGACTGCAAAATGGGGCAGAAACAGGTCCCTGGAAGGGGCACCCATGTAGGCACCCGCAGGAGGCAGTGCACAAGCCCGGGGTTAATGCCTGGTTTGGACTCGTGGCTCTTGCAGCGGAACAGATTTGCTCTGGGGAAGGCCCAGACTTCACAGGAAAGCATCTTCGTTCCGTGAAGCTTTCAAATTTTTCTCAGAGTGGTGGGTGAAGTCTCCAAAAATGACGATTTTTGGTTTGGAAAGGGAAAAAATATAGAGAAAATAAATCAACAATCTGAGAGAAAGAAAAAAATGGGGAAGTGAAGAGCAGAATTAGCCCTAATTAGCTGATTAGCATTAGCTAAAATGCAGAAACCCCTAGAGTCATTTTCTATCCGCAGACCTGCCCTTCAGTCTCAGTTCTGGGCTGTTTTTCAGAGGCCAGATTTATGCATTTGTCCAAGGAAAGTCTCTTTCAGTTTCAGGGAGAGTCCTTGAAAAAGGGATTTTGTTAATTCGTTTGTTTTTTAACCTGACATATATTCTTTTTAAGATCCCCAGCCCAATCCTGCAAATGAGTGCTCTTATTTAGATGGATCTTGGAGGAATGCTGGACACTTGAACCCACAGGAGCATCCGTTTCTGCCAGCTCCAGCGGGATTTTCAGCCCTGGACCGTGTCAGGAGCCCGAACCCCTTCCTTGGAATTAGCCTTGCCGGTACCACGATGCTCCCGGTCACCTTTTCCTTTCATGTGGGCAATAGGAATGCTGCTCCCGGTCACCTTTTCCTTTCATTTGGGCAGTAGGACAATCTCATCCCTGCGCTTCCCCGCTCTTGCAGGGCCGATGCGGCGCTCCAGGGGACCAGGAGGCACCAGCAGGACTTTCCCAGGGAACAAGGACTGTCCTGCCCCGGAGCAGGACCGGGATGAATCCCAGCGGAATGGCCACATTGTGGCACGCATCTCCCCTGCAGCGTCTCGTGTCACATACTAAGAATATTGCGTTAGACTTCCTGTAAAAAGAGACCGTTAATACTAATATGAATAAACCACATTGCTATGGCAGCAGGGGAAATGGCTCTTGCTGCGCCCACAGTATTTTCTAGGTGGGAAAACTTAAGCATATGGGAGTTTTTTTTCTCATCTAACTGTTTCCGAACTTCTGACAGCGCTTTGTGCAAGGCAGCTCTCCCTTTTTGAAGCTAGAAGTGGCTCTGCTTTGGTGGTGTCACCAGGACAGGGGATGGGGAGAAGGAGATTGCAGAGCAGAGTGTGATGGGCTGCATGGGGGGCAGCCGGGACCTCTCCTCTCTGGCCTTAGAAACTGCTATTTTGGTAAAATCTGCCCCTCTCCCCCATGCCTCTTTCTGCCCCTGCTCTGCCACAAGGCAGGTCCACGCAGGTGGCATCTGAGCCGCGTTGCAGAGTCCCTTTTGCAGCCAACAACCTGCTATGCAAAAATGTGCTCTGCACCCTCCTATCCCAAAGCAGGGAAGTTCTCCAGGGTGCCGATAAATCCCAGTAGTTCATTCGGAATAGCTGCTGGGGGGGTGTTTTTCCCCATAGGGCTGGGACCAAAGGCTTTGGGACAGCCAAAAGGGTCCACATTGCCCTGAGGGGACCTTGCTTGGGGCCACGCTCCCTCTGGGTGCTTTTGTACATGGGGATAATTCAGCTTTTCTGTGTTTTATAAGATTTATTTCTTTATTTTACAGCTAGGAGACACCTATTGCCAGCTGTCCTGCTTTTCTATCTTATTATTGACATTGTGCAGACCCCGATTTGATCAACCTTGCTGGTGTGGCCAAACGTGGTGTTTTCCTAGTGAGACCTGGCCCTGGGTCAACACATCCTTCCTCAACTCCTTTATTTTTTCTAAGCAGGTGAAAAATTTTGTTGAGCTCTGCTTTTAAAGTGGCTATCGATGTATGGATTTCATAGAGCTGGGAGAAAAAGTCCTCTTTAATAAGAGGGAAACCAGAAATTCCTTGGAGACATCCAGCTCCGTGAGCCCTGGCTGTGCTCCTTGCTGGAGCTATATGAAATCCCTTACCCTTTGCTTAACAGATAATTGTTTTCCCATTTGAGCTGGGGACTTGCATCCCATGGTCTTACTTTATTGCTGGCCAAACTCTAAAAATCCATAGATTTTCATGGAGAAATTCATGGATAACTATGCATGGTTCTCATTTATGGAACCAACCCACCGTTTTATCCTAGTCCATTCCAGACTAATCCTCACCTTGGAGAGAGGACATGACAAAATGCTCCGATCTGCCCATGAACTAGGCTGCTCCTTTAGCCCGGCGATAAGGATCATTGCAGACTATTTCTGTAGTCTCGAGCGTGTTCCGAGCAGAGCCCCGAGCAACCTGATGTGGTTCCCATGCTCTGATACCGCTGTGCTGAGATGGATGATTAGATACGGCACCGTTTACTGATTAGCACTAATTTCAGTATGTGGTAGGGCTATTGCTTGGGTATAAGAGCAAATTCGACTTCAGTTTAGGCATTTGTCACTACAGCAGGAGCTGCATTTTGAACACAGGGCATGACAGGTTCTGCCTCTGTATGAGGCAGAGTGAAAATATATATAAAAAAAATGATTTTTGTTATATACAACTCGGTTTGCAGGTGGAAAGCAGCAAATAAATATATATATTTCCAGTTCTGTGAGCAAACTACCATGTGTTACTCAATTTCCACAAATTAGCAATTCAAACACAACTGAATACAGGTACAGACACACTGGAATAAGCTTCTGTTTATATGAAGTGGGTTTGGGTTTTATTGAGGAGGGTTTTCTAAAAAAGAAAAACAGTAAGAAAATCTTTCTATTTCCCAGCACTTCTGGGATCTACACTTTTTTTTTTTTTACACAAAATATAGACGTTTTTATAAATTAAATCTATAAAAGAGCATCTGCATTAAATAATTAATGTCATCACAGTATTTTCACATTTAAAAATTTACAGTTAGAATGTTCACACAAAAATGATTTTCACAGGAAGGTGCAAAAAACCAGTTATGCACAAAGTTTTTGTTGTTTAACATTGAAGTATTTTTAAAAGTCCATATTTGAGCCTTTTCTATATAAAAAAAAAGCTCTCATAGACTGTTAAGTGGCATCTCTGACTGCATATATTGAGTACCTGAACTGTTCCCATTACAGCAATATTCCAAAAGCTTCAGTTCCTCTGGCTACTTCTTAATCTGGTGTTAATGGCTTAAACTGACCAGGAGTTGCCACCTTGAAAATTACAGAAAGAATTACCCAAATCATTAAATACTTGAATTAATTAGCATGGATTTGGGACAAAAAAATGGGCCTGAAAGGCTCGATAGATATTTAGTCTTATTAAATACCCTTAAAGCCCAGACTCACACCTAAAGTTTATCAAAGTCATCAAAAATAGCCTTGACATTACTCATGGTATCTTGGTATTTCTTATTGTGCTTCAGAAATGGGAACTAATGGAAGAAGAAAATTATCTAGACACTTCAGTGACTTGGTTGTTTTCTCCTAGGAGGAGTCAAGATGGGTCTACTGGTTTCTTATGGTTTTCCTAAGGAAATAAGCTTCACCTTTCGTCTGAGTCCAGATTGCAACGTGCCGTTGGATACACTACTCCCAAAACGGAGGTCTTGGTAATTATTTCAATTGCAAAATCCTTTGGGACAAGGACTACTTTAATCTTCTTGCCATGTAGTCAGTATTGCCCTGGGGAATCTCTTGGTGCTCTCTATATAAACTCAATATAAGTACTATATTACCCAGAGGAGCATTTCTGAAGTCCTCCTTAGTCAACACCATCTTTTGCATTATTGTCATTTTTGCCACTTGTGTGAGAATCAAGAAAACTTATAATTAACTCCAGATGTAAACGGCTTTACCCATCTTACAGTCCTGCTAATTTGTCTGAACCCAGTGATCCTGCTGCACGTGGTAACAATTATTTAAGAGAAATACAATATTGTGCCAAGCCAATGCACGAGCTTAGGGTCTTTCCTAATCCTGGCACTGGGGTAAACCAATTTGCTCTGTGTCCTCCTGGCTACAGCGCGTCCTCGAGCTCCGCTGCTACAAAGCTACTAAGCCCAGAGTTATGGCCCGTGCGGTTCACACAGTGCAATATATAGTCAGTATTTATAGAAAATTTGCAACCAGAGTTATGAAACCAGCAGAAATTTAACTGAATAGTCACTCCCTGTGTCCTGGGTGGAAGGAAAATTGGCCCCAAACTCCAAATGATGAGAAGATTTGAAAGTCCTTGGAAACCTTTCAAGAAGTCCAACATCAACAGTCTATAACTTGCCCCGTGAGCTCAGTCCTGGGGTGCTTTTTCGCATAACTCAGGTTGTGCAGCTGAATGCTGTCTTGCAAATCCTGTCTCGAAAGTCGTCTTCTGAACTCGTTCGTGGTAAAGTAGTAGATGACCGGGTCTACGCAGGAATTTAAACTGGCAAGACACAAAGCTACAGCGTGAAACACCGATATCACCTTCTGGACGCATTCATTTTTGATCTTTTTGGTTTTGACAAAGAAATCCAACGGGAAGCTGATATGGTAAGGTGCAAAGCAAATCAGAAACACCAGGGCACAGGTGAGAATCATCTTTAAAGCCTTTTTTTTCTCTCCGAGGTCATGTGAAGCAGAATTTCTTTCTTTTAACGACAAGATAGTCTTCCACGAGCAATACAGAATGATCAGCAGGGGCGTTACGAAGCCCAGCAGTTCCCCTATGGTCATCATGGCAATGGAGATGGGGAGATCGACCTCCTTTACAGGCAGGTCCACAAAACACGTGTTTTTGACGTTCTTGTGAAGCCTGAGCAGAAGGAACGGCAGGCAGCCGATGCAGACCACCACCCAGCCCACGATGCTGATGTACACGTCGCAGATGCGCTTGCAGTCGCTGAATTTGAACGGGTACATGAGGAACAAAAAGCGCCTCACGCTGATGCACACCAAGAAGTAGATGCTCGCGTACATGTTGACGTACTTCAGGTAGAAGCAAAGCATGCAGAGCCCTCCTCCAAACTCCCACGTGCCGGTCAGGTAGTAGAAAATCCTTAGAGGCAAGGACAAAACTTGGGACAAATCAGCAATGGCCAAGTTGATCATAAATATTACAGCCCTCTTAGTCTCTTTCATGTAGCCGTAGAAGACCCACAGAGCCAAAGTGTTTCCTATGAGTCCCGGGATGAGGATGAGGGTGTAGGTAATGGCATAGTAAGACTTGAGGTCCGCGTCATTGGAGCACGTCGAGTTGTTGGTCATGGCTGGTGTTCAGACCGGAGCTCGGGCGAGGGGACCTGCCGCGTTCCCAGCTCCCTCCCGCTTCCCTGCGGGACCCAACATTGAAGAGGAGCGGAATAGCTGCACCCCCAGCCTCGGGTTTGCCCCGTTCCTCTGCTTCCCTGGCCTGCTGGGACACGTTCGCCTTGCTCTTCATGAAGTCTCCTGCTGTAGTATTCAAATTGGAGGTACCGTGTGACAATATTGTTGCCTGTTGTCCGGATTTGCCTGTATTTTAAGTAAAAAAGCTCATATCTCCGTGCAAGGCAGCACTTGCAGCATCATCTGGTCCAGCCTTGCAAGGAACCTGGTTCTTTGGTGAGCACCTTGGAGGCTTCCTCGTGCACTTGGCTCATTCTCTCAGCAGTTACTAGACCTTGATATGGTTTGATGACACTGGGATGGTCCACACGAATGCATCTCCGTGTGCTGCAGCACTCCCGTTTGCTGCTGGAGCTGCCGTGTCACCTCTCGGGTGGCATTTCAGGCGCTGCTCTGGCGGCAGGAGCACATGGGACCCTGCAGCTGGAAGACAGAAAGCCGTAAGAGCAACGTCACGCGCGGAGACGGACCGTGCAAAGCGAAGCGTGCGAAATTCCAGGAAAGGAAGGGCCGTCTTTTTGCAGAAAACTTACTAGCGCCTTTCGAGGTGGCCAGTTCTCTAAAAAAGCCCCGTGCTTTGCTTGCTGAGCATCGTGCAAAGCCACAGAGGAATAAAAAGAGAAAAGGGGGTTAATGGCTGCTCCAAAGCAGCTTTTCACACTGCACCCTCCTGCAGAACCCGTCCCTGCTCATATTTACTCTCTACCTGAGCAAGATTCACTCTATCTCGGGTTTCTGCAGCGACTCCTCCAAGCTGCGGGTGCCCAGCCCGGCTTTTCCACCCGAACTCCTTTTGCTTCTGCTTTCTGTTTCGGCTGCTGCCCTTGCCGAGCTGTGCCCACACGTGTGCCAGAAAGAGGGAGGGCTGAGAGGAATTCCCACCCGGAATTCCCAGCCTCTGAGGCCTGGGCTGTGCTGTGATACGCATGGAAATATGGTTTAGCTTGAAGATAAGTAATATTAATCTGAGAGATTAATATTTTCCATCAATTATTGCTGCAGTCCTGAATGGCAGGTCACAAAATGGTATTTTGTCCCCAAATGTGGTCATCTGGAGAAAGAAAGACGAGGGCTAGTGAGGAGCCCAGCGGATGGAGCTCTGGAAATGCCCACGAGCTGCGGCTCGGAGCGCCGCCTCCGCGCCACGTGCGGTGGGAAAAACTGCAGCTTGCTAAAAAAAGATGCAGAAAGAGGAAATTTTGCTTCACATGCCTCGCTCTCTCGCTTCTCTTCGGCGCGTGTGCTACATCAAGGTTTTTTTCTCTTTTTTTTTGTCTTGTCTGGGCTGCTCCTCGCACTCGACTTCCCCTCCTTTCCGTGCGTTTCCCCCTGCGCTCCCTGTACCTTGCCCAGGAGCCCGGCTGGGCACTTTGTGGCCCCTTCTCTTCCACGTTTAATAAACAAAAGCACCAGATGAGGTTTGCAGCCCCCTCCCAACCCGGGCACATCCCCTGGCAGGGATTTCCCGTGTTTTCAAGGGCAGTTTCTGCTCACCAGGCGCCCAAATGCAAGACCTGGGCAGAGGGAAGCAGTTTATAAACATAGCCGTGACATACAGCGATGCTGCTGCTTTTTGCAGACTTACGTTTCAGCAGGAGGTTTGGGGTCCTTGATGGCTAGAAAACCTCTTGTCTGTTTGTCCCGCTTCTCTCCCAGAGCCTAGAATAAGAACAGACATGGTAGTAACTGCAAAAATACAAGTTTTCTGCCCAAACCACTGGCATTGCTGCCTCCTCTCCCATGTGGGCAACTTAGGCTCTTGGAAGCGGGTGTTAGCTTGGATGAAAGCTCTTTTTTTGGCTCTTTTCTGCTTGTTTTTTCCCTCTCTCTCACAGGATCTTTCCCGCATGATGCCCCATACGTGTGTCCAGCAAGTGCTGCTGTGTGTGGGTCTTGCTGCAGAGGAAGACGGACCTTGCGCTGCCTTGTCCTGCCCCGATGATCGGAAGTTTTTCCTCGATAATTCACACTCTTCCTGATAATATCCACATCAACCTGAAGGGAAATCACCCCCGAGGGAAAGACAAGGACGAACGTGATGCGGAGAGAAAGGAGAGGTCAGATTTCCAGCCTGGGTTTGGTGGGAACAGGCTCGGATCACACGCGTGGGTCGTGGCCGCCCTCGCCGCCCTCCGCACGGCTGCGGCGTCACGTGTCACCTTGTCACCCGGCAAGGTCCCCGCTTGGTCACCGCGTCCCCCATGGCGCCGGAGGGAACTTCCCCGTCGAGGGGGCAGGTGATGGGCTGGAAACGTCGGTTCCCATTGAAACAGCAGCCCTTGGAAGGCCTCCTTGCTGGGGACGAGCTCCTGCCTCCCTCTCCCGTGCTCGCTGTCACCGTTGTCCTGCCCCCGGCCTTGCTCCTGCTCCTGGAGTTCCAAACTTCTCTCCATGGGGCTCCATAGCATCCCATGGGAGGAAGATGAGGGTTTTGGCGTCGCGTTACAAGGTGCCCGGGCCTGTTCTTGCCACCCCCGTGAGGGTTTCACGGCCTTGTGTTCTCCTAGGAGGCGTCTGGATCATGGGCAGTGGCTACCATGTGAAATACGTGGGTGCTGTAGGAGCATCCCATGAGTGCGGGGAGAGAAAAATGTGTTGTCCAAGGAGGTCCAGCCGTGTCCAGCGTCGTGACGGTGTCTGTGGTGCTGCTTCTCCCGGCTCCAGCTCTCCTCTTCCTCCACAACCTCTTCTGCTCCCGTGTAGCCTTTCTCACTACGCTGAAACCTCTCCTGCTCCAATGTAACCTCTCCTGCTCCTCCACAACCTCTCCCATTCTGGTGTAACCTTTCCCACTCCACTGCAACCTCTCTGGCTCCAAGGCAACCTCTTCCACTCCGTTATAACCTCTCCTGCTCCTCCACAACCTCTCCTGCTCCTCCACAACCTCTCCCGCTCCGGTATAACCCCTCCTGCTCCAGGGCCCGTCTCCCGCCCCGCCGTACCCCGTGCTGCAGCGCAACCCCTGCTGCTCCACGGGCACTGCCTCCATGGGCAGCCCCTCGCCACGGTCCCCCTTCCCCGCGGGCAGGTTCCTGCCGAGGGGAAGGACATCCCTGAAACCCGGGGCCGGCCGCTGCAGCTCCTCTCGGAAAGGGGGTTGGTTTTCCCACGTTTATTGGCGCCTCCGAGGACTGGGTGCCGGGGCCCTGCCGGGAAGGGGACCAGATCCGGATGCAGCGAGCGGCTCCGGCGGCCGCGTCAGAACGGGCAAAACAACAACCAGAAGAGGCAGCGGGGACAAAAATCACCGTAGTTCATCCCCTGTGACCTGCCCCGCTCTGCACCGCGCCGGCTCCTCCGCTCCCTGCGCAGGGCAGGGGAAGCTGCGGCTGCGGCCGTGGCCCTGTGCGCACCGAGGCCGCGTGCTCGGGGACCCAGAGCCCGCGTTTTGCCCCCCAAATCGCACATTGGGGTTCGAGAGCCCACCGAGACCCACGGCGGGATGTTGTGTTCCATGGTTTGGGCGTTTGGATGGAAAATAACCGGTAACGTAGGTATCTACAGCCCTGCTGAGATGCACTTTTTAAAAAATTCCCAAGCAGAGTATACCAAAGTATCCAAGATGATGGGGACAGATAACCGCTCTGCTCTATGGATTCGTCATGGTTAAGGACAGCCCCAGTGTTCTTCTTCCTAGTGCCAGCTCTTTCTTGATAGTCACGTGGCGGCAGCAGCAAGCACAGCTTCCCAGCTGGACCGGAGTTCAGAATTCCCAAATTTCCTCACCATGACCCCCAGAGCTCCCCCAGGTCCCTTCTGGAGAAGGGGATGTGCGGCGGAGCCAGGAAGCCAGGCTTCAACCCGGCTCCTCGGAGCATCCCGGCGCCCGGCCCTCCCCGCGTTTCCCACGGGAGAATCCCCGGAGCCGCGCGGGCCGCATCCCTCCCCGAATCCCAAGTGGGGAGAACGCCTGGCGGGGAGGGACCCCTCCAGCTCCTACCTGCACCGGCGGCCGCGCGGCTCCGCGGGGCAACCTGGCGGAGGAGGCGGCTCACGGAGCCCGGAG
>JAWLRI010000041.1:1044406-1062183 GCA_034781795.1 Crypturellus tataupa
CTCCCTCTCGCCCCCCCCCTCTCTCCCCCCCCCTCGCCCCAGCCCCCTCTCCCCATCCCTCTCTCCTCATCCCTCTCCCCATCCCTCTCTCCAGCGCCTTCTCCCGATCCAGCAGCCTCTCATCGGGATATCCGGACTGGCCTTCCTCCCGCTGCGCCCCGGGACCGCATCCAGCATCCCCTGCAGCCAGCGCTGCTCCTATTTATAGAGCAGCGTGTCCAGCCGGAGGGCTGGATCCCTGCCCGGGATCACGGTCGCTCCGGGCTCTTCCTCTGCTCATCCTCCTCGCTCCAATGCAGGAGATGGGACCCAAGCGCTGCCCCTTCACCAGATACTAAACAACTTGGTGGTTCTTGAAAACTCAGGCATATTTTTCCTTAGCTCTCCTGGCTCCTTACTAATGCCAAACCTGCAGATTTTACCCCATTTTACACTTTTAACTTTGCAATTTTGCATTTTTAAAGGCAGAAGATAAAGGGGATTTTTAAACTAACCCCGAGGCTTTATCTCAGGGCTTTGATTCTTTGCCTTGCTGCGGGTATCCTGTGGGCAGGAGGCCAAGCGCGTGAGCGGGAGGGCATCCCCTTAACGACGCTGCATCTGCTCCTATCGCACAGGATGCACCTGAAGGATGTATGGAAAAACAGGGCTTTTGAGAAGGAAGAGGGTTTATCCGCAAAGAGCAGCTCCCCTTGGAGCTGGGGCGCTCATCCAGCGTGATTCCCTGCACAAAGAACTGGGAATTTCATGTTTTACCCCCATCTCCTACTGTAATCTGGTTTCACGTGATCCTGAGGGAGCTCCAAGGGCAAAGGAGGCAGGAAGACCAGGGCTCCCGTATGAGAGACGGAGGCCAAGGGAACTGAAGATGCTGTTGTGGGGACAGGGATGTCACCTGTGTGGAGCTACCGAATGTGTTTGTGTGGATGTGGACTCGTTTTTCCCAGGAATCAGGGTAAATAAGCACAAAACAGGCTCGAAGCAAGAGGGAAAGAGAGAGCATGTTTCTCCCTATCTTATTCAACTGGGGTGAAAACCTTCCTGTAGCTGGTAAACAACCTGCTGAAGGACAGCAAAAGCTGATGCTGGTCAATGCACTGGATCATCTGAAGGCAGCTCTGTGCTCTGTGGGTGCAAGTGGTGGCTATGAAATTAGACCTACATTTGCCAAAACACTTTTATTTTTTAAGCATCGTTTTTTGGAAAGAACAACAACAGTAGAACAAGCTACAGTTACCACAGAAATGTCTTCAACTCGTTTGCACTCCATAAATGCAGGATTGTTTGGGAAGGAAATTAGAGTAAGGGGTTCCCAGCCACGTGCTGGGTGATCTAGAGCTATAAAAGGTCCATAAAAACCCTCAAAACGACCCCCAAAGCTCGAGTCTCCTTGACAGATGATGTTGGAAAAGGTCTAACTTGTGAGGAAGATGCTGAGTTGGCAGGAATCACGTTATCTGTGCTTAGCTATCCCTGAGCATCCACCTCTGCTCCCATTTTAAAGGGATTATCCGCAGTGTGTGAACACACTGGAATAATAAACCACCCAGTTAAACCAGTGGAAACATCTCCATTGGCTTCAATGCGAGCTGGACTGTTCACCCGGCAGCTTTCTCTTTAGAAAACCACAACAACTTGCAAGAACACACTGGTTTTAAAAGCTATTTCCTTCAGATAAGCACATTTCAATCCTGCAATATAAGATTATATTTGTCATGTCATAGACCTTAATCACCCTTCTACAAACGGGACAACTACGGTAGCTTATTCTATCGGAAGGGTAGGAATGTCCCCAGGGTCTTTTGCTGGCGTCGGGGTCCTTCAAACCTGCCCATTTGCCTTTCCCCACTGCACTGGGTGTAAAATTAACACACAGAAAAGCTTTGGTTGAGTTGAGATGTAACAGGGTGGAATTAGGTAGGTAGATTGTAGTTCTACTTAAAAGTCTTTCTGAAATTTCTCATATTTTATAGCAATGTGTGAAATGCTGCCACTGATGCAGCCTGAGAGTTGCTCCAAATGCTTTGGGAAAGCTCCGGGTTTTCCAGAGGGAGTAAATCACTGCCACAACGATCCCCAGAAATCCACACGCAGAAACCTTAGAAGTGACCAAAAGCGGGGAAATGTGGCCTAAAAACTGACTTGTATAAAGCACTGCAGGGGAAAATGGGGTTGTATCTTGTGCCTGCTTTTCATGTGCCCATAGTTAAGTCATAAAAGTCATAAAAAATGTAAACATGAAGATCAGGAGAGCGGCCACGGGAGCAAGCTCAGGAGAGGAGAAGGAGGAAACGCGGTGCGTGGGGATGCAGAACGGTCACGGATCATTTGGGGCTGCTTGGGGGTTCTCGTGGGCGTTGCGTTTTCAGCAGAGAAGTCACTTTGGTGGGTGTCAGTGTGCGATGTCAGTGTGTGACTGCCCTGGTTTGGTCACAGAATCACTGAAATTGGGGAAATAGAAGAAAAGCAGCTGGGCCGTCGCCACCGCCTCATTGCGGACCCCTCCTTGCTCCCTCCGGCATTCCCCACTCCAGTGAGGTCCCACGTGGGCTCCACACCAGCCGGATCCACGTCAACCACAAACACACTCTGCTCCTATATGCGTTTCCATTTTGTGTAGATCAGAAGATTCCCACTGCCACAAAATGCCCCGATCAAACCAACCTGCAGGATCTTCCGCAGGATCACAGACAGTCTTGGATGGCAGGTGAAATTCTCTGCTGCTCTTTCAGGCCTTCTTGTCATTCCTTTATGGAGGAGGCGCTTTCTTTGCTCATGAGCCGGCTCCTGATGACCATGCTGCTGTGCCTGGAGATCTGATCCTGAAACTCGGAATTCATAAAGAAATACAGGATTGGGTCCAGGCAGCAGTCCAGGCTGGCGAGACACAAGCAAAAGGGCTGGGTGTAGAGCGTGATGCTGCGTAGGAAACAGTCCGAAATAACGTTTTCTTTCACCATCATGTAGAAGAAGAAGTTGATGTGGTACGGCGCGAAGCACACGAAGAACACGATGGCGCACATGGAAACCATCCGCAGCGCCTTCTGCCTCTCGCCGCTGCTTTCCGACGGGATCTGGAAGCCCCGGAGGGAGACTTTGGTCTTCCACGTGCAGAACAAGATGATGACGAGAGGCCCCACGAAGCCGAAGAGCTCGGCCGTGGCCGTCATGAGCACCGTGGCCACCTTGCTGTGGATCTGGCGGACTTCAAGGTCGGCGAAGCAGGTGTTGGTGCTGTTGGCCAACATGGTGCTGCGCATGATGGGGAAGGGCGAGCACGCGGCGCCCACGAGGAGCCAAACGGCCGCGCTGATGGCTGCGTCATAGCGACGCTTCCAGTCCTTGGCCTTGAAGGGCTGGTAGAGGAAGAGGAAGCGCTGGATGCTGATGCACGTGAGGAAGCAGATGCTCGCGTACATGTTGAGGTACTTGAGGTAGAAGCACAGCAGGCAGAGGAACCTCCCGAAGGGCCACGTGTGGTTGATGTAATAGTAAATCCGCAGCGGCAGCGAGAGCACGTGGGCCAGGTCGGCCACGGCCAGGTTGATCATGAAGATGACGGCTTTGCTCTTCTTGCTGATGAAGCGGCACAGGACCCAGAGGGCAGCACTGTTGGCCAGCAGCCCGGGGATGAAGATGATGGTGTAGGTGGTGGCGTACAGGCTGTATTTGAACGTTATCACGGGATCGGGACAAGTCCGGTTGCTCTGCATCACGACGGGGCCGCTGGACACATTCGGCGCGGGATGGAGCGGGATAGAGCTCATTTCTGCAGGGAATAAAACCAAAGGTTGTAAAGGCAAAGGCATTGCAGGAGGTAAATTTGCACTTTCTTATTTGATTATTTGGTAGCAAGTAGAAGTTTGGAGCTGCCTCCCCTGTGAAGCACCTGGCTTTATTCTGCAAAGTGATCCTCCCACCACTGCTGGGGGGTTTTCAGGCTAATTTAAATATATTTAAACAAAATCCAGATTCAGGAGCTGAAATAGAGACTGCCTAAAAGACATAAGCGTGGGTGAAGCAGTCCCAAGCGGCTGCACCAAGGCTGGGAGAAGCTGCTCTTCCTTTGGCTGCTCAGGACAAGGTTGGGTCCTTGGGGAAGGGTGGCCAGGATGGGTGTTTCAGGGCATTTCAGCTAAAAACAGGGGTGCTGTAGCCCGGTTTCCGGGCATGAACAACCATGTGGATGCCAGCCCCCAAACCACGAGGTTATCGGTCGGGTTCTGCATGGGTTTCTCAAGTCAACGTTGGGTCAAGTGCTGGTGAACCTGCCCGACCCCTTTCCCCTCCAGCGATGTGGAAAGGACAGCAGGGAGCGGGCTCGAAGGCTGTAAATGCCCCGACTGGTCCCAAAGAGCATTGAGCTGTGCTTAAATAACAGCCAGAGACCTAATGTGATCCCAAGCTTCCATTTCACATCTCCCCAGCCCTAACACTCATTCATCGGATAATTCTATTGTAGGATATTTCCAACTCCTGGTTCTCCTTGGCTTCAGATGAGTAGAAATGGCCAAATGTCACAGATGGGGCTTAATAAACTGGGACTTCTTTCTGAGGAGTAATCCAGACAAGAAGACTTTGCTTTCACGGGGTATTTCCCCATAGGGCACTTATTCTGGGTACAGTGATTCCCTCCTCCATCTAATTTAACGGTTAAAAATAAAAGAACGCCAGCGTCCTATTTCATGTGGCTCCGCAGACACTGATTCACTCCCTGTGACTCATTTTCTGCAAGTCTCATTTGCAAGGGGCACTTGCCAGAAAAAGTGTCTATGTAGGTAGATATTAGTAACTCGTGTCCTGTTACTAATGCTTTTTTTTTGCATTATAAAGGAAAAAAAGGAAAGAGTTGGGAGTTTGCAAGCTGGTTTTTCAGCTCGGTAATGGTTGCGGTGCTGGGAGGGCTGTAACTGAGGCTCGGAAACGCTTGCGTGTGGCGAGTGGGTGGCCCAGGACATAGCCCGAGCTCAGGTCTCACACGTGGCGGCAGGAACCACGGGGCCCCGGGAGCCCTGCTGCCGCCTGGAGCCGTTTTCTGCTTAACCTCCTGTTTCCTTGAGTCTCGTTTTTCTCCCAGTCTTCCAAAAACAAGAACTTGATTTATGTCCTGCAGCATCGACGGGTTTAGCAGATGGGCTGCGTTCTGCAGACGCACCAAGGAGTCAACGAGATGTCGTGATCAAGAAAGGCCCAGTTTTGCACCCAGGAATTCCTCCTTTTCGGGAGGAATTCACCTCTTTTGCCCGTCTGAAATGGCATTTTTGCATTGCATCCCAGTTCTTGAATTTCTGGAGCGCGGGTGGTTTGTACTCCATTTGTGTCCATGCCTACAGCTCTAGGTGAACACGTCGCTCCTGTCCCTATCTGCAGTGACAGCTCTGCTCTCTGCAGCCCTTTGCTGCCTCTTCACGTGACATCCCTGCTTGGCCAGAAGCCACTGTCACTTTAGAAGTTATTTGCTGGTTGCATTTCCTTGGGTGTCAACGTTATGACAGGTTCAGTCTGCACTTATGTGTCTCGTGCCAGCTATGGGGTGACCAGGGCAAAGCCACCTGCCCCGTAGGGCACATCTGCAGGGACATTCACGTGCACACGCGTGGTGTTGGGCTCAGCTTGCATCCTTGGGGACACAAAGTGGTGCTGCAGCAGGGACAGGTCCCCCCGGCTCCTCTTCCTCTGCTAATTGTCCACAAGGTGTCAGAGCTCCTCAAGATTTCCGTTCTTGCCCCTCTGAGACAGTCCCGCAGCAGGAGCGGTGGCACCACCGCCTGTCCCCAACTTGGTCTTGCTGCTCCAGGCACCTGCAGCAAGGAGCATTCCCAGGTGCCTCCCGACCTTCATCCCGCTCTTCTTGCTCAGGTTGGAGCCCTATCCATGCTCCTGTGTTGCAGGGAGACAGCGAAAAGCTCTTCCAAATCAACCTCCTGCTGAAACCTTGCTTCCAGAATATGCCATTTCAAAAATATTTGTTTTTAAAAAAAGGTAATAAAAAAACCCCAGTGGTATATAACTCAGGGTTTTATACATTTTAACAAGAGTCTGTATTCCCAGTGTTGCAATAAGGAAAGAATTAAGCATGCCAGCTATTACTCGTAGCTGCCCATTTGGAAACTATTATTCCATGGCAATTCCAGGAAAAGGATGTTCGTCGCGATGGGGCTGAGGAGCCCGGGAACAGCATCCCCAGGCCCCTGTCTTCCCACCGTGTCCATCAGCAGCCGGAGCAGTTAATTTAATTAAGGCGGCGCTGCCTTTCGGCGGCCTCTGCCCTTGCCGTGCGGCTCGGGGGTGTCACGCGATCGCGCTCGCGCTTAGCGCGAAGCCTCTGCAGGCAGAAGTGGAAACTTCTACAGTTGAGGATGTTGTTTGGTTTTTTTTTTTTCTATTTTTCTTTTTGCAAAAAAAGGAAAAGAAAAAAAGAGCAGCTCTGGGCTGCCTGATCTGCAGCGGTGATATGTGCTCGGGGTGCCAACGCTTATCTAATTCTCACTTTTGCAGCTCCGGCAGCTCAGCCGCAGGCACAAGGAGGAGGCGGATGGCAGCCCCGGTCGGGGCTCTCCCTCCCCTGGACAAGGGTCATCCCGGACATGGAGCCGCCTTGTGGATGAGCACCCGGGATTGGGGATGCCCTTGGCAACTGCAAATATGCCCTGAAGGCAAAAAGCCCAAAGCACAGGTCGGATCCATGCTCTTTGCAACAGTGCCCGTGCAGGGTGGCCCTGTCCCTGCTGAGTCCCACTGGGAGGGATCTCTGGTGTCCCGGGACGGATCCCTGGTGTCCACCGGAGCTGAGCTGCAGCTCAGGGCAATTTCCATCTCAACAGTCCCATCTTTGGCGGGGAATGATGCAAAAGCAGCAGCACCGAGGTGAATCTTAGCCTGAGCAAACACGAAGACGAATGCAACCACCCACCTCTGGTTTGGTCACGCTGCGTCTCTAGCTCCAGCTCCGGCCACAGCTCAACCCACGAGCTGAGGGCTTTGCACCATGCAACAGGAAGGCATTTTCCCCCTTTTTTCTTTTAGTATAAATAGCATAAATTACTGCCAGAATGGGCAGATTTGCAGCAATTCCCTCACGGCCAAATGCAATTCTAAAGCAGAAGGCACCTGTGCAGTAACTGGGCAAAGGAAGAAAGTTGTGCCCAGCCAGGACACCAGGATGCCCAGCAGATCTCTGTTTTCCCCAGTCCTGGGCCCTCCTGCCGCCCCGTTTCAGCATCTCCATGCGCCCCAGGGGCCACTTCATCCCGACGCCACACGAGGTGCCACCAACCTCCTCCCGCCGGAGCGCGGAGCTGGGGAAAGCGGGACGGGAGCGCCGCGAGCCGCTTACCTTGTCGCAGGGAGCCGGCGCGCGTGCGGCTGCAGGAGGAAGTGCGAGGGCCGTCGGCGCGCCCGGCCGTCTGGCTGCGCCGTGGTTACATGTGCGGGCGACTGCCTGACATCACCCGTCACCGCCGCGGGGGCCACCGGGTCCCCAGCGCTCACTCACCAGCAGCCCCGGGGTGCCCCTTCCTTCCTCCTCCTCCTCTTCCTCGCTGGGCCCCAATTAGGAAGCTTTGGGCTTCGCTGGCCACAATCAGCAGCAGCAGCGCTGGGCTGCCTTGTAGATGCTTCCCAAATCCATCAGTGCCACCGTTCTGCTAGGGTAAACAGCTCAGATTCAGGCAAGGATGATCCCAAATTATCACTCTTTCCCATGCACTTCTGCTGCCGTGGATGGTTGTTCCCATGGCTTGTCCAAGGAGGTTGGTAAACGCTGGATTTTCTACTGTCAGCTGTTTATTTGGGAATGATTTCTACGAAAAGCAAGAGGGAGCTTTTGGGCATCACTGCGGTGTTTTGGGGCACGTCCTGCTGATTCTGAGCGCAGGAGCCGTGGGGAGGTGCTCGGGGAACCAGCTTTGCCCAAACACGCAGGGACCGACGCGTGTTGTGGCGCCAGGAACACATGGTAGCCGCCCTCGTGACCGTGTCCCTGTCCCTCCTTCATCCCTCCCGCAGCTGCCATTAGAACTGACTGACTTGGGTAACATCCCTCAGAGAAAAGCAATAAAGGGATAAGGTTTTCCTGCCCTAAACACAAGGATGCTGCCCGCACTTGTGCAAGCTGGAAGATTGCATCTATTCAGAAGGCAGGGCCAGAAGGACCAGCCTGAGCCTTGCTATTGCCTCCCAGTTTCCTAATCCAGTTACCCCGGAGGAGGGCAGTGGGATGCAGCCTGTTTTGCTCCTCAAACCGAGTTTACTCTCGAGATTTGCAGACAGCTGCACTGGTTGTTGTTGAACTTTCCTCCACCATCTACCTGCCCGCGCTGTGTGGGTGAAGCTCAGATTTGCATAAGGTGCCTAAAACTGTCCCTGCTTTTGGTTTTAGCTTATCGACCTGCTGGGCTCGCCAGAAATACTCAGCTACTGGAATGAGCTGCACATCTCAGAGCAGCTGCTTGGCCTCTGTGCCAACGCGACAGGCCTGTCCCCATGTCCCCCTGTCCCCCGGGTGCTGTGCTGGCCCCGTGGCTGCAGGATGGATGGGTGGGTTCATGGACGCCCTGCAGAGCAGAGCCCGGACATTCCTTAGCAGCTTAATGCAAAAGCAGAGCTCCAAACTTGCCTGTTTTTCTGCTAGGAAGAGTCTTTCCAACACGCAAGAGTGACCGCAAGTAGAACATGTCACCGTGTCCTCTCCACGCCAGTGCTTCCTCTCCTGAAATCCAAAATACAGATGCGATTTGTCCGACCAGATGGCAACAGCATCAGGGCAGATGAGTTCGCAGAATATTTGAAGCCGCTTTTTTGGTGTGTTCCACATGTGTTGAAGGCAACAAGGGAAAAAAAATCAGTCTAATGAAAAAATTACAGCCCTTGAGTGGGAACTAGGGAAAAACAGCTCCATGTCTAAAACATCGTCACTATTAAAATACATAATACAATGTAATTATTAACATTCACCCGGAAAAAGGAGAAAAAGAGCCAGAGTTGGATTACACGTCAAAATGTTTCTTTTATCTCAATGACTGTGGATAGCAAATTTATTTTGGTGTCAGCTCAAGTATTCCCTGTTTGGACAAGCTCATAGTCAGTAAAAGCTGCTACCAAGAAGTTGTTTGACTTTTGTCAGAAGTCATACGACGACAAGCACAAAGTAAATATTTGTATCCCAGTTGCCCTTATCACCAGTTATTAGGACTTATGCAAAGGAGTCCAAACACTGGTAATAGGACAGGGAAAACACAGATGGGGATTCAAGTACATAAACTGTTTATTTATTAGGAAATGCTCTTCCATGCTCTAGATCAGATAATGAAAAGAGGAACATGAAATGGAAAACATTTCAAAATTCTGCACTTTTCTCTGCGCTCCTAGATGATTATATATTTTTCCCATACTAAAAAAATAGGTAAGGATAGGGAGAGGTGAAAACTGGCTCTGAACCATCATTCCTAATGACCTGTATGTATTTTGATGACAACTGGAATAACATCACTCTTTGATGAATCTCTTACTGTCACATAGCTAAAATTATACAACACAGTTAGTTAGATCATGTTGTTGGTGATTTTCCCTGGCCCTAGTACAAATGCCTGTTATTTTTCTCCAAAGGCCTCTTTGGGAGATTTTATCTGAAATGCAGCATTTTTATTCGAAACGCAGCAGTACTTTTTAATAGGGAAGTCTGTAGGTTCTGCCTTGGGGTGTCACGTATTGCACAGCACAAAACTCACTCTCCCCCATGGGCTCATGAAGCTGTGAACAGGATGCTCTAATGTCCAGGAAAGACTCATAATCCAAGGGCTTCTGCAACAACAGAAGTATTCCTGCCTGATAGCTTAAATAAGTAAGAAAACTTAGACATTTTCAGAGTCCAGGGCACCCAAAACCTTGGCAGAACACCCCGGATTTGATTCAGAGCACCTTGAATCTTTGGAAGTGAATGAAATTCCGAGACTTTCCCATGTGAGGTGTGGGGTTCCCCAGCAGCAGCCACAGGTACTTACCCATTTGAGCTCTTGCTTTTTATTATTATTTACTTCTGAATTTCTTTCTTTCTTTTTTTTTTTCTTCTGGCAGAAACTAGAAAGGAGGAAATATGTATTATATTATATTCTACCGCTTCAGAGCCTCTGAGCAGTATTTTCCGTGCAGCTGCTTCTAAAATTAGCTTCAGCAGTTGTCTTTGGTAAAACGCTTTTGCCCTGCAATTCTGAGTCTCTCAATGCCTAAAATGAAGTAACTTACACTTTTTGGGGGGGATTGGATGAAAGAAAACCTGTGTGGAGGGCCAGGAGGAAGGAATGCTTGCTTATTTTTGTTGGTGGTGATTTTAATCTTCTTTCCTCGCCTTGTGCAAGAGGTTTGCTCAAGTTCTCCTTCCCAGGGCGTCTACATAGGGGTACGCAGCCCCACGCTCTGCAGCAGCTCTCGAAGCCTCCACAAATGATCCCTTTTTATTATCTGCCCAGTATTTTGGGCAAATCCCTGAAGGGTCTTTAGGAATGGGGGCGATGTCAGCGGCACTGCTGGAGGAGAAAGATTTGTGTAATCTGGGCAGACCCAACTAAATGTAGATGTTAAACAACTTGCAAGAGGTTCTGTGTGAGGATTCAGCTCTCCGTGGACTCCTGCAAGATTTCTCCTACTTTCCAGCATCAAATCATCAGCCCAAGGGAACCAAAACTAGCCTAGAAGCAAAGCTGATAGAGTGATCACAATTCTTATATGCCTGTGGCTAACCATTTTTGTCTTGGGAGCTGCTTGGGAGCTAATTGTAAGACTAGTGGTAATGAAAGTTTGCAATCCTGGTGTGAAGTGTATGTGTTCAGGCTGTTGAAATTGGGAACATACCTGCAACACAAGAACTGGTTTTCATGAAATGAGATTTTTCGACCCGTTTTGGAAACGTTGGGGCATTCCCAGCCCCACAGCTTGCCCTGCTGCCGGCGCATGGGACAGTGCGGCCTGCGACTGCAGGGGAAAGCGCGTGAAACCGGTGTGGGAAGATCCCAGGCTCAGAGTTCAGGTATTTGCATGTTTGCTCTACTTCCTCGCAGCCAGAAAGGCCAAAGCAGTTGCTGTGGGTTAAGAGGCATTGCCTGCCAGCACACAGCTGCATGTGGTGCTTTCAGCATGCACGGAGGGCAGAGGAGCACGTGTCAAGGAGGCTGGAAGGAAAACGATGCTGCTTCCAAAGCCATCGGTGTGCCGGTGTCCCAAACACTGCTGTGATGGGGCACGGCAGCTGCAAAGTGAAGGAGCAGTTTTCATGTGAACTGGAATGCAAAAAAAAAGTAAACTTCACGGGGGATTCCCGAGACTGGAAAACACCCTCCCACCAGACAGCAGTCCCCTCTGCCCTTGCAGTTCATCGCATTTGCTTTGTGTGTCTGGGCTTCCCCTTTCACTTCAGCTGGGGAGACAGCAGCACAGGTTTTGGCAAATAGTGACCTTCATGAAATGTAA
The DNA here is from genome assembly GCA_034781795.1 of Crypturellus tataupa. NCBI lineage: Eukaryota > Metazoa > Chordata > Aves > Tinamiformes > Tinamidae > Crypturellus > Crypturellus tataupa. The sequence goes on from JAWLRI010000041.1 coordinate 1,055,870, forward strand.
AAATGAGGAATAACTTGGCAAGGACGAAGTAGGACTGCTAATGTACACCAGGGCACAAGTTAAACCATGTAAGAGCAAAAGACCAAGAGCAAAAGACCAAGCAAGTCAAGCACACTCAGTGCTTTGAGGTCTTCATGGGAGAGGTGGTCCTGAAGCTAATCCTCCATCAGAACCTCACATATCCCTTACCCTAAGTCAAAGCAACTGCAACTGGAGGAAGATAAAACCCTTTGCAACTTCTCTGGCCCTCCACTATGGAATCCCAGTGTGTGGGCTGATACCTGAGCAGCTGAGGGTGCTGCTGGCAGATCCCAGTGTTAACAGCATTCCTGCTCCAGCATCCAGGCAGTGAAGGGCCGGCAGAAGGACCAGCAGATACGGGAAGAGCAGGGCTGCAGTGCAGAGCGCCTGGTACTCGTGCTCTGCAGGACCAAGCTGGGCATTAGCAGGTGTCTCCAGCCACGCAAGTCGTGCAGAGCTGACAGCATCCTGGGGAATTGGTGTGGGAAGAGGCCTGTCTGGTGACACATAGGACAGATGGGATGGATCAGCTTTAACACGGGTCTGGGCATGTGCCTTGCTCGCAGATATAATCCTGTTTAGAGAAAAACACAAGTTCAGTGACGTCAGTGCCTGGCGCAAAGAGATCAGCGGCACAAGTCGTGTTTCAGGTCCACTTTGAGTGCTCCTGCCTGGTAAAGGGCTCCAAAGACAGTGACTCACTGCACAAAACAGGCTCATGAACCAAGCACTTACTCACTGCTTTAAGAGCAGAAACAGCATTGACAGTATCTACAAAACAAAGCAGCTATCACAAGGATTTTACGGATTCATTGGAGATAATGACAAGGCAGGGAAGAGGGTTGCTCCTACCCCTGCTTTCCACCGTTCCAAAGGAGCAGGCTGCACTCTTGGGAGCTGCTTTACTTTCCCAGCCCAAAGATAGGGACATATGTGTATGTACCTGAGGACAGAGCAGCTTCATCTCAGTCCTTTCTGGAAGACGTTAGCTTAACTTAATCCAGTCTTGCTGTTGTTGTTGCTTTTTACCTTACAAAAAAAGTTCCTTATAAATCCTGCTCTTGCTTTTGGCAAGTCTGTGTAACAGACTGTCAGACTGCCCAGTCGTGTTGGACTCCAATAAGGCTGAACACGACCACTTGTGCAGGCCAAGAAGGGAAAGAGCAAAAGAGAGACTTCATAAAAAGAGCGGTGTCTCCCACAAGAAGGTGGATTTAGTCTTCTGAAACTGGTAGGAGGGAGCAGAGCAGGAACCGAAGGGACTGCATGTCAGACCTGTGGCTGCTGCTTCCCATTTTCCCATGCTTTTCTTTGCTTGCATCTCCTGAAAACTGTAACTCTGGAAGGAATGAGTAAGTCTGCACTATTACAAGCAGTTACTTTTGGATAGAGGAGTCAAGATTTCCTTGGCAATGATAATTCACTGGCCCTGTTGATGTTTCAGGCACTACTTCTCCTTTTGACGACCTCTCAGCCCCCTGTCTTTAGCTCGTCTCCTTTTTCTATTTTCTCTTTTCAAGTTGTCTTTCACGCAGTGGGAGCTGCTGTTCTCTGACACCTGGGGAGGAAATGCAACACAAAAATATCCTCGTTATGTCAGCAGCATTCTGCAGTATTGCCATGTTTGAAGCAAACAGAGATCATCCTTCAGATTCTGGGATGACACCAAAAAGCTCCATGATATTCTTCTTACTGCCTCCCTATCTTCTTACCTTTTAGCTTCTCACCCTTTTTGTTTTGTATCCACAACATGGACTGTATCAAACTACCAGTTGTTTAAATACTATTTTTCAAGCTTGGCTTTCGATAGTCGCCCTGAGAGATTGGACTTTAAGTGCCTGCTTCTAAGCATACATGATCAAATGGAGAATTATTTAGCCAGGAAAAGGAAATTATGGTTGCTCTGGAGTCAGTCTAAATATGTTGCTCCTCTACACACTATTTGCACTTGTAGAGGAAAAGTGTGTCTGCTAGTTGCACTGAACCAGTACCACAAGCACTGTCTGTTCATTAGGGTTTAAATCTGAGGTTTAACTGTCCTAATCCCATGCAAATTCTCCACCTGATTTCTAGAGCTGGTAAACCGTTAACCTCTCTGCACGGAAATTAGGCTTGCTTAAAGCATGCTTGAGCTGTGTGTGCAAGCATTAATGGGTTTTACTACCAATATGTCTTGGCAAATGACTTAACACGTGCACAACGCATGACTTCACACATGCACAAAATCTATCTGAAGGTGAAATCAAAACCTAAACTCCTATGAATTTTTAAAAACGGTGGGTTCTAATTTGCTTATAAATTTTGATTTTTGCTGTTTTAAAAGGAAAACCTCCTTGAAAAGCTGTTTGAGGGATTTGGAAGAAAGCATCTGGGACTGGGATAAGGCCTCTCTACCTAAAGCCTGCTCAGACACTGAGGAGTAAGGGCTCCATGTTAAAGAGAGCAAAAATTCTTAAAAAAATCTATACCTAGACAAAAAGCAAACTTCCTTACCTCCCCTCTTCCCTGCAGCCAGTGCAATAATCCCACATGGTCTTGGGGCTATTGGACTGAGCCCCAGATTTCCAAGAAGCTCAGATGAACCCTGAGAAATCAAGGCATAGTTTCAATGTAACCACAGTTTGTGTCGGGTTCCAGCCTAGAAATGCTCATTGGCTTTGAACTAGAACTGAGCTCTACACTTTCTCATTCAGGCGCGATTTTACGGGGTTTATTTCGCTCTGTGTTTCTCTATTTTGGCATGCAAAGCTCTTCATGAAACTTCTTTTTTTTTCTGTTTATTCTTCATAAGAAGACAGATGTTTCCTAGGTCTGTTAGTAATCCTCAGGTTCCTCTTCTGCATCCGTCTCTCTTCCATCTCCACTTTTCCCACGGTTCCTCAGCATCTTCGTATCTAGATAAAAACATTTTTAGCCAAAGGTATCTTGGATAGTGATATCTGGTAAATGCATGATCCCATGCAGAGTCTGAGAATTACTGCACAGTTAAAAAAGAAAGAAAAAAGGAAGAAATTATTGGTTTGTGGTCAAGGCACGAAGAGCAATGTGAGAACTTTAATCAATAAAACTGTTGTCAGGATGTTGTAAAGATCAGTCATGGAGACTCTTTCTTTCTTTCTTTCTTTCTTTCTTTCTTTCTTTCTTTCTTTCTTTCTTTCTTTCTTTCTTTCTTTCTTTCTTTCTGTCTTTCTTTCTTTCTTTCTCTCTCTCTCTCCCTTCCTCCCTCCCTCCTTTCCTTCTTTCTTTCCTTCTTCTTCCCTTTCTCCTTTTCTCCTTTTCTTCCTTTCTCTTTCTCTTTCTTCCTCTTTCTCTCTCTCTTTCTCTTTCTTTCTTTCTCTCACTCTTTCTCTCTTTCTTTTTCTCTTCTTTCTCACTCTTTCTCCCTTTCATTTTCTTCCTTCTTCTTTCAAGAGACTAACAGGAGGCAGCACAACACAGCCACCGCATGAGGAACGCCAAGTTACTCCTATTAACATGTATTAATTAGATTGCCACAGAGCAGACGGCAGCAGCCTGGCCCAAGCAGCATCCTGCCTTTTGTCACCGGCCTCCACAGATGCCGCAGAGGAAGGAAAGAGCTGCCGTCTGCTGTGTGTGTGTCTTAACCGGGGGGAAATTCCAGGTTGAGCACGGCAGGGCTGCAGCCGAGCAGCCTCCAACCATCCTAACCCGCTGCGGCTTCTCCGGGATGTCCCAGCAGCTTGGACGGATACGCAGTGACCGGGAATGCCGCATGGGACAACGGACAGGATAACCGTGTCCTGAGCAGGAGCTTGCAGCAGGAGCAAGGGACAGTGTCCAAGGAGACCCCAGGTGCCCGGCACAGCCCCGGGGACGAGCTCTGCCCAAGCCGTGCGGCGGAGGCGCCGGGCGGGCGGCACGCGCGGCCACGGCACATCTGCGGGCAGGAAATGTTCGGTGCTTGCAGGCAGCACGGCTTCTCGTTAGCACTGACAGAGCGATTAATCTCCTCCCCCGGGGAGCGCACGGCAGCAGAGCGTGTTCCTGCCCGCGCAGATGGAAGCTACTGCAGAAGGGAGAGAAGCAGAGGGAGGGTTTTTAATTCCCAGTGGGATGCTGCTTAAATGTGATCTCCTCGCAGAGCCTGGACTTCTGGTACAGTCGAGACAGGGATGTGAGCCTACCTCAAATGCCAACCCTGAGCCCTGGTGCCCTGGTGACATGAAATTCCCATTTCTGTGGCCACCATCCCAGCTGTCTCCTGAATTCCAGCAGGATTTAGGCATTAGTTGGGTGTTACCAGCTGCAGGCTGGCAGTTCCCAACACATGGCACAGCTCTAGGGACCCCGAGTGTCCGGGATGTGCAGCACTTGGACACGTCCAGGCCAGTGGCTGCTGCACGGGATTGTGGTTTTGGTACCTGTTCTACCAGAGCCAAGTCCTGTGTTCAAGCTCAACTTTGCGAGGGTCTGCTGAGGAAGAACCGATCACCAGGGAAGACAATGACGTTTCCTCATTTGAGTCACCAAATAAAACCCTGAAAAAAAAGAAAAAAAACAGCTTTATTTTCAGCCCATTTCTTGTCAAGCCCTGAACACAGGGCTGCTATTGCTGGCGGCTGCAGGACCCGCGCACCAACGTGCTCTGCGCTCACTGAGGTTTCACATTTGCTCATCGGATGTTTCTTTGCAGTGACATGCCTGGGAACGGCCTCTCCTCCTGTGGAAACCTGCCGTTTGCTCCACACTGCACGGCCTGTTTGTATGGCAGAAGCATAAACATGCTGGCCAGGATCCAACCCCGCTCGGGATGAACGACTGATCCGGAAAGCGGATCCCAGTGCCTCCTGCTGCAGCAGGCATCACCCTTGGGCTGTTTCTGCGTGCTGCGCTGCACAGCACGAGCTGCCTGGATATTTATGCAGTGTTGTGGGCAGCCTGTTTCATCAGCTGTGGCTACATCGCTACGAGCTCAGCAGGTCTGAAGGCTCTTAGGTATAACAAGAAGCACAGACCCATGACCCTGCACTTACATTTGATTTATTAGCTGAGCGCCTTGCAGCTTTTAAGGTGTTTTGCACATCACAAAGTGTTCCGAGGCAGTGGGATTAGCCCCTGTAGGGAACCAAGGACTAACATGCTGATTTCTTGTCTGGGTCTTGGTCGCACACAGCCGTTCATGCCGCGTTCACGCAGCTCTGCGGTTGGTCCCCGAGCGAGGACGCGATGGGCAGTGGCTGATTCACACTGGGTTTTGCTGGTGGGTGTAACCAAGCCAGACCTGCTGGCCAGCCCACGGTCCTCCAGGAAGATCCTCACGTGTCTTGGGACTTTTTAGCCTTCTTAAAGACTGTGTCCAGTGTAGCTGGTGGCTCTCAGGTCATTCCTTCCCAAACAGCATTCCATTATCACTCCATTCTGTGTCATCTAGAAGGAGATGGGGCAGATGTGCCACCAGCACCTGTGTCTTGGGCACTTCTGCCCTCTTCATGCTCTGTTTGCACTTACTAACCTAAACACTACGGTCACCACGGCTGTTCTCCAGGCGATGCCACCTTTCCTCTTTACTTGTCCATGTACAACTCTGGGTTCAGTTTTTGTCTGTTCGTTTATTTTTCTATGCGGCCCTTGAAAAAGGACTCAAAAACATGAGACCAGTAAAGGCAAATAGATAGAGAATTGCAACAGGAATTTTGGGTGCATTTGCAGGAAGGTTGACCTGGTTGGTGTTCATTGCTCTGTGTGCCCTCGGGCCCTAGAAGTGAGAGTTTTGGTGGTTTTCTGTTTTCACAGAAAACCGGGCTGTTTGCATCACCTCTTGGAGCAGCCCCTATGAGAAAGGACAACCTTGAGCAGCAAGGTGGAGAACAGATCTGTTTCACTTGAGATTTTACATAACTTCAAACCGCCTGAATAGCTGCTTCCCCTCAAATAAAAGGGTTAGAGTGAATAAAAGACTTACCAGCTTCAAAGCTAGGTGCTCCAGTGGCTAATTCTTGGCTTTTGCAACGGATGCAGATTCTCTTAAACTGCAATCTGGAGCACACGCCTGAGTCAGTCACTCCTCTGGTCCAGGTACATGCAGGGCTTGGAGCTATTTGTGCTCAACCTCGTTTGGTAACCAAAGAAACGGGCATGTTTAGGGTGGGATATAGTTATAGGTGTCTATTTTGGGAGATAAATGTAGCCATCGTGAATGTCTGCTTTTCAATGGGGACTAAAAGGCAGTCTAGATGACTAGGTGCCAGCTGAATGCATAGAATTCCCATGACGATGCTATGAATTCCCATCTGAATTCTACGAATTCAGATGGGAATTCATAGCATCGTCAT
>JAWLRI010000041.1:1062366-1083348 GCA_034781795.1 Crypturellus tataupa
GGGAATTCATAGAATCATTACGGGAATTCATAGAATCATCATGGAAATTCATAGAATCATTAAGGTTGGAAGAGACCTTTAGAGATCACCTAATCCAAACCCCTGTAGAGTTCACCATTTAAGCTGCTAATTTTCTATTTTCTCCCCAAATCCATTTTTGCTACAGCCTGACATTTCCCATATAAACGTCAGCAGCCGGAGCTGGGCCCATATCTCTCCAGCTACTGCTTTTCCAGCTACTGAGCTGTGTTTTATCCTTTGAAATATGAAATCACAACTAAAGGGAGCACCTTGTGCTCCCATCCTATATGACCCATCTCTTCCTCTCTAGCAAAATTGGATGGGAAGTTCATTTTAATCCATACAGTTGTAATCATGGAGTAAATTACAACTATAATTTACTCGTTGCTTGGTTTTCCCTGCTATTTTAAGTTGGTTTTTTTTTTTCAGTTTTAAACTCTGGCTAAATGGACTTTCCCTTGCAGCAAATCTGCCTTCAGAACAGGAAGGATCTCAACTTTATAAAGATTTATATCCCTTTTAACCTAATTACATGACTATTTGTCACAATAAGCTTCAGCACCGCTTCAGATAGTGAAATTTCTTCTGTGAGCAGCTCCTTGCCCCGGGCTAAGAGGTTTCTGCGACTGAAATCCACTGAGATGAATGTAGATGTGCAAGAAAACCGAAAATGTGCTAAAATCCGGGGCTTGACCGGAAATGTGCAAAAAAAAATTATGTGGACTGAGAAACACGATATACCTGGAGCAGTATAAAAGTGTTAAACCCCATAAAGTGATTATTTTAAGCTGAAATTATTTTGAGTGTTGTCAAAAATAAAAGAGCAAGAGTGGAAAAAAAAAATCTGTATTGTAGATGCAGGGAGAGCAAAAAGGGGTGATTTCCCTGGTACTAAGGCTACGTGAGACGAGGAAAAAAGGTTTCTTTGAGACAAGAACCTTAACTTCGGCAAAATCTCTTGTTTTTTATAGCAAAAGTACAGTAAAAGCTCTTATCTCCGCGCCCAGCAGACATCGTTTCCATCTGCGCAGACGCTTCCTCCCGCCGCACACGTGTGCCCGCGCGGCCTCTCCCCTCCCCGTTCCTCTCTTACTTTCCTCTCCGTCGCTGTTTTTTGGGCGGTTTTCCTTTTTTTTACTGTTTCTCCTCTAGTTAAAACTGCCATGGGGCCGGTAGCGAGGCCGGGCCGGCTCCTTCCTCCCCGCAGGCCGCATGGCGGGCGCCGCGGCCCACGGCCGCCTCACGCAGGAAGCGGCTGGCGGGCAGGGAGCCGCTCGCGGCCGCCCCCGCGTTGTCTCCACGTACCCAGGGGCAGAATGGGCTGCCCCGACGGGGACGATCACCTCACTGGGCTCCCCGGGGAGCCGCGAGGAGGCCCAGGGCGCCGGCAGCGCCGCGGCAGCCATGTTGTCTCCACAGGGCCGGTGGCCATTTCGTGTCCCTTGTCCCCCCACATTGCACAGGCTGGGGAACACGGTGTTTTCCAGCATCTTGGAAAACACCCCATTTCCATAACCACATCCAGCAGCACCTTTGCTCTTCCTCTCTCTATGCAGAAGCTTCACTGCTCTCCTCACAGTGCTCGCATCCTCCATTTTCCCTCTTGCACCTCTCCTAGACCTGCTTTTTTCCCGTTTTTCTCCTCATTTTCCATTAGTTTCCCCCCTGCTTCCTTGCACCTCAGCCCTTTTTCAGTCCAGCCTGCAGTTCTCTGTTTAGTGCCCGTCTTCCTCGCCGGTGCTTTCCCGTCATCGCGTCCTGGGGACGCTGCAGCAGGCGCCGTTATCTCCCCATCTCCTCTTGGCTTTCACTCCTGTTTCTGCACTCGTTACGCCCCTGTTTCCTGCTTCATCAGCTTCCTTTGCCTATCCTCTACCCTCTGCTGTCTCTGAAACCCTCCCTGGTCTCTAAAAAGACCTTCATCACTCTCAGCTTGTCCAGGTCTCCGTCCTCCTCGTGCCTCCGACCAGGTCCAATTTCACCTCCTTCTTTCTGGGTCTTCCCACATCCACCTCCTTCCTCCTCCTCTTCTTCCCATGTTCTGGTTGTTGACAACTCTCTTCACTCAACTCTTCCTCCTCCACCACCTTCTCCAACGTCTCCTTGTTCCTTCCTCTCCTTGCAGGCTCCTCCTCATCCTCCACAACCTCCATGATTCCTCTTGGGTTTCCCTTCTGCTTCCTCATGCAGCGTGATCCACTCTGACAGCTCCAGATTTGCTCTTTTATCCCACCCCCTTTCCTTAGTCCCGTGGACATCTGGCAAGGACCCAGATTTTCCCTTTTCTCATGGGATTTCTCCTTTCTCGCCAACGTTGTGGTGTTGAACTTAACCCCAGGTTAACCAAATCCCGTAATCGAATCCCCATAATTCTAACACTTCCTGTCACCTTGTTTTTCTGCACGAGACGTTATGCTTCCTGCTTCTGAATCGCATTTCTCACAAAATGTTTCTTTTATTTTCCCACAGAGAGAAAGAAGAAACCCACAACCATTAACTGAAGTCACCTTGAAGTCCTACCCAGCCTTAGTACTTTCTTCATCCAACCCTATTTTGCCCTTGACAGTCTATTCAAACTGCTCATCAAAGTGTCAAATTATCTTTTCAAGAGTCATTTTTAAAGGCAATTTTCAATCTATTTTCAATCTTCTTGTCCCCTCAACCAGTACTGACCCAACCATGCTCTTCCTGCAGCATTTGTCTTCCTGTGGTAGCCAAAATGCAGGAATATTCTGGTCTTTCCTATATCTCTTGTCCATCTTTTGGTATATCTTTCTCCCTGAATTTTATAGGGTTCATCCTGTATTTGAGAAAGAAGTATTTTTTTTTCTATTGGGTTGTTTGATTGCCTTAAGGAATAGAGATTTATTAAAAGAATCATGAATAATTGGTTGCTGTTAAGGATAAGAGATTCCTCCCCAAACATCATCTGCACAAGTAATGTCCCCAACTGTCCCCTTCCTCTTCTTTTGATGGCACCTTCTGGAACATCAGAAAATACTTGGCCTGTCATCAGAAAAGGGACAAGAAAGATGTGACACAGTGATATTATAGTGGGTCCAAACAAACCACCAGTGCTTTCAAGCTGGGATTCATGAATCGCTTTCTAAGAGGTGTGAAAGTGGGGGCAATAAGAGTTACGCTCTTGTAAACCTCAAAAGAAAAATAATTTGACTTAGGTTTGGGTGTTGGGGTTTGGAGGGGGTTCTTTTTTTCCTTTTTTTTTGGTTTTAACCCCTTTGGCTGTGTCTCCTTTGATGTTCAGAGTTTCACCTCAGTGTTTTGAGAAAACTGCGGGTCTTTCAGAGTGCCCTTCCCATTACTATTCCCAGTCAACCGTGTTCATTGCTGGAGGATAGTGAAGGCATCAACACTCTTCTTGGCCACTCTTTAGGCTGCCTTTTAAAATGCCTTTTTCCCCTGAATTCTACTCACATATCGGTTGCACTTTTAATGTGTAGGCAACTTTATGAACAAAGGACTGGGGAGTCTAAAAATTGCTTTAAAAAATCTCTTATAATGAGCACATTCCCTTTGAGGGTAACAACACTTTGGATGAGGGGATTCATAGGCGAAATCACCACAAAGCACACGTGGAGCCCCAGTTTTTCAAGACTAATCACTAATTCCCAGCATTTACAGACTGCTGTCTTCTACCTTCTATGATAATTCTTGCCAGGGGTGATGCTGGGTGCCGTTTCAAGATCATTTTGATAATCCACAACTCAATTCTCAAGGCAGGGATGGAAGGAAGCCTAGAAAACGGGCACACTTGGAATTTGTTTCCCCTTCCCATGCCTAAAGCAGGGAGGAGAAGGCAGGAGACCACGGGAGGAGCAGACCAACCCGCTCCCTTTAGGATGGCTCTGGCTTTCCTGCTGCTTGTGCCACCAGTTTTCTTTATTTCAGCACCTATCTGAAGGCAGAGGATTGCTGCATGCCCGTAAGTACCTTCAAAACAGCTTTGCTCCCATCTACTGGCTGTGCTTCCTAGGGCACTGCTTCTCCTCCACCTCTATTTTTCTCTCCAAACACATGAGGGCAGTAAATGCCTTATATATATTTATATGTATGTATATATATATATAAAAGTAAAGTATAAATATTAAATTTATAATCCTTTTCTTTACAGCCACTTCTAAGAAGTATTTGTGCCTCCCTAGCATGTTCCTTATAAAAGTACAATGCCTTCTGCAAATTCTTCCCATATAATCAGTCCCCGCCGTATTCCCAGTGTGTCAGAATTCCCTCCGGGCACGATTTGCATCGCGGTGTTTGGTCTGTGGGTGCTACTCGTGCCGATAACACGTTTGGGAGTTGGGATGGCAAAATCTGTGTAATGGGAAAGCAGTAGGTGACATCAAGGCTGCAAACTCATCCCAAAGGAATTACCAGTGGTGGATTAAAGAAAACGTGAGCTTGGAAGAGGAGGATCTGCAGCAGTAACTACAGGGGAGAAATCTGGATTTCTCCCATTTCTCCCATGAACATACGGTGTGAGGATCTGGAATGTCTCTGTGCTGCTTGGAAAAGCAGCTTCCAGATAATCTGAGGTGCTTGAAGGACCTTTGTGATTGTGTTTTTCCTTTTACTTACAGGCTCCTGTGCATCTTCTCACCGTGATGTATTTCACTGATTTCTCTCGTCTCCGGTTCCCGCTGGCTTTCGCGTCCCGCGCCTGCCCTCTGGTGTTGCCTAGGGGAGAGCAGGTAAAAAGGAAAAGTGAGAATAATTTTGAGAAACTTGCCGTTTCTTTAGGCCCTCGCTGTCTTTAGGAGCTTGCTTAGTCTCTTAGTTAACCTGAGCAAGCCATGAATTAAGCCTTGAGCATCCTTGGCTCGGAGTGAGGGGCTGTGCTGCCCTCCACAAGCAAAAAGAGTCTGTTAAATAAGGTACTGACACCTAAAAGCAATAAGAACACGTGAAATAAAATAAAAAATAAAAAATAAAGTTAATTAAGTACCGACATATGATATGGAGCCAGATGTCCCTGCTATTCGGTGATGCTGGCACATGTTGGTCCTTCCCTGGAACTAACCGCTGCTCCCAACCTCCTTCCTTCCAGGATCTTCCTCGAGTTGAGGTGGGGAGCGCGGGATGACCCCAGTCCCCGGCCTCATCCCGGGGCTCCTGCTGCAGCACAAGGAGGGCTCCTGCCCGCGGATCAGTCGGAGATGTCTGATGAGCAGCCGGGGGGATGCAGGTAGCCACGGCCAGCACAGCATCCTCGATCTGCCTCTCTGGAGCTGCAAACACCCAGGAGAAACACTGATATTGGCTGTAAACACTATTCTGAAAGAACATCACAGCTCTGCTAGAGCTCCAGCGTGAAAACGGGGGCGTCCGCAGTGTTTCAGCATCACTGGGGAATGCACGTCAAGGATTGCTGCAGTGTCCAAAGTGACATCCAGCACATGTGGGACATTTGCAAGCAAACAGCAGGAGCTGCGCATCCCTCCTTCTTGCAGCTTCGTTATGTGCCCAGGACAAGGGCAGGAGGTGGCCGCGCTCCTGCGAGCTCGTGGTTTGCTGCTTATTTTGCCCCTGTGAGTTCAGCAGGATTTCCTGGTTTGCTGCTTCAGGTGTCCGAGCGGCTGCAGGCTGCGGGCTCCGCGTTTTGCTTTGTGAGTTTGATCGAGTAAGCGAATAAAGAACAGAAACGTCAGCACTTCAGCCCATGGAGAGGCTCTCCAGAGGACGATTAGTTTCCATGTCACCCGTTTGTCCTGCTCTTCCTCTGCACATCAGCGTGACTGTAAAAGGGAATTGTTTCCATGCGTGAGTCCGTGCGGATCTCCGATGTCCACACCATGGAAAACGGAGCCAGTTCTGCTCTCTCGCCCTGTGCCTTGGCTGGAGAGCCTCTTCCAATCGGGAGCACAATTTTAAGTGGAGTACGGGGCGTAGAAGAGCAACCACCAGCCTGCGGATCCCAAAATGAAGGATTTTTGCACTAGAGGAATTTGTGCTTTTAATTTAACTTAAGAAATAGAGATGTCAGTGTGTTTGTCACCAGATTTTTGTAGTGGTCAAGGTAACAAAGCACTTGTAGATAATAACTTTTCTGCTTCGCTGCTCTCCTGAGGCCACCTTAACCAGGGTTGTTATGGAAGCTCAACGCTGTGAGCCCGTGTGAGCAAGGCTGTAACTTGACTATGACTCAGACACCAGGAGGAACTGCATAAAAAGGTTCTTTTATCCAAATATCTTCAGTGGGGATCACCTGCAACCAAAACTGCTGCCCCGATTTCCTGCTCCAGGCACATGCAGACTGCTGCAGTGTGCTAGGAACTAGTGTGAACCTATTTTTCATGGCTAGAAATAAATAGCCTTTTTTTAGGATGTTCTCCAAAGTATCCCTGGGACTTTATATAGCCAAAGCACAGTCATGCAGCCTCGGGATTATCTGCATCCCTTCCTCTTGCGATTTATCCCGTGTTTCCTCAGCTACAGCATTGTTTTCCAGACGGCTCGGAGCTTCCTTCCTTACTCGCTTTCAGTGTTCCCAGTTCGGAGCAGCATGAGTCAGAATCCAAACACCGGCCAGCAGTTTTTTCCCCAAGAAACCTGGCAGTCCCTGGGACCTTATGAAGAGCAAAACCTTTGGAAAGGCTGAACTTCATCCCTACGACATTGACGGGAGAGAGGGGCTTTTCCAAGCACTTCTTTCCTTAGCCCTAGGAAATGACAGAGTTTTGCCCCGTGGTGTGAAGTTCGCTCCAACCGTGCTGCTTCCTGTGGACTAAGCTGTGACCTTGAGCTGCAAAACTTGGCTTTATTTGATAAACACCTCCCAGCGCTGGCTTAGAGAGTGTTATAAAACTGAGGTATCAGCTCCATAAGTACCTGTGGGCCCCTCGCAGGGCCCTGGCTCTGCGCTCGGGGGGAGCACGTGCAGCACTGCCTGGGTAAATCCTTCCTGCAAATGCAGCCTTTAATCCAGCTCTGCACCTGGGCGATTCATGCATAGGCTAATATTAAAAAATATATATTTAAAAAGAGGTAAAAATATACTTGATATGTTTTCATGTGAGAGCATGGTGGAACAAGCTCTTTCACTTCAAACTCTGCAAGAAAAGGAGGTGAATTGGATGCCTCATCCTTTCCCAGAGCCCCTCGGTTTCTTTCCATTGCAGCTGAGCGGGACAAGGCCGGTAAAAATATATCCTGCCCCCGGCTCCGGCTGCAGCTGCAGGCTTGGTCTGGCCGGGTGAAGCTTGGAAGCGGGACAGGTTGTAGGAGCAACTGCCCGGAATCTCCTGTGTGACCCCCGTGTCCCGGAGGATGTTTTAGGGAGCAGGAGGAGCAGCCGCAGCCTGGAGAGGTGCGAGCGCTGCGCGGGGCCGGCCTGGGTTTCCTGTGCTAAGCGCAGACACCTGGGGTGCCGATCGGGGCTGGAGATAAAAATCATCGTTTCTGACCCTGGCGGGGCACTCAGGAGTGCTTCGTGACTCAAGCAGTTATATCATTTGCTTGCACATTGGTTATTTAATTTGCACGTCTGTCCGGAGTCCCTCCCTTGTGCAGAGCATCCTGAGACCACCTTGGAGGCTGGGGGGACCCTCAAGGACTCATTTCTGCTGCAAATCTCTGGCCAGAAATGGGATTTCCCTGCCCTGGATTCTCCCAAAGGAAAGGCAGGAAGACGGGGGCTATTCTGAGAGCTCCCAATGTGCAATGCCGTGCTGGAACCGGAGGGTAATCCCAGCTCCAGCTGTGAACCCGGAACATCACGGAGCTTCTTGCACCATCACCGTCCTCTTCTCTATGTCTGCTACCTAGATCTGCATCTTTACCAAGGTATCTATGCGCACTTATATATTCCCTTCCATGCCACAATATTTCAACATATCTATCGGGAAATATGTGTCTCGTGGCTCTATCTTTGGCTCCTTGAAATCCTACCAGCTCCAAGTGCAGCTCAAGCGACTTGGCACCCGTTTCTGCCCAGGAGCCCTGGCCTCCTGCACCCCTGCACGCGCCTCGGGGACCCTGTTTGTCTTGGCCCCCTCAGGGCTCATCTGCTGCGGAGTCTCCCGGCTGTTTCTTTATTTAAACCGCTCTCCGCGGAGGGAAGGAAGGCGGGACGTGCGTGCAGAGGAAGGAGGCTGCTTCAGAACACCACGTTTGGAGGTGACCGTGGTGCCAGAACAAATGTGCACATCGTTCAGGGTGGTTTTGACTCATTTGTTCCTCCCACCTCAAAAAAAACAGGAATTCCCTGCTTCCTTGCTTACTAATTAAATCTCTTCACCTACAATAAACCGAGAGGGTTATCAGCGCAGCAATGTGCGGTCAACTGGTGTTTGGAATGGCTCAACGGGAAGTTTGGTAAAGAAATACAACTTGAGCAGCTCAACGGGGTTGATTTTTGGGCACTTGAGCTGGTTCCAGGCATTCAGCTGCCCTGTTTCTGTGGTGGTCGGATGGCTCTGGTCCCACCGAGCTGAGTCAAGCGGGAGTCTCTCAAGCAGGGAAGAATCACTTGGCAACAGGTTGCCCTTCTCCTCCCTGCTCTAGTGGGAAATGCTGGACGATGGGTGAAAAACAATAACAAAAAAACACAATTTCCACCTTGTCCTGGTTACAGATTCCCATAATCACACTGCAAAAGTGTCCTGTAGCTGCAGCGGGGCAAATTAGTGATGCCCAAAGGCTGCTTTTGTGTTGCATAGGCAGCAGAGAGCAAGGAGAGAGCAGGAAAGCTCCATGCTGATATATACAGGGTGAGGAAAGCATTAAGAAGTTGCTTTCAAATGAAATGTTGCCAATTGAGCACTCTAAAGATGAGGAAGGAGACTGAATTGACTGCAAGTTAGCAAAAGGGCAGGGGAGCCCCTGAGAAGGATGCTGTATATTGGGGCACTGATGATGATGCTCATGCCTAGAAATATTCTCATGCTAAAAGTCCTCACCCCATTTTCTGGAGCAGCATGGCCAGTGCCTGACCTTGCTAAATCATGCCCTACACTCATGCAAGATTTTATTCCATTTTTTTAATTATTTTCCGTTATTCCCAGATAGGAGTGTTTTACTACCCATATTCTTTTCAAGGCACTAACATACAATGACAGGGCAGACTCTAATTTGTCATGTAATAATGACACAAGGCCACGATTACAACAGGATAGCAAGTTTTTCTCCCTTTTTATGCACGGGATCTTTGTAGAAACATCTTCCAGCGCAAGGTGTCACAGTGCTGTCACCCTCGCAGTGGCGCCTGGCTGTGCCCGTTTGGCACTGAGCTGTGGCACACCAGTGTGGGGAGCACTTTCCCCACTTGTCCTCGTGCAATGTGTTTTATTTAGCAAATGCAAAGCTATTTGGCAGCTGCTGTGGCCTCCTCGTCTGCCTTGGGAGCTCTTTGGATGCTGCTTTGCTGCTGAGTGACTGCAAAGGGAGCCCCGTGCAATGCCCGGGTCACCTGAGCGCAGGACAAGCTGGGGGTCTTCATATAAAAAAGGGAACAACCACTTTCCCATCCTTAGAGTTTCCAGGAAATTCTCTGTGTGCAATGGATGTAGTCAGAGTTTCTCCAGAGGGCTGCAGAAAACCTTCAATTTAAATATTATTCCAGGTAATACATGTATTTATAGAAGGGAGGATAAATGAGCACACTCACACGGACTGTTTTGCCGGAAAAAGAAGCTTTCCTTTTTCATCATGCGCACGCACGCACGTACATAAAGGAGCAAACAGTGCAAAAAACCCCGCGTGCTGATGCCTTCGGTGCAGTGTTTGCACTGGGCAAAATCCCACAGGCAGGGAAAAGCTAGAGCAGGATTTTCTTAGGAAATCTACACACAAATATTTTGGGAAAAGGGACAAATGATGCAATTACTCGACCCTAGCGGGAAACCACCTGACTCTCCTTTTTGCCCTGGTGTTTGCGACTCCTGATACTTTTACAGAGGAGAGGGGAAATTTAAGAAGTTAGAACCGCCGGTGCAGCTAAATGTTATTTTTAAGTGATGTGACATTTTCCAAGGAAAAACGGAAATTGGGCTCTGCTTGGCATTTTCTTCACCATGAAACAGGCCTGTTGAACAGCGAGGGATTATTCGCACGTTAATGCTGACAAATGCCATCGATCTACTGGGATGGGCACCGCTGGATCCGCTGCTCTTGGAGCAAACCCTGCTCGGAGGAGCCAGGAGAGCCGTCGCCTGCCAACCCCCCTCTCAGAACGGGTCGTGGGGCTGATTTTAGATGGACCGAAAGGCTGGAGCCCTCTGCAAACCTCTGAGATGGGCGAGGAGCGGAGCCTTCCTCTCCGGCCAGGAGCTCTTCCTCCTCATTGCGGAGCTCTCGGCCTTCCTTCCTCTGCCCTTTGCAGACAAATGCAAAGGAGGAGGGTTGGAGCCCGCCTAATTCTCACTAATTCTGCCAAGACGGGAGAATTATGTTGTCACGGGAGCCCTTGGCCCCGCTCTGCTGATGCCCATCCAGTCCTTTCACTAAGAAAAAACCCGCGTTCCTCGTGACCGTCATAAAAGATCTTGCTTCCTCGCACAACAACAGCCACCACGAAGCCCATAGCCTGGCGAGGGCGTTTTGTGGGCATGTGTGTGTGTAAAAGCTTGGCCTTTCCAGCGGGAGCTTTGCCAAGCGAGGCGGTAGCCGACATCCAAGGAGTCACCGAGGAGAAGCAGGGAATGGGCAAAGGATGCAGCCAAAACCTTTGGTTAACGCTGCTTTATGCCCAGCATCCAAGCGGACTGCTGCACCCAGCTGCAGCTGGATAAAAGCACTGACAACATCCTAATTTATTATTTTTTTTGCATTTTAGCCTCCCGGTTTGCACCTTGGCCGACAACAGCCCTTTGTGGGAATGGCTGGAGAGCACCTCGTCTGCACGTTCGTTAGCCAGAAAAGCTGTGAATCCACTTTTCATTTGCCACCGTCGCTCCTTCCAGCTCGTCCTGACCAACAGCTGAAAAATTACTTTTCCTCTCCCCGAATGCATAATCGCTTATTTATACACAAACCACGCAGCATTTATTTGCTGTACCTGACCTAGGAAAAGATTAGTCGAGGACTATCCTCGGAGATGTGTGTGTCCATCAAACGTACGATCTCCGCCTAATTTAGAAGGGATTAAATTACAAAATAATGAATCTTTTCAGTTAGCGTTCTGGCACAGGATGATAGCGTTGCATTTTACGCGCGGGTATCGACCGCAGCTCTCGCCCCGTAAAACTGCAAACAGAAATTTGTAAGCATTGGCACTAGTTCTGCGCAGAAGAAGACAACCATTATGCTGGGCGCACAGTTAGGCTATGTCTGCGCAGCCTGGAGCGCGTCCAGTCGCTTTTAACGTTTCCTTAGGAAGGCGAGACAGTGGTTTCTAGGGCAGGTTTTGCTTTCTTCCTGCAGATTTAGCTCGAGGAAGGTCTGTGCAGCTGGAATCGGAGTCCTCGCGAAGGAGAGCTGCTGTCCTGTTGCTGCCTTTGCTGCTGCTTCTGTTCCCGTTTGCACCGGAGCAGCCTTGTTGCAGAAACTCCCAAATTCCGTGTGTATTTCGTGAGTTTGCAGCCTCTGGGAAACCCTGATTGTATCAGAGTTTGCAAAAAATAATCCCATGCAATCGCCCGTGCAAGTCTGGAGAGGAGGCAACCGAAACTCAGCACTCAGATTTAATGTTTGGGCTGCTCTAATTCTCCCTGCCGATAGTGCATGTATTTATATACTTGCTCTCTGCAATCCCGAGGCGCTGTGCAACCCACAATGGGTTTAGAGCTAAAATAGCCTGACCTTGAGGGCCCGCCCGAGGCTTGTTAAGCAAATTCCATTTCATTCAAAGTGAAAGTAGCGCTACATAAATATTCCCTTCAAAGCATGGCATTTTTTACACCCGAGTTCTTTTCACACCTTTAAAAACTGATTGCTTTGAGTAGTAATTGCACGTGAGCTGCAGCTTTCATGAAATTCGATCTGCAAGAGTTAAGATAAGCCGCTGAGTGGGAGGCATCTGTTCCATTAAGGTTTTATCTGTCAGTTATTGGCAATATAGCCCTAGAAGCAACTCTGTGCTGCGCAGCAAACTGTATATCATTGATCTAACAAGCAGTAATTTCATTATTCTCCATGTTCAGTTGGTTATCTCATTGACATCTCTTACTGATACAGAAGGAACCAGCCAGTTAAGGTCAGTATAATTTGTGCCCCACAAAGGTTGCAAAAGGAACCACTCAGTAAAATGCATACAGACAGTTAACTTGACATATATATTTATATAATCTATAAAAGGAAGTGCAGGATGTAATAAATTAATTGCAAAACAAGAAAACACATCGCTATGACTAAGTAGAACAGTGCAGCTAACTTGTTTTACTCATTCATCTTTCGGAATTACTTTCAGGCCCCTAGCTTAATTAATTAGTTGACTGTGTAGCAAAAACAAATAGCAAACAATCATTCACAAGATCTGCTAATTGGCAGAAAATTAATTCTGCTAATAAGACACCAGTTACCTATATCCAAACATGTTCTTAGCAGGATCAGCACTGGGTGCTGCTTCCAGCCCTCATTTGTGCATAAGTTCTATATAACAGATTGGACCTACAACCAATTTGAGGGTTTCAGACCCTTTTTTTGAGCTCACTTTATAGTCCAGCCCTTATCAGAAATAGTCGCTCATAATCTCCTGGGATATAAAAGCCCAGGTGCAACACGGCCCTAATGCACTCAGCACTTCTCCCCAGAGATGGCACTTAAAATAAAAAGCAGCTTAATTGTACGAGAATGAAGCTCGTTTCTAAACAGCTTCATTAATTATTCTCTCATTAATTTTCTTTTATATCATCAAGCAGCTGTTTCGCCTTCTTTTCAAAACAGAATTATTTCAACTTCAAACCTCTCCAAAAAGTACATTTTAAATGCCTGTACCTAGTGAGACCAGGATGTGTACTCTTGCAGGGAAATAAGAAAAAGCCACGGCTTTTATTACACCTTTTTAAGCAAACATACATATTGTGTGACGTTATTGCGTTAACATAGGACGATTCATCCTCTGGAAACATGAAATATTGGCGGATATCTATAAGAATTCTTTATATGTATTTCCCACTTGGTCCCATGACAAATGCTGGGGGAAAATGCCAAATGTTGGCATTTTGGGATTAAGGAATCCGCTCCTTAGTTGGTGTGGATGTTGTCACTCATCCATATTCTCCAAGAGACCCATGTGGATTATTATATCTCATGTTCTCGGATGGAGATGCCGGATGGAGCAATCCCAGCGTGAGCATTTGTGCCCTTATCCCCCCTTAACTTTCCTTCAGCAGCTCCACGTGTGAACCCACGTTCTGCAACATCTATTTTGCAAATGATGCTGGTGAAGAAACGAAGGGACGATAACTCCACGTGCAAATGCGTCGCTAGAAATGCGACTCGGATGTTGGATCTCCCCCGTTCGTAATATGGTCACTCATTTCATCCTGGGGCGCCGGGAGCGCGGTCTTGGTTAGGGGGGTTTCGGTCTTGAAAAGAGAATCCATTTTAATGTGGGTTTTTATGTTGAAAGACTTCTGGAAGGATTCGGACGTGAAGTAGTAGATGAAGGGGTCGAAGCAGCAGTTCATGGTCGCGATGCACAGCGTGATGGGGTACATCGTCCGCGCAAAGCGCTCCAAGGAGCAGTTCGCTATGGCCTGGGAGCGCACCAGGGCGTAGAGGAAGAGGATGGAGTTGTACGGCACGAAGCACACCACGAAAATGGCCACGTGCACGATGATCATTTTCAGCACTTTCTCCTTGTTTGTCCCAATCTGAGACAAGGTGGCGGGTTTCCGCAGAGTCCTGAGCACTAACGAGGAGCACGTGAGGTTGAGCAGCAGAGGGATTATGAATCCCACCACCTCAATAAATATAGTGATCTTGGACAGGTAGGTTTTCCAGATGCGTTTGGAGAAGCCTTCGAAGCAGGTCGTGCTGGTGTTGGATACGTTGGTCGTGGAGAACAACGAGGCTGAAATTCCCCCGCTGAGGACTAGTATCCAGACCCCGGCGCAAACGATGGCCGAATTCCTCCTCGTCCGGATGGTGCGAGAGCGGAACGGGTAGACGATGGCGAGGAAGCGGTCCACGCTGATGCACGTGAGGAACAACATGCTCCCGTAGATGTTGGTGAGGAACGCCGTGCCCGAGATCTTGCACAGACTGTCCCCGAACGGCCAGTGCCTGTTGAAATTATAGAATATTTTGAAAGGCAAAGTGAACACGAAGAGCAGGTCCGACACGGCCAGGTTGGTCATGAATATGGCCGTTTCGCTCCGCATCTTCATCCGGCAGCAGAAAACGAAGAGGGAGGCGCAGTTGGTGATCAAGCCGAGGATGAAGACCACGCTGTACACGGCCCCGTACAGGTTGTACTTGAAGGAATCGTCTGTCAGGCAGGTGTGGTTGCTGTGGTTTCCCATGCCAGGCTGAGGATGCGATTCCGAAGGACCTCACAGCCTACTTCAGCGACATCCATAAAATAAGGCGGTGATCCCTCTTCTTCCTGAAGAAACACATCCCAGGAAGGCTGCTCGGCACCTCGTTACCACCCGTTTCTTCGAGTCCTTTTGTCCTAAAGAAGAGACAAACAGAAGCCCTCAGTCCTGCAAACTACTATTATTTCAAGTGGCTCTAAAAGCACTGGATATTCTTTCCTTCCCATAGGACTGGACACGGAGACAAGACCAGCAATTACTCTACAATGTGATCTTCTAAAATTCTACCATTCCTGCAATGTTTCAAAGTGGAACCCAGCAATTTCTGCCCTCAGCCTGTCCTTTCCTCTCCCGTTTTGCTCTTTTTTTCCTAAAAACCTTTAGGTGGAGGTGGCCCACTGGATTTGGAAAGAAATACGGGGTCATGAGTGCATTATATTGCCCAGGAATAGAAGCAAATGACGGTGGGAAGAGGTCACCTCCCCATGTGCTGAGAGCAGAAAGGGGTGGATTTTGTAGTGTTGGTCAAGGTTCAGAAACAGAAGTTTGAGAAATCACATAAATCCCCCATTCCCAAGACTTTGTCCCTAACTCAGCTTTGGAAAAGCATAAAGTTGGAGTAAGCACACTGCTTACCATAAATAAATGCTTTTAGTTCTCTCTGGATGTTCTCTTATTCTATACTTATTCTCTATCTACCCTCTATCTATACTTATTCTAAGTATAAAGTGTAAAGTGTCTAAATGTAAAAGAACTGGTCAGAAAATCTCTTTAATTGGGGAGAGCTGGTAATTTGGGCACAGGGGCTGGTAGCAGCTTGGAAACGTGCAGCAATGTTGGATAACTGGAGGAGGGACCTGTGCACCGTAAAACAGGGCAAAACAAATGCAAAACTAAGTTCACGCCCTCCTGCAATCTGTAATATAATGAATGTCGTCGTAAATTCAACTGAGGAGCAATTTAGAGGGATGAGGTGGTTGTGAAGAACTGGAGCTGCTCCAGAAAGGGGTCCTCTGACAACACCGTTTCAACAGCCAACGTTTAGCTGGAAAAAGAGTTTGTGTTAGAGGTTGAAATGGCAACATATAAACAAACAAATGGAGGAAAAAACCTGGAACGGAGTCAACTGGGGATGAAGAATATCTGATGAAATGTAAATGTTTTCCATATGTTTTTCCCACTGGAAAGGCAGAGGCTGACGACGGTTCCTTGCAAGATGACTTTCGGATGGCTTGGATCTTGTGGTGTCCAAAAGGATGACTCGGAACCCGGTTTAGTGCATCCCAGATGCCCAGGCTGGTGCCCTGCTCTGGCCATGCACTCCTTGAGCGAGCAGAACTTGCTGTGCTTCCCTCAGAAGCTCTCCAATTGATCCAGCACATCCAGCCTTGCTATTAATTGTGCTCTGAACGTCGCATCTGCGCTCCTGCATTAGCAAAATGTTCCAATCCGAAGTGGACGGGCTCTTATCTGAGAGCTGCGGACTGCGTGGCCAGGACGGGCGAGATGGAAGCCCATCTTGGAGATGACCACAGCCCATGTTGGAGATGACAAAAGACCACACTGGAGATAAGAAAAGCCCATACTGGAGGTGAAAACCCACATTCAGTTCCCTTTGTGCAAAAATAAAGTGGGAGCAGAGTCGACCCGTACGGACTTGGTGGGAAGTCAGTGTTTTATTTTCCTACTAAGTTCACGGCAGAATGAACTTGGTTGTGAAACGAGAGAAAGCAGCTTAAAACCAACCTTGAATCCTTACGTTTTTTAGCAGGAACATCTCAAAGGGGCGTTTTCCTTGCACGTGAAGCAATCTAAAGGAGAAAACGCTGCTTGCTTACTTGATCAACAGCAAGAATAATCTTCCCATCCTTGGCGCCAGAAAGAACCAGCTTGTAGCTTGATTTAGGTCAGCTGTTCATTGCATGAAAAATAATTATTGCAGGTGTAAAAAAGGCTTTAAAATCAGCTGTAGTAACCCTGTTTTGTGACAATCTTGCTGTGCTGTAGGTAGAGCGTGTTGTCCGCAAGTGCATTAAGCCAAGGGCAAAATGATGACAGTGGGAATTTGGGGCTGATGCTGCATCTTAGTGTTTGTTTTTTCTCCTCCTTGCTTCGGTGGGAGGAGACGCACGTATCCTTCTTGGCCTGGCTGCACAGGGCATCCTGTTTTCTTGCTTACTGAAATAACTGACGCTGCAAAGTAATTTTGTGCAGTTTGTGACGGAGCAGATGAAAGCATTTGGCACCCAAAAGGCTTCTTTTTTTTAGATTCCTGCCATCTGTAACCACGTTATCTCTCAATCAGGTGATAAGCAGGTTTTATAGTTATGACTGCAGCTGTACACAACCTAAAAACTTGACAGTTCAAAATGTGGGTTTTACTAATTTGGGGTTTTTTCTCGGTTTTGCCCAGGAGTGTGTGCAGGTTGAGCAGCTCTTGTGCTTCGACACAGCCTCGGAGCCGACCGTGACAATAAACAAGTATTTTTGCAGGGCACAGCAGCCGCTTTGTGCCTTCGGGACGGGAATCACGGTCATTGGGAGGGTTTCAGGGCTGGCGCTGCTCGAGGCAGGACCCGCGAGAGCAGCCCACGTGCGAAGCCGGTGCCGCGGCTTACGGAGAGGCTCCGGGTGCTTTTTCTATGTGAAAAAGTTACATTTTTGGACCAGGCTTTGGTATTGCTAGCTCTGCACCCCTGCCTTCTCTACCTGGGTTTTCCAGGTTTCCAGCGGTTCTTCCCGGGGAGGCAGAGGCAGTGGGAAGCGAAGCACCAAGTGCCGATGTGCTTTAATCTCCTTCCTTTCCTAATCCCGAGTGATGCATTCGGGAGCAGGAGGGAAGCAGCAGACAGGAGGGTGGCTTGGAAGCCCTGGGGCGGTTTCTGCGGCTTCAAAGGGTCTGTTCTTCCCCAGGGGCAAGAGGGGGGCCCTTTTCTCATGATTAGCACAAAAGAGGGGCAGGGAGGCCCCTATTCATGGCTTTGACACTCATTGTGCCAGGCTCCTCAGTGCCAAAGTTACCTCGATTTCCCGATATTTGCAGTGCGCCGAGAAGCATCTCCCACACCTGATAGAAGGGTGAAAGCCCAGTTGCTCGCGGGCACCTCGGTCAACAGGATTTCGCCATCGGATTGTCAATTCTTATCAAATCCTCGTCGGCAGCAGGAAAACAAACCTCCTGGGGCATCGCCCTGTGCTGGGGGCAGCGCCAGACGGGGCTGAGGGACACGTGGGGCATCTCCGGCCTCCCGAATCCTGGGGATCCCCCAAGGGCAGCAGCTCCTTTCCATGGCCTGGAGGAAGAGGTCCCACCGGAGCAGGATCCCTCTGTGAAGGTGCAAACCGGAGCCCACCGGATGCAGTGCAAACGCCCCCCTCTCCCTTTTTCTCTCTTTTTCTCCTTTTTCCCCCCTTTTTTAATCGGTCAGCGCTGCTCCTGTCTCCCACCCGTCCTCCGAGACCTACAAAGCATTTCCTGCTCGCGGTGACTCCTCGGTGCCCATATCTGTTTTGTATTGAGCTAATTAAAATGTTTCCTTCAGAAGAGCCTGGTGAACTGCCTTACCCCGCATTCAGCCGCTGATCCTCGGGGCATGACTCTCTTTTTGTTTGCGCTAAGAATGTCTCTCTCCATTTACATCACCCGCTTAACCCTTGCCGAGCTGATGTGCGCGCCGGGAGCCGCAGAATTCACCCCAAGCCTCCCCATTAAACCCGTAAACCTACAGCATTTTGTAGCATTTTTGCTTTTACATGGTTGGTTTTTTTTCATCCTTGCAAAGGATGAAAAAATCGGATTTTGGAGCATTTCGAGCACGCTGTTTTTTGCAACCTCGGGTCTTTTGCACGGGGGGACATCTCTTTATTGCAGCATCGCAAGATCCAGGGAGCTCGTGCTGAGGGAAGATGTAGATGCAATGCAAAAATAAAGCATAGAATTGATGGCAAACAGAGTTGCACTGTTTGGTGCAATGCTCAGATGTTGGTTTCCCTGGGGAATAGGAGGTAGCGCTACCTTTGATGCCGTCCTGTTTATTGACACAGGGCATTAAAAGAAAAGAGAAGAAGAAAGAAGAGAGCCCCGTTGCCCTGAATACGCCCAGGAATCCAGCAACAGGAGCCAGTTTGTTTGCTCCCGACGCCAAAGCCCTTTGCAGGCTGCATTTGGCACCCCAAAAAAGCCCTTGCTTTGCTTCCCAGGCCCATTATAGCTTTCTGCAGGCAAAACTCGGCAGCAGGACGGAGAGCAAAGCTGTCCCGACGCCTTCGACGTAAACAACTTAGTGCAAAAACACAGAATCGGGGCTGCTGCTGCGGTTTGGATGCCCTGAAAGCAGCAGCGATGGGAGTGAGTTGGCAGCGAGATGGGCAGTGGAGGATGCCGCGTTATCCACAGCTTCACAGGTTAAAAACGGGGAAAATATTAGATGAAAATAGACCCTTCGGTGGTGGTTGTCCATGGCCATAGTAGGAATTTCCCATTCCAGCAGATCCAGAGGATTTTCCTTGCCGCTGGGGTCAGCTCAGGTGAATTTGGCTCTGCACCCCTGGCTTCTCACGGCCCTTTCTGGGGTTAAATGCAGCAGATGATGCTCTTGGGGGAACCTTGTGGAGCCACTGTCTGTTCCTGAGGATAAATAACTCTTCTCTCCATGGAAAGAATCTGCTTTTAGTCCTGCTGAGACTAAGCGGGTCCCTATTTGGGCAGCAGCTGCAGCTCGGGAAGGAGCAGGGGGTGTCTCAGCATCACCGTTCGCCTGGGCAGGACCCGGGGGGACCAAATGGCTGCATCTGGGATGCTGCCATCGACTTCCACATTATTTTTTTTGCCAAATTGCAAAGAAAATGGAATTGCATCCAGGCCCCGGCTGCATTCGTCTGCCTGTGCACAAGCTCAACACGATGCAGGATTAAAGGGACTTTGATTCCCACCAAGCCACCCAATCTCTGCAGGGCACAAGTGTCATTTCCACTCGCTGAGGCTGGAAGCAAAGGGAGCACCGAGTCCCCCTCCTTTTCCCAGCTTTTCTGGCCTTTCCTTCAACATTAAAAGCCTTTCAGCAAAGCCGCAGGGCTCCCTGCCCGCTTTACGGGGCTTTTCGGAATACTAGGACCAAAAAGACGATAGAAAAGGGCTGCACGGGGGGAATATCCTTATCCTGTGAACCTGGCACTTCCCATCTGCCAGATTTTGCTGCTCTGCTCATATAGGGGAATAGGAACAAGAGATACAGCCGGCTCCTCCCAGAAAAACAGCATGGAATATTACTCAAAACTCCAAGTTTTTCTTGCCCAGGGGCTCTCGGCATTACGGCGTATTTCCTTCTGGCAACTGGATCCTTAAACACCTTGGAGCGAGCCGGGCCGGATTCGTTTTGCCTCTGACCATAGTTTTGCTCTTTGCACGGAGCCATATGCAGATTTTCCGGGGGAACTTTGCAAATGAGTTTGCAAGGAATATTTTTAGCCATAAATGAAAGTCGAGGCGTCATTTGAAAAGTTTTCAGTGTAAGAACAGAACTTCTTTTTTTTTCCTGATTTTAGACAGAGGTTATAGGAATCCTATCTTTCGATCGCAGCAGGCGAAACCGAGAACGCGCTGCTGTAGCTGACGGTCCCCGCTCCTGCCACGTTTTATCTGCTGCCATCTCCTGAGCCTGCATTACTCTGTGATGCTGCAGAAGCAGAAAAGAAACTCCCTCAAGCAGGGGATATCTCCCCAAGTCGGAAAGTAACAACAAGAGCAGAAAAGTCCTTAATTTGGCAGCTCGGGTGCCACGCTGGTGACCCCCGCAATGTCCCCTGCGCCCCACGGACAGCAGCTCCTACGGCAGTGGCTTTCCAGGGACTCGGGAGCAGCTTTTGTTCGCTTTAAGCTGGAACCCTCATCTCTCTGCCCCAAAACACGTTGTTTCTGGAGCAAAAAGGTCTGGGCAGAAGCAGGGTGGCTCCAACCAGGCGGCTGCAGCTCCCCCAGCTTCGTGCGAGTGGGAGCTCTCAAGAAGCCCTTAAAATCTTATTTTTTTAATTATTATTTCCCCCAGTGCTGACACCAAATCCGGAGGGGTTCTCAGCGGAGGCTGCAGCGCTGCGATCATTTTTCCTTCCAATTAAAAAACAAAATCGCAGCACGGGGGGAAAGCGGCTGCAAAGCCGAGCAAAGTGGGCAGAAAAATCCCCAAACCGGGATCCAAAGCGGCTCTTTCCCCTCCGTCCCTCTGGAGCGAGGGGCCCCGGCTGGGCTCGCCGCGAAGGGCTCCGTTTCCTGCTGGGAAGCTCCGGATTCCCGGTGTTTACGGGCTTGCCTACCCTCCCCGAGCCCTGCAGCCCGCGCTGCCCCCGCACTCCGCCGCCCTCCGCCGAAAACGCGGGTTTTTCCCCCCTTACCTCGGGTGCCGGCGGCTCCCGCGCCGGGGAAGCGCCGCTGCCTCCTCCTCCTCCTCCTCGTCCTCCTCCTCCTCCTCGTCCTCCTCCTCCTCCTCGTCCTCCTCCTCCTCCTCCTCCCTTCCTTCCTCCGCCGCCGACC
>JAWLRI010000041.1:1083918-1102469 GCA_034781795.1 Crypturellus tataupa
TATTTTATTTTATTTTATTTTATTTTATTTTATTTTATTTTATTTTATTTTATTTTATTTTATTTTATTTTACTTTTATTTTATTTTATTTTATTTTACTTTATTTTACTTTATTTTATTTCATTTCATTTTATTTTACTTATTTTATTTTATTTCATTTTATTTTGTTTTACTTTATTTTGTTTTACTTCATTTTATTTTATTCATTTCATTTTACTTCATTTCATTTCATTTCATTTTACTTCATTTCATTTCATTTCACTTCCTTTCATTTCATTTCATTCAATTTTATTTCATTTCATTTCAGTCCATCTTGTCTTACGTGGTGCCTGCATGGATAGAGGAGAAGAAACTTTGGGCACAACAGAAAGGGGCCACCAGGACCTTTGAGCGCGGCGCTAGGTGCCAACGTGGGCCCAGGGGAGGCCGAGGATGTGCAACCCGCCAGGCTGGTGGCAAAGGGGGCCCCAGGGGTGTCCGCCCAGCCCGGCCGCCCACGGCCACCAAGGGACAGCGGAGGGACAGGCAGTGCCAGCTGCCCTGGCCCTGGAGCACGGGGATCCCAAGCGCTGGGGGGATCTCTGGTCCTTTAGGGATTTTCCTGGTGCCTTTTAGGGCACATGGGGACTTTTCTGCTCCTTCCTCCTTGTCCTCGTGTCCCACAGGTGGGACATCCCCGCAGGACCCGTCCTTACCCGGCTAGGAGCCGCTTCAGCAACACCTCTGCATCCCAAATCACCCCGTTTAGCGGGAAAAGCGGCCTTTAACCAGCCTGCAAGGAGCGCGGGGAAGCCCTTTGGGACTGACTGCTTGTCCAGAGCCACCAGCCCCACCACGAGTGAAGCTGGAATGGTGGCAAATTGCTCCTTGGTGAATAAATAGAGGCTACACCCCGAAAGAGAAGGAAACAAACCAAAACTTGCGGGTTTTGGTCAGAATTAGCTATTTTGCCAGCTCTGCACTCATGGGATTTAATGGATGGACTCACGCAGACTCTTCCCTTTCTCTCTGGAGCTGCTGGTTTAATTCAACCATCCTAACGCAAACTCTGGGCTGGGGTTCTGAGGGCTCCCAGGAACCTTCGGGCATTCCCTGCAGCCCAGCGGAGCCGGGATCGCCCCTATGGAGCCCTTCCCACTGTCCTAGGGATCCTGGATCTCCCTGGACTTGTGTATGGGGTTTTCTTCCAAAAGGAGCATCTTTCTGCACCATCCCTAGTCCCATGCTAGAAAATGCAGAAGCAGAAACCTGTGGTTGCCCCATGATGATATTCCGTGTCTTCTAGGCATCATTAAATTAAAGAAAAATCCTTTAAAAACCACTATTTATCTTTGGGGCATAAAAATCCTTGCTATTAACATGCAAATAAAAGAGCTGAGAGCCACATATGCTCCCCTGCATTCCCCATCACAGAACGTAGATGCCTTCGCCCTCCTGCTCCATGCCTGTTTAAACAGACCAAATGCTGTGCTATCAACGCACTCTGCATATTTTCTTAAATAAATAGAGTATAAACACTTCCAGCAAAGTACCCTGGACGTAGGTTTATTCACCAAACAAGAGAAAAAGGATGTGGCTGCCTCTCCCCTTGGTTACAGTTACAGGCAACGTGTTTGCTTTGAGATGGAAAAACATTGAAGAGGCTCCGGGATGAAGAGCCTCGCGCTCTTCATCTCGTGCTGATTCCCACCCTGGTCCTCCCGGCCTTGGGATGGGGTGGGATGCTCTGAGCTCTCCTCTTGGACCGTTGGCAGGACATCAATAATCCAGTTATTTGGGAAAACAGGAACGAGAAAGCAGAACGCGGCCCAAAATGCTCCCACCTGCCCGCTCTGGGTTCCTGCTTGTGCATCGGGACCCCAAAGGGAGCCAACAGCACAAGTCAAACCCAAATTGCCAATATAGGGCCCAAATTGCCAATATAGGGCCCAAATTCCCAAATAAGGGCCAATGGGCTGTATTTGATACAGCTTTTTTCTTTCTTTCTCTATTTATTGACAAGCTTTACTTCCTTTCTTTGCTTTCCTATAGGCCGAATTTGTCATTTGGTAGCTAAATATCGCGTGTGTTCCCGGGATGGTGGCAAAATCGGATGCTTTGAGCCTTTGTGGGGTTCTCCTGCAGGAAAGAGCCTTTAAACAAGCCAAAACTGCAGAATCCCAATGAC
Organism: Crypturellus tataupa; assembly: GCA_034781795.1. Taxonomy (NCBI): domain Eukaryota; kingdom Metazoa; phylum Chordata; class Aves; order Tinamiformes; family Tinamidae; genus Crypturellus; species Crypturellus tataupa. The sequence goes on from JAWLRI010000041.1 coordinate 1,086,086, forward strand.
TGCTTGGCCAAAATGAGCCATCCAGGGTTGGTTTGATGGTCCTACAGTGCCCTGGTTGGGAAGGGACAAGGCCAAAGGAGTCCCCCGTGAGCTTGGAAATGCTGTTGTGTATAGAAATTCCTTCTTAAGGCTTCTTAAGGCTTCTTAAGGTCTCATGTTTTTAAAATACACCTTGTGGGACTTCAGCTCCCACCCAGCTCGTATCAGAAACATAAGGGTGATTAAACCAGAAGGTTGAATTCTGGTTGCCCAGAATATTGAGATGTTCCCCAGGAAAGCAAAGGGGGAGAAAAAAGTTAGAAAAACTGACATTTTCCTGGAAAAAAAACAATGTCACTTTGCAGAAACTGCAGTCTCTGCTGGAGGAGAGGCTGGAGGAAAATTCCTGAGTGGATCTAGCAGGATGCAGGGAGAGCTCCCTAATGCCGCGCTGTTTGCTGGCTCCTAATGGTCTGTCAGTGTTTCCAATTGAAAACCTTTTTGAAGAGTTTTATAATATGGTCATAAAAAAAATCATTATGGAAGCAAATGGAAGTGCAATGCCTGTTTGTTTGGTTAAATATGCATTTGGATCATTATTTGATCATTTTTTAATGTCACAGATGGTATAAAAAATGCAAGTGCCCATCGGAATCCACATCCTTGTGATTCTAGGAAGGCTTCATTTGAAAATCAAGTTCTGTTAATCTGCTAGTCCTGCAAGTCCCATTGTTTTTCAACCCGACAGGACCTTTTTTTTTGTTAATAAGGACAGGATATTTTGTCTCCAAATGTTTGTTCCAATCGGAGCCTCATGGGGAGGGAGGGGACGGTGCTGCTGGGCCAGCCCAGGGATGGAGCATCCCACTGCTTCCAGCGCTGCCAGCAGCATTTTGGGGAAGATAACCCCCTAAAACATTAAATACAATGCAGAAATGCAATAACTAATTAATCTTTTATTGATTCTCTGGGTCTCCGAGCCATCAAAGAGCAAGCATTTTCCTTCCGATGCCTCCTCAGGGTGTTTCTTTACGAGGTGCCATTAGCTGGAAGTGACAGTGTGAGGTTACGCACTGCTGAGGAGGGTTTCAGTGCATAAAAAGTAAAATAAAACCTGCAGATTGCGAGGTCGTCGCCAGCAACTCTCCAGTGGCAGAAAATGGCCGGAACCAAATCTTCCTCCAAGTTGGACTTCATTTTCCCTAAACCTCTGCTTTCCTTTTCCCTAAACCTCTGCTTTCCTTTTCTGCATCCTCACTGAGCAACGGGAATGTCAGTCTTTTGGCCTGGGTCTTCCCTGTGCCGCCGGGTCTATTGCCACTCTGGATTTCCGATGCCGTGGAAGCTCTTCCAGAGACATCTCAGTCATTTGGGGGTCTTTCCCACCTGCAGGTGGGAAATACCTGGTTATTCCCTCCCAATGTTAACTCAGAAACTCTCAGTGTCCTGGGGACATGGACCCGTTTGGACCCGCTGAGTCTTTTTATGCAGCCCAAAGGGAGCGTTTCTTGGTTCCAACTGCTTTAGTGAGGATCAGGGAGCAGATCCCGGGATCCTGACGCTGCTGCCCCGATGCCATCGCCTGGAAAAGCGAGTTCTGCAGCACCGAAGGGGCCCTGCGAGGAGCGCGGGGCGCCGCGAGCCGTCGGGATCGCAGCCGGGCTGCGGTTCTGCCCCGCTTGAATCGAAGGAAGAAGCGGCTGAATATCCGGAAACGGCTCCTAACAATGAGAACCGCGAGGCTGCCGCGAAGATTCCCGGGGGACGCGGCGAAATCCCGCTCAGTAACGCGGAGGGAGGCGACGGCGCCGCGCTGTGCGCTGGAAACAGGGTCAAACGCGGAGAGATTCCCGGTCTGCGGTGCCTTTGCTAGCACAAATAGCATCACTGTTGCTTATAGGGGTTCTGGGGGTGCTTTGGGATGCAGCCCCATCTGCAATTCCCTGCGTTCTCCGGAATGGCCTTTCCAGGGCCTATCGTGTCAGCTGGCCTGGCTTGATAATTTTGATAGTGTTTAGTGACTCACCGAGGCTATTTTGGTACTAGCAACTCCCTTGTTTTACTGGTTTCTAAGGAAAGAATAGTGTATATTGAATGCCCCGAAGTATTCAAGTCCATTTTCTTTCAGAATCCTTTTTTTTTTTCTATCACCAAAGTACTTTCTTGAAGTTCCTTTTACCAAAAACTCAGAAAAAAAGTCCATTTTCTCCAGGAAAATAGGAATGCAAGTGTCTTGAGTGGGTCCTTTGGGCCACGGCTCAGGGTGTCTGTTTTCCCCCGCATTCCCTAGCAGAGCCTTTGCTTTCTTTTCTGCCTCAGGACAATATTTTGGCACTTTTTTCTTTTTCTTTTTTTCCAAGTGAGCTCAATATGTAGGAATTAGGCTGGTCGCATCTCTCATTTTACATCAGCTCGCCGGGATTGCAGCACCTCCCTCCGTGCTCTCAACCCCCCCTAGCTTTAAAACGCACCCAGAGACCGGAGGGCAAAAAGGAACCTTTAATGTTATCCCAGCACAGCGCTGGTTCCAGGTTTTCCTATTTTCCAAACAGAAAAACAGGGCAAAACCAGCCCCATGTTTCCACCCCGGCCCCCGAGCGGTTCCTGCCCGAGCGCGGATGGATTCCCTGTGCCCCCCGGTGCAGCCGGGGCTCCGGGGGCCTTGGGATTAATATCCTCACGTGAATTTCCACGCAGCCCTTGGAGCGCTGCAGCTGCTGCTATATTTACCGGGCGCTGACACCTCTTTAGATAGCGCGGGCCGCGCTGCAGCCCCGGGTAAGGAGCGCGATGCGGCGGCTCTGCCCTCCCGGAGCCTCCCTAGGAGCTTCCTCCCATCCAACAAGGATGTTTCTCCCAAAAGGGAGTTGCCAGAGACTTTTGCTTTCCAAAAAGCAGTTGCCTGAGTCCATCAAGACCTTCTTACCCCTCTTCTGCAAACATTTCTTCCTCTCTTTTTGCTTCAGCTTTCTCAAGCCACTTCTCCTACTCTCTTCTACATCCTGTGGGATTGCTCCCACAGGGGAGCGGGGGACCCTGCACTTCTCCCCTGGATATAGGACTTATTTCTGAGCATCTCTCAGCAGAGATTTCACGGTTGTCTGGGGTGTCCTGCTCCAACCCTGCTGGGACACGTGTTTGCAGAGCATGTGATGCAGAACTGCAGCTTTGTCCTTTTTTCCTGCTCCTTCTTCTTGGCTCTTCTCCCTCAGACTCACTTTGGACCATGGCAAGGGAGCTCTGCGCCTCCCCCTGCCCTGGCCCAGGGCTCAGCCCCGTCTCCAAATTCCTCTTTAACGAGTTTTTATTTCTTCTTTTGACCGCGCTGTCTGTTAATGACCAAGTGGCCAAGCGACGGCTGCATCTAGGCTTTCTGCAGCGCTATCTCAGCAACCTCATCCCTGGGGAAGGCTGGTGACCTCCGGCCACAGCAGCTATTTGCAGCGAGGGTCCTTGGCTGGGAAGAAGCAAGAAATCCCAGCAAAGCATCCGATGGGATGCAGAAAGCTCAGGCTCCGCTTTGCTGCAATCGCAGTCACTTTGGGTGCAGCGAGGACCCATTGGGACATCCCTGTCCTCTTCGGTGCCATCTCCTCCGCTCTCCCTTCTCTTGACTTCACCCCTCAACTTCTGCAAACGCAGATCCTGAGCATCGCTCCGCTGGCCCGAAACCTTCCCCCTGCTTTATAAAAACACATGGTTCTGCTTAGTGCTCGCTCAGGCCCGGCGTCTCCGATGGGATCTGCCAAGGTAAGTAACCTCCGCTGCGAGCCCGCGCGGCCGCCGCTCGCGGCTGTTTATTTTCCTACGTGTATCTTCCCCAGCTGCTGCTCTCCGGCGCTTATTGATGTTTTCTCTTGCTCCAAGCAGGGCGTTATTGTCGTGTTTAACCAGGCGGATGCCTTTGGGGGTCACGGAGGACAAAATGGGGAGTAAATCCCCGCGCGCCCTCGCTTGCCCACAGCCCCGCGCTGCTCCGTGGTCCTATAGATTTATCTACATCAGCAGCATGGGAACAATGGGGAGCTGTTTGCACTCTTTATGGGTCCGATCAACAGTTTTGCATAAAGCTTATATTGGAAAAATGTGAAGTGTTTGGAGCGTATCAAAACTCATCTTCGAGTCCATGGAGAAGGGGTTGTGATGGGGAGTCCTTAGCGCGGGTGAGGACGGGCTGGGGAGAAAAAGGGTCTGTGGCCTTGATAAATCAGCTCGATTTGGCCAGGAGGAGGTTTGTCTTGCTCAGGGCTCTCCTTTTCCCCCATTTCACTGGTTCCCTCAAGCAAGTCCCTCAAGTCTCTCAAGTGACACGGACCCAAGGGAAGATTTTTAGGGAAATTTTAAAGTGGATTTGGGAGCTGGCATCCCTTTATAGCAAAAAGGAGAGATTTGGAAGGGGGACTCTAGCCGATAGGGACTCGCGTAGGCGCTGGTTTGCTTTTCCGTGGACACTGGGGACGTTGTGCTCGCCGCTCGCTGGGTAAACACGGCGGGCACAGCCGGCCCTGTGTCCAGCCCGGCCTCCCGGAATAGCCCGTGCGCACCGGGACATGAAAGGAGCCCGCGGGAGGTGGCGGGACACCAGCTCTTTGATGCAGGATCGTGGTTTCACCCCTGCCGCAGCCCGGCGCCCTCGGGACCTGCTTGGGAAGGGCTGCGAAACGCCCGTTGCGCTCAATGGGAGCTTTGAAGGAGCGGAGCTTTTCCAGGCTGCGTTTAACGTTAGCCCTGAAGTCTTCCCTGCTGCTTGTGCCATGCAGCTCACCCCCGAATCCTGCAGGAACAGGGGTGGTGTTTCCTATGTAAGAGCATTAACCAGCCTGGAAAAATGTCATCGTCTTGTCTTGGTGACGGCCGCAAGCGCAGGGCCGGCACCATCCTCACGGTGCCGAAATCGCTGCTTCTTGCTCTTGTAATAAATATTCTTCCAATCTGTGGCCCTGCCAGCCAAGAGGAGCCTTTTATTCACCCGCTGCTATAAAGATGCCGCCTTCGCTCCCCTTCTCCTTGCACTAACCTGCCCCAGAGCTCATGGTCTGGCCCCACTGGGTTCATCTTCAGCTCCTGCTTTCTCTCTCCTCATGCCCTGGCCATCAATCCACTGGTTCGGGTGGACTAAGGCACCTTCCGAAGCTGGAGGGAGATGGAAAAATCAACTGGAAACTCTCCACATCTGTAAAAGGAGAATTTGTAAGGGAAAATGCGCGTGTTTTGGAGCTTTGGGAGGCGGTGAGTTGCACCTCTGCCCTTGTGGCTTCATGGAGCTGATGGAACCGGTGGACTCGAGGGCTTGGGAAGGAGAAACCGCCCGAGTTCACAGCCTTGCAAGGGGCCACATGGAAACTGCCAGCTCTGCGGCTCCGCGGAGCACAAACAGCACCAAAAAGCGGCTCTTCCTGCCTGTTGGACCACAAAACCCACCGGGAGAAGCACCTGTTGCTCCAAGGGCTGTTTGCTCAGGTTGATGCAAGAGGAAAATGACTGTTGTAACCCATAGCCAACGCATCGCCGGAGCACGTGGGTCACCACGCACGTCTCCCATGAAACCTCCCTGCAAATAAGCCTCAATGTGTGCCGAAGCCTTTATCGTGTTTAAAAGAATGACTAAATGGCGGAGGGATGCACAGTGCGTATATAAAATATATACGTTCAAATCTGACAGCAGGAGATCTTGGTGACATGGAGGAAAGTGCCCCAAAACCTTGGAAAGGGGAGAAATCCATGGCCCATTTCTACTGCCCACTAGACCTGATGTAAATGCCCTGAGCCCAAAATATCCTTTTGGGGAATAAAAATCCTTATTTTTAGGGCAAGTCACTGCTCTTGCCCTAAGCAACTGTTTAACCCCTGAGAATGAAGTGATCAGGTAACCTAGAAATTAAACTTATTTACCCATACATGTCTGGTTATAGACTCATTCTAGTACAGGGAGTTGCACTCGTTTCCTTTTCTCCTATTTTTGAACTCATTTCATTGTGCACAGCGAGTGTTTGAGATAAACCTTCTGCAGTAAACACGCTGGAATACAAGATTCTGCAAGGAAATTGCCTATTGTTTTTTCAAACTGGGGCTTCGAGTGGATTCTTCTGTAATTCTCAAGGTCACTGTTAAATATTTTAAATAGTTGGTCAGGCGCCAAACTCTTTTCATTGCTTGAATTTCTCTCCTCAGAGGATGGCTGCAGACAGAGAAATGTGACATCTCCAGCATCTGTGTCAAAGCCAAAGGGATTGTGACCGTCAGTTCCGTAATTCGGGAACTTGATTAAATTCTGCATTGTACTGAGCAGGACAAAGCCCCACAGCACATGTAGTTACTAGGTCTCATTGCAATTATTGTAGTTTTTCTTTAGAGCCATCCAGATTTTCTTCTAAGGGCTTAAAAACTAGACACCTTCGAAGGCTCTTGGCTTGCTGCATGGTCACCACGTCGAACGAGATGTCCCCAGGGGCTCCAGGAGATGGAGCCGGGACCAGCCAACCAGATAGGATCTACTGGGGATCTGCTGGGGTTTGTCGGAAACTGGACTTGGAATCACTGTGGACCCTTAGGAATATTTGGAAATATTGTTTTTGCAAGGCTTGATGCTCCTTTTTGTTGTATTCAGGTGTTTTCATCATGCTGGTGTCTTCAGGTGTCTTCATGTTGCTACAAGTGACTCATCAGTTTTCGGGGGAAGCCTACTGAAGGCATCAGGAAGACTCCTTGGCCTCTTGGATCACGTCTTAAGCAATCCAGGAATGAGTGAAAAAGCTTGGATCAGTTTCGCAGTCAGTTTGATTTTATATTATCTGAATTTCTGAGCGTCATTTAACTAGCGACACCCGTGACCCTAAAAACATCACGCAAAAGCTTATGCGAGGATTTCCACTTCGCAGAAGAAACAAAGAACTTTTATTTTGCAAAGACTTAATCTCTTTTCTTCCCACCCTCCCCATACTTGTTGCTTCATAGATTTTTTTTAAGGGAAGGAAAGAGTAGAGCAAAAAGCTGTGATTATCTTCAATTTCGTAGTCCTTAATGCAAACCCGAGGGGTTTTGGCTCAGGGAACGTATGAGATGGAGACTCTGGGGGGAAAAAACAGTAAAGTCTAAATCTTTTTAGTGTTGCAGCTGCAGCAGGACGGGGTGCACGTGTTCACATGTGACTCTGGCAGCAGCGTATTTTGGCTCCCCGGGTTTTATTTTCCAGCGGAGCGTGTGTCTCAAAGGCAGTAAATGGTGCAGAAGGGAGGGTGAGCTCTGCTCAGCACATTGCTGGGACACAAAAAGGCCATCGCGGAGCTGGGGGGGATTTCTGCGTGCAAGAACCATGCTCTGACGTCAAAATTTGGAGCCCCCTTAGCCTTTATCGTGGACCAACATGGGAATGGGGTTGGTTCCTGGTGCAGATGTGGTTCTTCATCACCTTGAAGAGGAAGAGGAGCGCAGATGCAGGCAGGTGAGTTAGTGTCATTCCCCTTTTTGCTATTCCTACTTATATCAGCGTGAAATTCAATTTACAAGAAATGCACGAGTTGGGCATCAGCTGAAAACCTTCCCATCTCTCTAAGCCCGTGCAAATCTCTCCTCCTAAGGAGCTTTGCGCAGAGAAACACCCCAACATCGGGCTCTGCCCTGCAAGAACCTGTGCTTGGACACGGTTAATCCTTTGGTTAATCCTGTCGCATGGAGCCAGCCCAGCCTTGGACAAGCCTATTTTATCCGTGTTGTGTTTTCACATGCAAATTGCCTTAAAACCAAAGTCTCACACGCTTCCGAGTATGGGAAGGAAATCCCTGCTGCTCCAGTCCTACTTCTAGTGAAAAGTCTGGCTGCAATAAACAGCAGTGTGGGGTGGTGCTGGCGAGATGTTATTGCTGGGGATGTTATTGCTTGATGATCTCCTCACTGCCGGCTCCGTATTTGCTTTATGCAGCTGCCACCAACATCTGCTTTTCATCTTTGTTCCTTATCCATGCAGAGATGCTTCTCGTCCCCTCTTCCTTCAGCTGCTTGCTGCATCTTGTCAGGGAAATGTTGAGCTAATTATATTTAAAATTCAGTTTAAAGTTACATACTTTGCACACAAGTGCAAAGCTAGGACTTTCAACTAACTCGTGCATAAAGGAAAGTGGAGGAAAACTACAGAGTGAGCCCAAAATCATCTGAAATGAGGCTCAGCCTTAGCAGAGCTTCTCAGGCTGGTCTCTATTCTAGTCCTCCTACCTGGAGCCTTTTAAGTTCCAACCTGCAGCTGGGGCTTCTGGACCGAGCTGCTCCGTGCCCCTTCGACAGGATTTATATATTATATACATACTATATATTTATATATTGCATTACGGGTTTGACAGGGACATGTGGGGAGCCTGAGTGGAGGGGACGGGGACGAGTTTGGTGATAGCAGGTCACAACCCGATGGACTGATTGGGACAACTCCAATGAAAGCAGCTCTTCAGCCTTCACATCCACAGTCCTGTGGGCCCTGGTGAAGCAGATTTTGTCCTTAAAGCGAGTTCTTAAGCCTGGGACCGTTTCCCAAACATGGGGTTTCCCCATGGAGTGGCTTCTGCTTTGATGGCATTGATGGCTCCCTAAAGCCATCAATGGCCAAGATGTTGGATGGAGACGGTGGCAGCTCCAAGGCATTTTGGAAAAACCAAATACGATGCTCAACCTCAGCCAGGAGCAGCGTTTTGCCCGGTTTGGAGGCACCAGCTCCATGAACAGAGACGGCATCACCCACTGCCACCTCCCGCTGCGATGTTCAGCACAGACACCCCCAAAAACACCCATTTCCTTGGCAGAAAATGACCCCCAATCCATGTTAGTTATTAGGTGTTATCGAATAAAGTTTGTCTTTCAAATAACACAATGCTGGGATGCAACAGAACCCCCTGCCATGGCAAGCCAAGGGGGAGTGTCAGAAATTTTCCATAAGCAGCTCCAGCAAAATCTGGCTTGTTTTTGCTTTGGTTTTACGTATTCCTATATCTGAAAATGCATCGGGGTCAGTGGGTAGGAGCAGGAGCCATCGACGCCATAGCAAAATGGGGAATAGTTTGCATGACCATAAAGGGTAAAATCCAGCAATGAAGCTATGCATTAAGCAGCGTTGCTGGCACGGAAATTGTCTGGAAGTGAATTGCTTGTACATATGCTCTGAAAAAGCAACCAAGAAAATGCCCATTTCTTCAAATAGGAAAGAGTCAGCATCTATATCATAAAATACATTTCCTTATATTTTCTCCCCTGGCACTCGCGCAGTTAGCAGCAATCCCTAGGAATTCGGAGCACAGTATCGGTTCTGGGCCATGCCAGGAGCTCACGGAGTCCGGAATTGAGGAAATATCCATTTTCTTTCAGCAAATCCCCGTTTCTGGATCATTTCCTGCTGCTTCGGGTGCATTGCAGGAATTAGAGCAGTTCTAGCACCGCAGGACGGGCCATGCAGGAACGAGCAGGGATTGCGGTTGCACTTTGACTGCTCCGAATACGGGAGAGAATCCCTTTCCTGTAAAAGGGCATTTTCAGCTGAATTAGACGAGAGGGAATTTTTGGCAACCAAAAAGTTTCTTTTTTTAGATGGTAACTTTTGCTTTCAGTTTCCAGAGGAGAAATTGAAGAGTTTTTTGTGCAATGTTTGATCTGGTTTTCATTGAAAAGACGGCATTTCCAGGGGCAAGAGGGCTGGTGGTGTAGGAGCAGAGGGTTACGTTCTCGCTGAAAATTGTGGGGAATTTCTCCTCTCTATATGCTTTTAGTAACTGCTTCGTTCTTCCTCTCTTTCCCTTGGACTCTCAGCTAAGAAATTGTTTTGCTTAAACAAAATACTGGGGTTTTTTGGTCCTTTCTTTTGCAGGGCTCTGAGCTCTCACTTTTCCCTTGCAATCCAGCACGATCACCAGAGCCGCTAGCAACCAAGAGGAGAATGCATTTATTATATATTTTTATATTTATATATTATATATATACTATATATTTATATATTACATTATAGATTTGATAAAATGCAGCGTCTTTGCAGGACACAGACCGCACTGGAGCAAAGCCAGGGCCTCATCCGCTGCCTTTCCAGCAGAGGGCAATGAATGCAAAGGAGAAAGGATGTGGAAGCCGGAACGAAACCGCTCCGGAGATGCTCCGGGAGAGGGAGAAGCCACCAGAGGGAACAGGCTCCTTCATCCCCAAAAGATCTGCTTGATCTGATTGCTCCTCATTTTCCATCATTTCTTAGGCACCGATGCCAAGATAGCAGCATTTCTCCAGGATAAACCAATGTATTTTAACATTAATCCCCTGCAAGGAGTAAGAAAACCCCTTCAATTACATCATTTCCACATGTGATGTCCAAAATCAAGTCTCTTCTTGGGTCAGGAATAAGAAAACAGATCCCTGGAAGGTGTCCCAGTTGCAGGAGACACTTTCCTGCCTGACTCTTGCCCTCTCGGACGTGGATTTTTATCAAAGTTGCTTTGAAAAAGGCTCTTCAGCAGAGGCTTTTCTCCTTGGTTAGTAGCTGAGCAAAAGGTGGGTTTCTAGGTGTGTTTTAGCAGCAGATTCCTGCTCATCCGTGTGCCCGGGAGGCTCTTCTTCGTGGAGCATCGGGCATCGGTCCCCAAAGTACGAAGTACTTTGGCGACCGATGCCCGATGCTCCACGAAGAGCAAGATTTTGCCACTGCAGAAGGAGTCTGTCCTGTTGGGACCAGTTCTTTTACACACAAAATCCCTGTGGAATGTCCTGTCCGATTTAGTATTTACTTATTCAAATAAAATGATGCTCTTTGGAGAGGTGAGCTCGAGCCCGTAGGTTACAACCGAGCTGCTCCGCTCAACCTCAGTGTTTCCCACACCGCAACCGGGCTCTTCTGCAACATCTCTCGCACTCGGTGTTTTGGGGTCCATTTGTGGGGTTGGGGAAGCAGGGAAGTGAGAAGAAATGCTTTATTTTCTGCTAAAAGAGGTCTCTGTCTTGTCCCAATGTGCATAAGGAGGTAACAGAGGACATAGTACGCTATAGATAACAGAAGAATCGTTTCCTGACCAGCCCTAAAGACAGATAATCTCGTCTTAGCAGTATTTTTGATAGATCCCCATCACTGACCTCTCAGAAACTAAACATTTCACTGAAGGTAATTCCCAAAACAATATTCGGGATTCACAGCATGCTCAGCCAGGCTGGAATAAGCCGATAACCCCCATAATTTCCGTCTCTTTTGATGGCAAAAGCTGCTGTGTTGACACTGGCCGAACTCTTGTTATTTGCTGGTTGAAGATTAGCAAAACGCTCGTGTGCCCTATGGAAACAGCCTGAGTCAGCGAGCGCTTCCTGGGCGCCGCCGGGACCAAACCGCGTTTGTGGCGCGTTAAGGAACAGAATTTCCTGCAATTCTGCAAAGTTACAACTTGCAAGCGCGGGGCAGGGGCAGATTGCAAAAGCCTCGACATCTGCATGGGTTGTGCAAGCGGCAGGGACGGCGGCAAACGCGGCACGAAGCAGCAAGGCGGTTGTAGCACGCCCAGGGGAGAGGCCCCGCAGATGACCCCGCCGCACGGTTTTATTAATCTTTATCGCAATATCTGCATAGAGGCGGCAGGATGTGAGCCCTTAGAAATACAGGAACCCGTGAGAGCGAGCAGCAAAGGGCAGGCGCACCCGAACTCAGAGCTTCTTTTCCAGCAAGACGAATTGAAGCTCTGGAAACAGGACAAAGAAAGGTTGCAAGCGGCAGTCTGGCAATGAATGCAAGAGTTTGGGGTTTTGATACTTTTTGGCTCATTTCATTTTTATTTTCACCTTTCAAATGCCGCAAAACACATCACAAAAGTCCAAGCTCTCCCACCCCTTTGAGAAGGACGTGGTTATGGGCACCTCACCAGGCGCACAAGGAGGCCAAGGAGCAATCTCAAAGGTCCCTTTGCGTGGTCTCCAAAAGGCTATATCTCCATTTCCAGCCTTGCTTTGAGCTTTCAGCCCTGCTGCCCATGAGCAGCTCCTCTCCACCAGCTCCGAGCTGAGACCTGGCGGTTGGACCACGCTCAAGACCTGCTTCCCTCTTCCATCCCCTTCCCCAGGAGGCCAGGAAGACCCTTGCTCACTCTCCTGCACGTCCTTCCATGCGTCATAGCACAGTCACCCAAATTATAGCAAATTATAGCTCCTGCTGGACACAGGTCTTCAACTTAGAGCTCTTCTTGACCTCCCTTTTTAATACTGCAGCGAGCAGCTCCGTTCTGGCCTTCCTCATTCTATTTATCCCGGACAGGGGCTATCAAAGGGTCTATTTACTGGTGTGTGGTAGAAACCAGTCAAAAAAGGCTCCAGGCATGGGAGCATCTCCTGGTTGTGCTGATACCATCAGCAGGACAAGTCCAGGGAGTCTAGACAGCGTGGAGGCCACCCTGCCCCTTGGTCCTACCTGTTGAGTCTCCTCATTAACCTGAGATACGGATATTTTAGGACATAGATCATTTTTTTGGTATATGATGATACAGCTCTTGGCTCAATGAATCCCTGAGTCAGCCTCCTAGCACCCCTTTTATGTGAATCTCTCTGGATTGCTTCACTTTTTACAACCATTCATGAAGCACCATCTGTTCAATGTGTGCGACGAGTAAACTCCAGATTGAGGACGAGCAAAACAAGTCTGTCTCCCTCCAAGGCTGTTAACAACCCACAGCCTCCCCGGATCCTGTGTCGGTGCCAAGGGGCACATCAACCTCTTGAGCTCCTCACAACAAGCAGGGCCAAATAACGTCAGAAAACAGGAAGGTTTCATCTCAGCAGAGTCCCAAAATGTGACCCGTGGTCCTGGCTTCACCGTTATTGAGTGTTTTTCACCCAGTACCTTCCAACTGCGGTGAAGTCTGCTCTGCTGGGTGTCCCCAAGCTGCTTTTGGGGACCATGGGCTACTTTGTTTTTAGTGTAGCCCTGTTGGACATACTGAAAAATATTTTATAATAAAAATATACATTGAGAATTCTTAAAAAAATCCCCAGGAAGTAGCTGAGGGACCTGAGAACATCTCCAACTGTGCCTGAGAAATGAAGGAACCAAGCGCAGTGGCTACTGATGGGAGTGGATACGCTGTTGGCTTTCAGGAATTCTTCCATCAGGAATACGACACACTCCGCGGTTACTAAAACCCAGATGATCCTGGCTGTCCGTTTGGCGTTCCTCACCGTCCTTACGTGCCGAGACTCCACGGGATAGAAGGTTATTAGATAGGCCTCGAGGGCGATGCAGCTCAGCAGCAAACAGCTGACGTGGGCGTTTGCAGTGAGGAGATTCTGCAGCAGGGCTGACGCGAACGCCCGGGGTGCGATGTCGACATCAAAGAGCCACAGGATCGCGTCGGAAACGACGCAGAGAGCAACCGGAATGTCTGCTCGGGCAATGCTGGAGATGAGCACGGCGGTGGACTTGGAGGACACCTTGGCGGATTGCAGGAGCAGCAGGGAATAGGCGCTGCCCAGCAGGCCCAGGACGGTGCTGGCTGCATTCGGAGAAGACAGGACGAGATACTGGATGTACTTGAGCACCAGGTAGCGCCGGAGATCCTTCATGTGGTCTCTCTCCATGGAAATGCCAACTAGGGCGGAATACCTGGAATGCGTATAGAAAACATTGGTTATATGTGAAACAAGTGGGATGGAGCCCACAGCGATTATTTTGCCCTTGCTAACATCCTGCCTAATCATAATCAGGACACGAGTTGGTTACTCAGCTTTGGAAACATTCAGAACGTGAAATTCTGCTAGGGGATCAGTTAGGAAATAAACTAAGAATAAACCCAGTGTTCCGCTATAATTGGGATGACCCTAGACTGATGCTGGAATGGTTTAGGTCAGAATATGACTGTTTTCATTGTGCAAGTTTTCCCTGATTGTTTTGCATGATAATTCAAGAATGAAGAATCCCTTTTTTTTACACATTGCAGTAGGAAAAAGTTTGCCTGTTGCACTCTGCAGGGGAGCGACTGAGACATTTGTTATTCATCCTGATAAAACAAAGTAATTAATGGCAATGCTACCCAAGAAATGCCCCAGTTTATTTAGTAATTGCGAATTACAATGCAAATACTGTGATTCCTGTAAATCTGTATTTCACTCCTGACAGTGGCACAATGCAAGATTCGCAGAAAAGACTTGACTTGCTTGGATTAATACTAAGGAAACTTGTTAAATAAGGAGCTCTTGCATGGATATTTCCCATACATTTTGGCATGTCCTTGCAGTGCCACCACACTCAGTCAATAAGGAGAATTTTGATAGAGGAGAGAGAAGAAACAGAGGGAAATAACACGTCTGATAGAGAAGAAAACCTTTTTCTTTCATATCTCCGTCTGTCTAGAGCCCTGGTTTTGTTTCTACATTTCTGTGGGAGGAAACTACAAGCCAAGAACCATTTCTCAAACTATTGTTAGAGTTTCTTTTTCTAAAGCTGCGTCACCAAAGCCCAAACCCAACTCGCTCTTTCCCTGCTATGAAGAGCTTGGCAGCCCCCAGACTTTTGTTCCACGGGCTGAACTTGGGGCAGCTCTAACTTCCCACCAGGACGGTTCTATCTCTAGAGCTTCTTTTCCACTTTATTTAGTGGCCGGGTCTCCTAATGCAACTTGACGGATGGTTCTCAGTCTATGGCGACACCGTAACTGGAAGCTGAGGGGAAGTTGAGCAGAAATGGGCAAGTTGCACAAGTGATTTGGGAGGACCAAGGCCCTGAGGTGGCAAACGGGCCCCTTCCTTCTAGATCCCGGTCAGTGGCACCTGATTTCTGCCCCATGGGCTCCACAGAGCTCACGTGAATTATTTGCGGTCGGTGAGGTTAAGGCTTTAGGACACCGGGAAGCAGCTGAATATGACAAACAGCTCAGGATTTCACCTTGTCTTTGTACCATCAAACCTCAAGCAGATAGGAGGTTTCTAAAGTGCCCAGATATCTTTGCGGATTAGCACAATTTGTGTATTTTTTTAAGGATTAGCACTATTTACATAATAGTGTGTCGCGATGGCATAGGTGTGAACTCACCTGGTGTGGAATGAGACTATAGAGACCAGGAAAGACTGACTGTTAAATCACTTGGGGTTTTTGAACATCTATAAACAATTATGAGCATTTTCGGAGACGCTGTAGTTATTCCTGAGGAGTCTTAAAAAAAAAAAAATGGGAAAAGTTCCAAAACTTGAACACACAAAAGTGATGAGTGTCTTTAGAAGGGAGGAGGAGAGGTCACAGCAGGGAGGAGGCCAGACCAGGAAATTGTGGCATTCCCAATACGAGGAATCTTTAAGAGCGCTGCAGACCGGTGGCTTTAAGGACACTAGTAGGGTCCTCCAGTACTTGAGGGTCTTTCACCCCTGTTCCTAGATGCCTTGGAGAACATTTAGGATAACAAATGCTAAAGGCGCCTACCTCTAAATGAGACGGTGCCTATTGTGTCAAGAAGAAGCTCCTTGCATGACACTAAAGCTGTGGCCCACGTCACGCTGAAAATTGTGACTCCCGCGGGCATCCAGGGACACAGCAATGTGTTCTCTGTCCAGGAAAAAAAAATCCTCAACATTGAAATAATACTCTTTTCTAGACACCTTAGCAATTTTGTGTGCAGCATCCAAGGAGGCATTCGCATCGTAAATGAAGGATTTCAATTGCTTTCTGAGGCTTGAATTGTGCCAGGTTGACTCATTTGAGATCCGCATGCATGTTCAATGTTTTCTCTTTTATTTTTTGAGTATTTGAGCCAATCCTCTTGGAATCCTCTTGGAAAGAAGCGGGAAAAACTTAGCTTTGGGCTGTATCTGCAGTGTGATACAGTTCACGTTACCCCGATTTTCCACAGCGATTAATGAGAAAAAGGATTCTGCATTCTCGGTGAGAAGGAAAATCTTTCTGCAATTGCAATTGTCTCGTCCTTCCCGTTAGATCAAAGGGCGCTGCCAGCAGCCAGGTCCAGCCCCGTTGGGATGTACTAACTTACCCAAAGAGGTTCTGCTCCAGTGCTGGGGATGAAAGCAGGGGTGAAAAGGAGGGTTAATCTCCGAGTGTTGGTTTGACCTTTAGGGAGATGCAAAGCATCGATGAAAAGATTTGTGATTGCAACAAAGTCCTGCAAATCCAGCAAAGGGAGCCCAGGGCTTCGCTGGTTAGCAGTGGGGGAAGCCAAGCTCTGCTGTGCACGGCTGGGCTTTGATTTTACATCTCCGGAGAATGTGAAAACAAGACTTCACTGGCAAAAAACTGCGAATGGAGCAGAGGTTTGCTATGAGGGTGAAAGCAAATAGCTCCAGCAAGCCTGTCTTGTTCAGGCATTTCCTTTGTTTCTTTCTTTCTTTCTCTTTCTTTCTTTCTTTCTTTCTTTCTTTCTTTCTTTCTTTCTTTGTTTCTTTCTCTTTGTTTCTTTCTGTTTCTTCCTTCCTTCCT
>JAWLRI010000041.1:1103116-1125755 GCA_034781795.1 Crypturellus tataupa
TCCTTCCTTCCTTCCTTCCTTCCTTCCTTCCTTCCTTCCTTCCTTCCTTCCTTCCTTCCTTCCTTCCTTCCTCCTTCTTTCTTTCCTTCTTTCTTTCCTTCTTTCTTTCCTTCTTTCTTTCCTTCTTTCTTTCCTTCCTTCTTTCCTTCTTTCTTTCCTTCTCTCTTTCTCTCTCTCCCTCTTTCTTTCTCTTTCCCTTTACCTTTTTTTTTCTTTCTTTCTTTCTTTCCTTTTTCCTTTTTTTCCCCACATGAGAAGCCCAGAAGGACTCAGAGCTGTCGGCTGCATTCGCAGCGGAGCTGCAGGGCTGTCCCGATGGGGCAAAGGAGGAGAGGATCCAGCACAACCAGTCAGGCAAGAAATGGTGCCAGAAGGGCTTCCTCCTGCCCGCAGGTCTTGGGCGCTTTGCACAACGCAGCGCGGGGATGGGAACCCAGCGCCTCTTCCCTGCTCCATGGGAAATGCATCCTCAATCACTCCCATTCACAGCACCGGGATCAGTGCGGGGATCTCTGCTCCGCATGATTAAATTGGGATGCAGAACTGGGTTCAATATCCCAATCAATATTGGGAAATATAGATGCTTCTCTCTCAAGAGCATCACGGGGTGTCCTGTGATGGGAAGGGTCTTGGCACCTCCTCCCGAATCTGGGATTTGGGGCAGGGTTAGGGTTAGGATTAGGGGGATGCCGAGCGCTGGCAGACTGGACTGCGGAAAGGTTCCTGGCTCCCTGCATGGACAGTCGGGGTATCAGCTGGGAAAACCGCATGCTGGATTCCACGTCCTGCTCCCACTTCATCTGCTCCAGCAGAGCCGGGTGATGGTCCTGGACCCAGAACTCGACTCCTTGTGCTGTTCGGTCACACAAGGGCCCCTCCTGGATCCTCCTCCAGAGCCGCATTCCTGCAGCCAGGAAACCCTTCCGGCCTGACGAGGTCCCGGAGGGACAGGAACAACCAGGCCTTCCAGTCGGGTATGGATGGGATGGGACAGGATGGGACGGGACGGGACGGGATGGGATGGGATGGGATGGGATGGGATGGGATGGGATGGGATTACAACCGGGTCCCACTGTGGGATGGAGTTGGCTGGGGTTTGAAGTGGTTTCTCTCTCCAGCACAGTCACCCCCATCCTGTCTCACAGGTGGAGAAGACAACCCGGGCCAACTTGTGGATTTATCTGCAGTTTTAAAAATAACCTTTTTCATCATTAATTTCATGTGATTTATCATCAGGTTGCTGCCTACAGTGACACCAGAGCTCTTCTCTAGGCTTCAGTTAATCCTTATTCCAATGAACCCCCAGTTCAAGCTCACAGGAGGGTTTTGCACGTCCACCTACACTGTCCTGAGCCTCTCCAGGAATCCTTCTCCCAAACCACAATTCCAGTTAACAACAACTTCCCAGTCGGTGTTTTTGTCGTTGTCATCTGAGGGACACACAAAAATATCTCCTACTCCTAAACAAACACTTCCTTCGCGATTCCTCTTGGAATTGCTTCAAAGAAAGGAGAGAAGAGGACAAAGCTTAACCCAAATCCCCATGGCCTGAGGGAATTGCTATTAACCTTTAGCTTAAAAGCAAAAAAAATTACTTACATTTGCTGGAATAAGCAGCCAGCGCTGGCTTTCCCCATCACTGCATCCCGTGTATGGTCTGCGGCAGAGCTGAAAAGTGCCGTTCCCCTTGGATTGCTTCCTGGTTTTTATATATAGCTCCATGTATTATGCACCACGTCAGCCCGTTGGGCTACGTTGTCAGAATTTGTTTTGCTAGGCAACATCCCCCAAGCTGGTTTCACAAGAACCGCGCGCTTGAATCATGAGAGTTATTAACTTTCGGCCGTCTGGAAAAACTGATGCCCTACGTGGAAACGGAGTCGCAGACGCTTCCGCAAATATGTATTTCGAGGGGACGCGGGGAAAGTTTTGGCTCGTCTGGGAGCCCCGTGAGCCAATGCACATAGTAGCCGGGAATTAAAAAAAAAAAAAAAAATTACTTTCCCTGAGTAATACAAAGATCCCGTTTGGCCTCAAAAGAGCCCCGCACGCAGGTGGGTCTGGGCTGCCCCTGATGAGTGTTTGTATGGAGGTTGCCAGGGCGGACTCCGCTGGGATGACATTCCCGCTCTGCCGGGATGATGTTCCCGCTCCTGCAGTCTATTGTATTCCAAAGGACATTGTCTATTGTCCCCCGAGGGATGTCACCGATGCGGGCAGAGGGATGTCACCGGTGCAGGCAGTGTCCCCACTTGCAGAGCCATAGGGGACAGCAGGACACACAGATGGGGGGTCCCATGTATCCCCCACACATTCGGGAATATTTGCCCAGAAAAGCGAGTGGCAGCAGAATTAGCAGCTCTTGGGGGTCCCCTCCGGAGCCACCTCCGCATGGAGCAGCCTCAGATTCCCATAGCAGCTCCGAGAAGGGGCTTTGCACTGGCTTGCTCCATAGCGTGAGACTTTTCGCACTCCTCTTCCCCGTGTTTATTTTGTGCTGCGCCTTTGTTTGACCACACTGACCACAAGCGTTCCTTGCAGCCCAGGGCTCTCCGTTTTTTTCACTTCATTCCTGGTAATTAATGAGTGGAGTCAGCAGTCAGCACTCAGTGAGAACAGCAATTTTTCTGGTTTGTATTCGACACCCGAGCGTTTCCAGCGCTGTTTTCCCACCTCCTTCCCTAGCCACCTCCTTCACATTCCTGCTCCATCTCCTTCAAGCAGCCAGCACAATCCTGCACCCTCAAAAATGCTTCCCTCAGTCCTGCCACCTCTCCTTTGTCCATACTGAGAAAAAGAAAGGGAGTTTGCATCTCATTCCTATTTATTTTCCTCTGTAACATGCTGAGAAGAACCCCACCAAGAAAATCCAGATAAACGGTGCCTCCAATTTTCTAATTTTTGGTGTCTTTTTAGTTTTTTTTTAATATACTTGAAGATGTCTGGACAACAGTGGGAAAAGAGTTTACTTTTTAAATAATTCTGCAGTTTGGTCCTGAAGCAGGTCCTAATTTTTGTTCCCTGGTGTCTCAGTCGCTTGATCTGATCCCTGCTGCCAATTGCTGCAGTCCTTTGGGCCAGCCGGGTTGAGTTACATACCCACCTTGTGTCGCTATTCCCTAGTTTATGATTTGCAATTAAAAAAATGCATTTATGTGTTAGATTTTCTTCCTTTTTTTCTCCTTAGATTGCTTAAGAAACCCCAGTGATTGCTCTCTGGCCGTCAGCCAAGGCTTCCTGCTTCTTCATTTATTGAACTGATGGAGCGGATCCCGCCGGGATGCCTCTCGCTGCCATTTCCGATCTCGCTGCCCGCAGGGAATACGCGATTCTCCCGCATCTCCCTCCTTACATCACCTGGCTTCTCCCTGCGCCCTGTCCCCCTGCACCGGCTGCTGCTTTGTGTCCTCCCAGGTGGAAAAAAACAGAGTCTGGAGCTCAGGGAAGCAGAAATCGGGGATTTTTAGACAATTTTTTCCCTCTGATGCTTTGGGGCTTCAAGTAGCGGCAGGACGAATGTGCCAAGATATTGCCTAGAAGAGCAGGGTCTGTGTTTGCCGCTCTGTGAAAAGCAAAGGGGGAAATATGGAAAAAATTGGGGCAGTTTTTCTCTTGCAACTTCACAGTTTCTGTCTTTCCAAGGAGCTTATGATCTAAGAAAAGAGTCAGCTCATTCATTTTCCTCCCTTTATTCTCTTTTTTCCTATAGAAAGGAAACCCTAATCAGCTATAGGAAAGGAAACCCACTCTAAATGAAGGTAAATACTGGGGAAAAGCAGTGCTGAGGTAACCTGTGGGCTGGGGACAGCAAGTGCAGGGATTAGACCTCCTTGCAGGTGGCTTGGAAGATTTCACTGGCCTTTTTTGTCGCTGTTAGCATGAGACAGCAAAAATTTCTCTGCTGAGAACTGGGGGAACTGTTTATCGTGGAATTTCTTCTGTTGAATGTCCTGAACGCATCGAAATTACAGGAAAAAATGAGAAGAGAAACTATGGTGATTCAGAAGAACGGGGGGGTGAGTTAGATGCAAAAATGTTGGCGGAAATCGCACTTGTTTTTCGCTTCCTCCTTCAGGGACGAGCATCACGAACCCTGAAGCGAGGGCCGTAGAGATGCCCCCACCCCAGGAGAAGGAGCTTGAATGAGTCTGCAGGTTCTCAGCTGGCAACTTCAGGAAAGCAGAAGTGGTTAAATTCATGTTTTCTGAAAGAAAAATGCAGGATTAGCCTGACCCAGCTCCTCAGCTACCTGCACCCACCTGTGTCCTGAGCAGATCCCTATTTCTCCCTGCTGAAACCTCCCTGGGCCCTTGGAGAACCACTAGACACAACTTGGATATCTCCTCCCTGCATGGTGCTCCCGTGCATCCCTTATCACAGCCCAATCGAGCTAAATTCTCCTGCATTATTCCATTTCCAAAGCATAATATTTTTTTTCTCTTTGCTACAAAATATACTTTGGCGCAAAAGGATTTATTGCCTCCCAGTGGACGGGATCTTACTGCATCCCAGCAGAAGCCTTTTTCACTGCAATTACTTGTCAGACTTTGTCTCTATTGCGTTTTAGTCTCCATCTAATGAGCTCTGGTGGCTGCAGATGGTGGTTCCGCTTCCTCAGTGTCCCCTTAGTCACTTGCATCCATCTATTCAAATTATCCTTCATTCATATCCCTTGATCTCCCTTCTACCTTTTACTTTCTTCATGCTTTCTTGTACCTACCTATATAGATAAAGATTATTTACAGCCCTCTCCTGGAGTCTAATGTCATATTTTGCAATTATAGTTGACTATTTTGACTATTAGCCAGCACTGGATACACAGGACAAGCACTAAGGCTAAATGGGAAGTTTTTACCAGTTTTTCCTGGAAGCAAGAGCCAAAACCACCGTTATCTGCAAGCTGCTCTCGAGAGCAGCAGGAAAAGAGTCTATTTTCAGCAGGAAAAGAGTCTATTTTCAACCTCATGGCAAGATACAAATATACAAAGTTTTACTTTTCACATATTTCCCGTGTTTCACATCCGACCGAGTATCTTCCGGGCTCTTGCCTGGTTTCCTTCCAGATTGTTCCTTTTATTTCTTCAGGCAGAGATCAAATCCGAGCCCGGCTCTCGCTGGGATGATGCGGGCCCTGTTCTCCTGTTTGTTTTCCATGGTTTATGTGCTGCAGAAAATGAGGTGTTGGCCTGATGGTGCAAAACCACCATCTGAGGATGAGCTGGGACAGAGCAAGTGAAAAAAGTGGAAATAGATGGGAACATGGAGCCCTTTCCGGACACTGGATGCTGTCTGCATTCCCATGGATTTCTCCTGCATGGAGAAAACAGTATTTGCCACATGCAGGGGGAGAACTCGGCTTGAGCCAGGCTTGGGTGTCGCGTCCTGCGTCCACCTGCGGCTCCGGAGCCGGCAGGATGCCCTGCTGGGATGCGCTCTCTTTGGAGCAGCTCCAGCACCGTGTTCCCAGAAAGTGGCTTTGCAGCCCCCGGAGGACACGGACCCATGTCCCCACCTCCCTTTCCGTAGAAATCGGTTCCACTCGAGATGCTTCCCTGCATCGCAGGCCAGTTTCTATTTTTCCCCAAGGCCAAATGGCAGAAATTGTTTCCCGTGGCCGGCGCTGCTGTAGAAAACAAATATCCTTCCAGTTTGGCATTACTTATTTTTCCAGGGTTAGGTTGGTTTGCAGCTGGCATTTTAATTTTTTTATGACATTTGGGAGTTGTTTTGTTTTAAGAAAACTGGGTTTTGGTCAGGCTTGTAAAGTGAGATAGGAAATTATCGCTGGGGGAGGAATAAGCAACCACTGAAACTGCAAATTCAGCCACTAAGCGAGAGCAGCTGCTGATGTCTGGAGACACCAAAATGCAGGGAATGCCGAGCGGGACCGGAGCAGCATCGTGGTCTGACCCGTTGGGATCATCGTAGCTACATCCGAGGGGTCCTCCAAAGCTGCCATCCCGCTGGAGAACGGAGCTGGGAAGGGCAAGGATGGATTCCTGGAACTGCCTTCATGCTTTACCCCAAAAGTGCTTTCTCTGCACTGAAAAGTCGCTATATTTGTGTCACACAGGGGAAAGTTAGTTGACAGGGAGAATAATTTATTAGGTTTTAGCAGAAGACGTTGGGACCTGTTCCCAGCGCCGCTGCTGCCAAAGAGAATAAAAGGAGGAAACAAATTCTGGGCTATATCTCATGCAGTTCCCTCTTTAGGAGGTTTTGTTTGGACAGATGACAGGCCTTAGCAAACTGGTCCTCAGTGAAACCACACAGAAGGACAAGAATAACTTAATTTTTTTAAAAATAAAAGCAGTTAATTAAGAGAACCACCTAATTGCAGCATTGCAAAGCTTCAGGCACTCATAACAGCCTCGTTGGTAAATCTAGAGATACATTTTGCAGGCCTGCCTGTCCTAAAGGAGTCGTTTGGGCCAGCTTAATGCACAGGTTGTTTAAATGTTGAAGAATCAGCCGCCTCCCTCCCCATCGAGACTTCTTTGTGCTCCCTTTTATTGTGAGTCCAGGGTTTAACTCAGGAGCCGCCCCTAAGAAGTTACTGAGTGTCCTGGGAAGAAAAATATTCCTAAAATTCCTTCGGATTTTGCCTGCCCTGACCTGGCACTCTCGCCCACCAGAGACCCTGCCGTGGGCAGGTGTTTTCCAGCTGGAAAAGCAACTCTTATAATTAAATATGTGCAGACCTGCGTTTTATTCGTGCAAATGAGACAGGCAGGAATCTGGGGGAGGAGGTTGCAGGCCCAAGCTCCAGAAAAATCCCAATTATTGGCTCGCTGTGGCAAGAACCAGAGGAATTTTCATGTGCACAGTTGTAAGATGCTCCGGATTTAGGAAACAGGGAGCCAAGCACGATCCGGGAGGCTCTAGGTTATCCTGGAAATAGTTTTCCCTGGCTTGGGGACAAGGGTGTCCATATGTGTCCCCACAGCAAGAGGGAGCGCAGGAGCAGACCCTGCGCACGGGACAGCATTCCGGGGTCCCTGGAGCCTTGTTCCTAGGGCGACCCATGTTCATTTGGGGTTTGCACGAGGTTCTCCTGCCGGTCCCGGCCCCAGCGGTGGCTCCGCTGCCCAGCAGGTCCATCTAGTGGTGGCTTGAGCGTTTCCTCACTCATCCCCATGGATGGGACCTGGGGAAGGGCTAGAGCTTCCAGTTCTCCTGGGCAGCTCCTCATCTTCATCATGGAGGGAAAGACCAAACGCTTTGGAAATGGAAATTATGGATTCAAGCAAAAGGTTGTCCCAGCAGAGGCAGGTTGTGATCAGCACCGGGTGCTGGGCTCTGAGTCCCCCCATGTTCTTAGTTCTTGGTCCTTGGGTTCTTCTCTGCTCATACCCACCT
Source organism: Crypturellus tataupa (assembly GCA_034781795.1). NCBI lineage: Eukaryota > Metazoa > Chordata > Aves > Tinamiformes > Tinamidae > Crypturellus > Crypturellus tataupa. The sequence goes on from JAWLRI010000041.1 coordinate 1,110,476, forward strand.
CAATTCACTGCTAAGTCTCTCCTTGGGGCTCTCTCACCTACTGGGTCCTCAGCTGCTCTGTGAGGCTCCCTGAAGACCCGTGAAGGTACCGGGGGTGTCAACAAACCCACAAAGCGCCAGCTTGGGGCTCAAGGACGAGCGACGGCATCGCTACGAGCGCAACGAGGAGGAAAACACTGTTGCTGCCCGGGGACAAATGCTGGTCTTAAGGTCAGACGCGGGTGGTGTCGAGCCAACCCGCTCGGCACATCACGAGTCTGGTGACACTGATAAGATAAGAGATCTCCAGGCAGCCCGGGGCAGAGCGGGGTAACGTAACGACGCCGCTCGGCTGCGAATCGCCGGGCTTGGCCCCGCTGCCGGAGGTCACACGAGTGGTTTTCAGCAGAAAGTGACTCTCGCTGTCAAGTGCGACCGCGTCGCGGGGCGACTTCCCCAGGCGAGGGACACAGGGGCGCCCGCAGGACACTGCGGCGGTGAACGCATCCCACCGGGATCTGCTTTTCCTCTTCCCTGATGGAGCATCAGCACGTTCAACATGGGCCCAAATGCACTGGGAAGGCAGTTCTGGAGCTCTGGAGCCCTCTCACTGATGGTTTGGACCAAGAAACTTTGGGAAAATAATCCAGTATCTCCATGTGCAGCTAAATGTGCCATTCGGGACATGCGGGCTCACTTCTTGCAGGAAGCAAGCCCATGGATATGGATTTCCAGCTCCCTGTTTTCACCCAAGCCCTGGGATGTCCCAATAGAGCAGCCAGCAGCTCAGTGGAGGGTCTGGAGTGTCCCAGGGTGCTGAGGACCCATCTGAAGCAGCAATAGTTGGAAATAAAGGAAGGAGGAGCTGGCCCTTGGCCGGGATTTGGGGCATTCGTGCCTTCTGCAACGACATATCTGCATGCAATCACGAGGGCAGCTCTTCCTTTGAAAATCCTGATGTTTGTAAAGCAAACGTAAAAGATAAATAATGATAATCCTGTTCTATGGAATTCTATCATTCTCTAAAAAGAAACATTCTGGGAACGCTTAGAAAAAAAAATGCAAACCATTAAAATAACAATGCATAAAAATACAACCAAGTAAACAATGGAGCATGCCAAGATTTCAGCTGGACCAAGTGCTCAAGGTTCCTGCAATGAAAGTCTGGAAAGTAACACCTTGGCGATTATTTATTTTTACCTCTTTTGCATGGTGGCCCCATGAGAACGAACCTGGGGGCTTCCTCCCTAGGAAGGAAGCGAGAACAGGAACCCTTGACCAGGCTGGAGCGGCTGGAGGAACCATCGTGCAAACACATGGAGCTCCTAAAATACAGGCAGGGTGAGCTCCGACGGGGAGGTGCTGTTAATAGCAAAGTCTTTCCAAGTTCTTTAAATTAATGGTGCAAGTTCTTTATATTAATAATATCCATTTCACTTTCTGAAAGGTAAAAAGCCCTTGTTTTGCATGAGAGCAGCATGAGAGGGGTGAGTTTGTTGTCTCTCAAACGGTCCGCATGGACCACACCAGGCTAAAATACATCCATGGGGATCAGGAAAACCCTGAAGGAACCGCTCAGGAAGCTGCCAGATGATGGGGATCCATTCAGTCCCCAATTAACACCGTGTTGGAGCCTTTAGCATCAATGTCTTGTCAGCCTCAGCACATAAATCAAGGAGAAGCACAGCTGTTTATCACCTTGTCCTCAGTTTGCCCAAAAAAGGCCCATTTTCAGGGTACGGATTCCTCTACGGAGATAAACTGTCAGTCCGAAGTTTCTCAGAAATGGTCCCAGCTTGCGTGAGGGCCGAGTTCTCCCAGGAAGCGCGTGCACTTGGCCATGGATTTCTTTAAGTCCAAGGTCAGGAGTCATTCCTGAGCCTTAGGAACCAAAAAAACATCGTTTTGAAGCCAGGAAAGCAGAGAGGTAAACACAGGCTGCAACAGCACCCTGGTATTAATCTCCACGAGCTCCGAGTATCGCAAATTCAAAATGAAGGGAATGAGACGTCCTTTCAGCCAAGAGATGTTGGGAACCAGGCTGGGATTAGGAGAGGGACCTCAGGAGTGGAGAGGGGAGCAAGATGCTGCCTTCCGGGATAGCAGCATCCCTGGGATGCAGGAGTAGCAGGGGGCAAATTCCCATTCCAAAGGCATTTGCTTCACACTGTCCCAACTGCTCTATCTAAGAGCAGAGAAACACAAAAGGGAGCAGGAAATCCCAGAAAACTGGTGTTATAATGAGCCTCCCAAAAGAGGCAGAAAGGCCACATATATATGAAAGCATGAGATACACACATATATATAAGACGTGTGAAAAAGCAAGATGCTGGCTCTGTGCTTAGAGGATGCTCCAGGGTTTATGTGTCTGCCTGAAAGAGGGTTTTCAGTATCATTATAAAAGCTACGGGAGGAAATAAGTGTTCTCAGAAATGAATATCGAGTTTTTGTTTCCCCAAAAAATCACTCGTGCGGATTCTGGACCAAAATTTACCGTATTCTTCAGCTCTCTGCTTCTCAGCCCTTAAAAGCTGCCTAGAAAGGACAGAAGTGGCATTAACTGATTAACTGTAACATGAGCAAAGGCGAAAGCAAAGCGCCCATTGATCCCTGCTGGACAGAGATCCTGCAGCTCAGAGCAGCACATGCCGTTTGTCATCCTTGATGAGAGTGTTTTTTCTTCTGCCAGCAATATTTTTCCATATTTGAGCAAACTCGGGACATAGGAAAGCACAGACATGCCTTTGGATTCAGCTTGCTGTTGCCAAAACTTGGAGCCGATGTGATTATGAAGTTATAATCTCAACAGCAGCTCTGTTGAGTTGGATTCACACTGATGAATCGTTCTGCATCGCGGTCATTCCAGCTGCTGCCCTCAGGCTGAGCCTAAAAACGAGGCTTTCCATAGAAGTGGCTGAAGATGGCAGAGTGGCCTCCAGCCTCCGCATTGTATTTTAATTATCAGGGATCAGAAAGGGAATGATTTGGTGGTTAACTATATTTTAAGAAGGTTTTGTGACGCCTACGTTGGTTGCTGCTCTTTCCTTCCCCAGCACAGGTTGTCCCACACATCATCTCTCATCAGCAAAACGTTCTTCCCCAAGGAGCAGCCGACATCCAAGCAGGTCAACGTGCTCCAGCATCTTCCTGGGAAAAGAAACAGCGGGATCGGATTCGAGCACACACAGCTGGGACCACACATCATCCCAGGCTCTTCCCTGCACATCCCCTTGGGATGTTTATATGAACAGGAACTTTCTGGAAGTTTTGGGGCTCTTCCAGCTCCTTGGGTGGACAAGGGCCACCGAACGGTGTGTGGGACGCGAAGGTTGGCAGAGAGTCCCAAAATTCACAAAATTAATGTGGGATATGTGCCCGTAGAGCATCTGATGCATTACGAGCGAGATGAAAGCAAGCATCTTGGTTTGTTAAGTCCAGACAAAACAAATATCTGTTGTGGATTCAAAACGGGAACTGTTAGGTCCGTACCACAATAGGGAACTATTTAGCTTGACCAAGACCTGGGGACGGTTTGTTCTTCGTAGGCCTCTGGATCTGATTTTGAGTGTTATTTTTTGGCGAGGCAGGCGAGTTTCCAGCATTGTTTCTCGTGGGACTAACAAAACTTGTTTGTAAACGATGACGCTTGGGGATTAGGAAAGAACAGACAACTTGAGAGCACCTTGGGTTATTGAGCCCCAGTGGATGACTTCTGAATGCAGACATGCAGATAGATTAAAGGAAAATGGGCAATAACATATATCTGCTTGGCCTTTTTCTCTCGGTAGCAGCACAGCTTAACTACTCTGTGATCCTGAATATCTTGACAGCTTCTCAGATATCCTCCCACCTCCATGGCCTCCTCCTTTTCTCCTGCCTCTTTTCTACCCCCTTTCCCAGCTCAGAATGAAGGATGCTCCATGGTCCATCAGTAGAGCGGCACAAATATCATTATAAGATACTTTTCTATTAATGCTCAAATTAATAACTCTGGCAATAACCACCCCTCTGTCGCTAGACAGAGCACAGAAACCTAAGCACTAGGGAGGATTAGGAGTGACTATTCTGAAAAAGCACAGTCATTTGGCACAGTTGCTATAACAAACTCTGTTTTACAGCCAGGACCTTCTTACATTCTTGTCCTTGTAATTTTGTTTAATTTGAAGCTGATCTGATTTGATTTCCATGTTTATTGAACCCTTCTGGATGCAAAAGTCTGAGAGAAGTATGAGCATTCATCTTCATATCTCCATTAATGTCCTCAAGATGGGGTCTGGGAAAGGATGCAGCCATGAGCGAGGGCAGTAAAATTAAGAAAAAAAAGTCCTAAATAGGACCTTAAAATAGAAGCAAAGAACTTGAGGGTAAAAACAGCTAAACAGGGTTGACTTAGTGAGGGTGTTAGCTGGCACATTGGGAAGAAATAACCTTGCTTAGGACCAGGAGCTGATGGGATGCTGTTGCGGTGGCATGTAAGAGTATTGGGTAAAGAAATTAGTTTAAAGGAGGACTGTGGGCGTCAGTGTGACCCAGTCTACCAGGAAAAACAACCAGTAAACAGGAAGGTACCGGTCCCTTGCAGTAAGTGTGTTTGGCAACCGCATGTTGTGGGTGCCGGGTTAGGGGTGAATAGATTGGAAGGAACCAGAGTAAAGAGCAGAAAAATAGAAAAATTCAGAGGGAAAGTGTGTAAAAGGAGAGAGAATGGGATAAAATCTTGAGAACTGTTATCAGGTGAAGATGTTTGATATCAAAGCAGAGGCTGAAACACTCAGCTGGATCTAAGAGCAAAGAGATTTGCAGCACGATGTGGGAGAGACTGTGCAAGGGGAGGTCAGTGGGAAGAGGAAACCATCAGACTGTGAGCACCTGGAAGAGGGAATAACTGCTGGAATACTGCACACTGGAGCTGGGAATTGGGGTCCTAAGTTAAGGGAAAGGAGCCTTGAGCACTTCCTTACCTGTCAGAGCAGCTTCCTAAGAGCAAGAGCCCAGGTAGCCTTTGCTTTCCCAAGAATTACAGCAACAAACGTACGTGAGTCAGCGCTAGGCTGGATATGACGAGCAAAGTTTGTGTATTTCCATTTCAAGGGAAATATCCTTATTCCCAGGCTTCCTTCTGACATTTGTCCTCTGTTAGAAATAGGAGTAATCTTAGGAGAAAGGGCAACGCGACAGTCCAACCAAGCTGTGAAAAGTGAACTTTTTTTCCCAAGAAGCAGAGCAACTTCTGAGACATTTTTATCCCTTTATCATATGTGCTGTGTGCACTTGCCAAATTATTTCGCTATGTAAACTGAAGGGAAGCTGAACGCCGTAGCTCAGTGCTTAAGGCTTGGTGAAGTGCCAAAGAGAAAAGAGATGGATTAGGGCTGCGTCTTCAGCTGCCTTCAGTATGTGCTGGATGATGGGGAAGCAGGAGGGAGCCTTCTCCTGCCCCAAGAGGGTCCCGAGTCCTCTCATCCTCCCCATCCCTGCACTGAGCATCCTGCAAGAACAGGATTTGCTCGTTCTGTGCAACCCCTACGACCAGCTCGGTGCAACTAGTAATTCTGTGCATCCCTGCACAACCATAGGAAAAGACTCAAAATGCAGAAGTGCGAAATTCTTGTAATATTTACCTTCAGCAGGCCGGGGGTTAGAGATAGATAACTTGCTTCCTGTGAAGGCTTTGTATGAAATGCAGTGAAACTCTCAAAGTGACATCTGAAATACATTACTCTCTCACTTCAGAATAAAGTAGCCTTCCATTAAAAATCATCTATATTGCTCATTATTTGTTCTTATTGTTATTTAGTATGTTATTTGGCAGCTCCCAGTGCATTTATTACTTTCTAACCACAAGGAATTTTCTTCTCTGTTCATTGCCATCTATTCTGACAGTTGGATCATTCCAGCATGAAAAATATGGTAATTGGTAAATGCATTATTAATTCCGAGAATTCGTGGGAAAAGAAGTACGAAAACTGAAAGTGCATTTCCATATATTAGATATCACATAGCACAAATGCAAAAAAAAAAAGAAAGAAAAGTTCTTGGAAAGACATTACACCACTGGTTTGACAAGAAGTGATGAGTTATGGAACTACAGAGGTCTGTGATCAGCCTTTTAATGACTGGATGGACTGAATTCACTGGCTAGTGAAATGATGCAGGTGCTAAAAATAGGAATATGAAAATAGAATATGAAATAAGAAAGTAATACTGAAAGATAATACTTGGGCTATATTGACAAATAGTGTATGGTGTTTTGTTCTGGGGAAAAGAGATGTGATTCATGTCAAACAGCATCAGAGCTCTGACCCTCCGCTCCAGAAATAATGGGAATCTCCTAACGAAGCCTTTGGAATATCTGCAAGGATGGAGACTCTGCCACCTCTCTGGATAACTGTAGGAGCAAAGACTTGCCAAAAGGTGCTGGTATCACCTGCTCACACTGAATGTCCCTCAAGCACCAAGAACCTGTCACTATTGACAGCCTTTGGGCTCACCGCCATCCATGAACATCTCCTGCATCTTCCCTTGGAGCCATCCCTGCCTCTCCTCTCGCCTGCCTGGTCCTTTGCTAATTACAAAGTGAGCAGACTCATTTCCCTGCAGATTGTCCAAGTGGACGGGCTGTAAATGACTCCGTCTGGTCTGTAATTGCATCCAGAAACCTGTCCCTGGCTGCAGAGCTGCACCTGGCAGCCCGGCAGACGACGCTGCAGGGACACGCGGCCGGAGCGGAGCCGCGTTATTGCATTAGGGGATAATATCAAAGGACATTTTGCATCTGGAGCAAGCATTGCCTGAAAAAACTTCTTCAAATCCCCCTTGCCAAAGGCCTGCTTGACATCTGCAAGGTTTTCAGGCTTTAAGTTGCAACAAGACCAGTGGAGAACCAGTATTTTTTTTGGCCATGACTTGCAGCTACACATAGACATCAGGGGACAGCAAAGTCTGATCCTCACCAGGTAATTTTTACCTGTTTTTTCCCCCTGAAATTCTTAAATCTGCCCAAATACGACCTGCTTCACATTCAGCTCACCCACTGCACCTAGTAGAAGACAAAAATCAACTTCTAATCTTGAAAAAGGAAAAAAAAAAAAAGTGGCAACATGCAGAGAAGTTGAATCATGACAGAAAAAAAAGTCACATCCTTCTTGGGCAGGGTTAAAAAAAAACAGCGCTCGCTTCTAATGCAGGCAGATAAGAGCAGCCGCAGAGAGCTCTAAGTTATATAACCAAGAGCTTGATTCACCGCCCAAGGAAGTCACGTTTTGGGCTGGTCAAAAGCTTCTGGAAGCCAATGGGTGACCTACATCAGCACTTGTATAGGGGAAATTTAAATAAATCCAAGGGGAAGGCACTGACCAAGGGTTTGGGGGGTTTTGGAGTGATCATCACAACCCACCGAGGGTGACGGGAGCTCAGCACGGAGCTGCATCCTGCAACCTCGTCCCCTTGCACAGACGATGCTTCAGCACAAGAACCATTTTCAGTCCGTTCCAGCAGTGACAGCTGGGAAATAAGAATATATAACTTCTACAGCCCCAATTTCTACTATGCCATCAAGGTACCTCTGAATATCTTCCCCTAGAAGCAACCGCAGGGCAGTTCCAGACGTCGAAATACAAAGCTGCTGTAGGTGGACAACAGTAGCTGCAAGAGCTAGATTTATGATATGCAAAGATAACATATCTGCATCGCAGATTTAAGCAAACAAGCTACTTAAGTATGTCATTATCTGTCATGGGGTTTTTCTTTTTCCATTTTTCCTCTAAGTCGACAAGAAAAGAAAAACATGTTGAGAGCTTGATGGCCCTAACAACAGGAAATTTTGAACGCCGTTTCCCCAAGTAATTTTAACCAAATTACTTTGCATATCTAGTTATCTGTACCGATCATTCACATGCTGAATGTCACATTTCTGTTGACTTAAATTTCCAAAATGCAATTGCATTGGCGGATGCATTATGTGTTAGACGAGCAAGATGTTTGCCGGTTGCTAAGTGTTCCCTGAAATGGCACCGCTGACCTCAATTTCAGGATGAATCTCTGGCTAATTTTCTGTCTGGATTGGCATTAGCTTCCCTGATGTTCTCCTTGTGTGACAAAAGGCCCTGAAGATGTTTCCATCACCAGAAAAAAAGGCAAGAGCGTTTGGTTGGCCCTAGAGCGTGGAGTGGGCAGATCACCAGCCTTCAGCTGGTCTCCTCTACATTCCCTGAGAGCTTAATGAGCCTTTTTGTGTTGTTTTTTGCTCTTTTTATAGATTTTGTTTGCAGTTTTGCTGTCGATGCCAGTCTGGATGTTATATGCATTTCTTTGGAGGCCTTAGCAATCCCCAGAGCCGGGGCCACCAGCCAGGGACCATGGCTTGGGTGTAGGTAAGGGGTCACTAACAATCCTGACACAGATTGTTTTATTGGCCTAAATATCGTTCAGAAGTCAAGGAGAGAGACCCCTTTTCCTGCACGTGCAGTTAGGACCCATAGCAGCAGGTAGAGCAGAGGTGCAGACCAGCGTGGTGCAACACAAGGGAAGGCTGCGGTGGGCAGCCCTTGCCCCAAGAGATTCTTCCCTGTGTTTCTCCCCAAAGTGCTCCGCTCGCTGCTGCCCAGCAGTCCCCCTGGGCTCGGGTAAGTGCAAAGTTTGAGAGAATGAAAACCCAGATGTTTAATGAGCTCCCGAAGTGTCGTAATGCTTCTCCTGAGCGCTAAGTGCAGCTCACAGAGGATCCAAGGTTGAGTCTTGCCCATGCGGAGGAAGAGCTGGGCACTCAGGTTGACACCGTCCCCATAGTCCCAGATCCCCTGGTCTGTGGCCACCTCTCCTGGTCACCCAGTGGCACCCTAAATCCAGGGCAGAGCACTGGCCCCTTGCCGACATCCAAGATGCTGTGATTCCCAGGCACAGGCACAAATCCCAGCTTTATCCAAGTGGTTAATGTGCAGGAGAAGAAGGAGTTGTCCCTTGGGGAGAAGCTTAGTTAGTGCTCAACCATCCCAGCATCTTCCTAGGAAAAAAATGGGAGAGGGAACAGATGAGCATGAGTGTAACCTCCACAAAATGCAATGTTGATGGATAAAGCAAACGAAGGGTGAAGCCCAGTGCAAGACCTCGTCCTGGTTGGCAGGACTTTGTCTGACCTGACGTTCCTCTATAATTTAAAATAAACAGCTCGGGATGTTTATTCTATTTAAAGTAAACATCTTTGGCAAGGCAAGACACGGCAAAAGCTGAGCTTGCCTGAGGTGTAAGGCGTAAAGTGTCACTTTGGGAGCCCAAGGACAGATGTACATGGTCTTCTCTGCTCATCTTCAAGCAAAGGAGAGCTGGTCCATGGCTAAAACCCACGTCAAAAGATGTTGCATGAAGCAAACCCCTCACAAAGCAACGTAGCGTTGAGGACAACCCATAGTTCATTCCCAGATCCATGTGTTTTAATAATTACCACAAAATTGCTATGTTTAAAGGCAGATCTTGTGCATCCTGATGGATATTTCCTAAGAAAAGCCTAAGGAAAACAAATGAAATCAAAGTCAGATGTAAAGGGTCCCTGGGCTTATTCACATATGAGTAAACTATCACGATCCCTGATACTCAGAAGCAATTTACCTTACATATATCATGTCAAGCCCAAAATATCCAGTAGCAATGCATACCAGGAGAAGCTCTAGATAAATATAGTTTTAGTTAAGTACAAACTATCCTGATGTTGCCAATATTAAGGCCCATTAATTTTCCTTTTAGTTTAGATCTAAAAAAAATTTCAACTGGTACAAAATCCAAAATAAATTTCACACGAAAAATCATCTTATTTTATGATGTTTACACTACTCTCTTCCACAAATGAGAAAACCAACCTGCATGCACTATTTCTGGCTTTTTTTAACTTTCTAAAACAAGATTAAAGCAGAATTTCCCCATGAGAAATGTTTTCTCGTGTGCAGTTAAGTTTTCCAGAGATCAGTTTGTTTTCTTATCTCTCTGAGAAAAACAATTCTGTGAGCTCATGTAATCCGAAAATTAAAAAGTGAACATCAAAGTATTCAAATGTTACTTCAATTCTGTAGATGAGAAAAATACTAGGAATAATTACTTGCCAGATTATTTATATTTTTAAAATTCATGTATCTTCATCATTAATTTCTTGCAGATTTTTTTCCTTTTTGTAAATCAAATAATATAGTTTGCTACATTGCCTCTAGTGTCCCAACCTGAAATGGAAATGGGAAAATAGGAACCAGAAGAAAATTCTTGGAGTTTGAAAGGAAGCACTAGTTATCTTGCCTGAATAAAGTTGCTTTAACACTGATTGCAAAGCCAAAATTGGTGATGATGCTCATGGATCTTAGGACCTGGTGCCAACCTAAAGACGAAAAAATGCAGCTTAGATTAGTCCCACTCTGGGAAAAAAAAAAAAAAAAAGGAAATTTGGGGAAAAAATGCAAATAATACAAGTTTCACAAGTTCTAACAAAACCAGGAGAATTAATGTAATTTCTCAGCTCCTGAAAACCGAAGCCTGTAGGAACAAGTTCTGCTGCTTCAGCAGGAAGCCATGCCAGTCTCCGAGGGACATTTGCTGCCGTTGTCCCCAATATTCCCCGTTTAGCCAGGGTGCAGCTCACGCTCCGGTCTCCGCGTGCCGCCCAGACGCTGCCTGTGGTGACGGCAGCGCAGGAAGGGGAAGTTACAAGTGGCCGTATCGGGAGAGGATCTCTTGAAAATGCAGCGTTTCTTGCACGTTGCCCGCTTGAGAGCTCCGCGCACCGCGCAAACGCACGCAGGGTTTCCAGGTGTCGCTTTGCTCCTTGATAAGGGCGAAAAACAAGTCTGGGAATCACAGAGCACAGCTGGGGACAGAAAACTTTTGGTATTCAGGAAAGCGGACCCTGTAAGACCCGTGTCGAGGTAGGATTTGTAGCCCTTTCTCTGCAGAACCGCGACTGGTGTTCGTGCATGGGGTACGATGCTGGTTGCAGGCTGTCCCATTGCTCTGCTTTTGTCCTGTGTCCCCATGCTCTCACCTTACTCCAGGTGGGTTGAAGGGCCCTCAAATTCCTGCTGGCAGGAATTGTCCCGGCAGAAGGTCCTGAAGACGGCTGCTCCCCATCCCAAAGACCCCTCCAAAGGCAAGTGCGAAGGGTGAACTGGACTAAGGGGCACGAGGGCCACATACTCCCCTCTCTGCTTCTCCAAAAGGGCAGCTCAAGCTCTTGGCTTCTGAACGAAGCCATAGCACGTCTGTCTGCTCAACAAAATGGAAAGTTTTGCCTCTTGTTGTCTTCAGAGGTGGTTTCCAGCCATCAGTCACCTCCACCAGCTTATTTTGAGAGGGGAGGTCCCTGTGTGTGAAATAATGACACAGTTCTCTGACTCTCACAAGGATCCCCTGCTCCGAATGCTGCTGATGCACATAGACCCAGCAGCAGTTTATCCCCTTTTTCTCCAAGAAAGCCCAGGAGAAACTTGGAGCAGCTGCAGACGTTTGCCTTTGCAGCAGGGCATGGTGAGCAGCATCATGATCCAGGAGGCCCCCAGGAATGGGATTTTCTACATAGAAAGGTGCCCAATGCCCAAGGGACCTGGGAACTTCTGTTGACCTCCTGGAGCTGGGATGGAGCTACCCATGAGGCCACCTATGCTCACATGGGTCACAAAATCCAAGGGGAAGGCAGGGCCAGGATGGAACAGAGACAGAAAACTTGCTTACAGGGTCCAGGGACACAAGTCCTGCTGGTAGGAAGCCTAAAAGCTGCTAGAGAAGAGAGATCAGGAAGGGTTTGGATGTTGTTGGCCAGCACCAGAAATTGCTCTCCTCAATAAGCTCTCACATTTGCAGCCCTGCTGAAGCAGGAGGCAGACAGACCTGTCTGCAGTTGCTGCTGCCGTTGCCACTACTTCTTTCCATGATTTCTGGATTTCTGCATCGAGTCCAACGGACCTGGTCCAAACACCCCCATGGTGCAAAACACTCTGGTGTCAGAGAGACTGGGAGGGCTCAGGGTTGCTGACAGTGGAAGTTGTCGCATATAAGGGACTCCTCATCTACCATACTTGAGGGACATCTCCAGACCTTCCATTTCCCTGCATATTTCCCCTCTCTAAGGTGGAACATCCCTTGGATCTGCTGTCCTCTCCCACCATACCACAGCTCTCCATGCTCGAGCCCATGTCAGCAGCTTTCTTTGCCCCTCGTGCCCGTTGTCCCTATATCGTCCTCCCAGGCCTTTCCTCCTCAGGTCCTTTAGCTCCTCCATGGCCAGGGAAGGTGTCCCCAGGCTCCGGACCCCGACGTGGGTAGAGCACCAAGAGCAGTTCCCAATGGGGCTGCCTTGGTCACACACAGCACGCAGCTCGCGACTCCATTCCCAATCCCCAAGCATGACCAAGCTGCATGTCACGCTTTTCCGTAAAAAATGCTTCTATCCAATGTCACCATTACTGGTCATCGGCTCCCCGAGTCACGCAGCCCGCTTATTGTAAACAGCCTGCCCCGAAATCGCCATCCTTTTCGCACAAGAGTCAGAGAGAAACATCTTATTTTAGAAAGTCCCAGGAGGAAGAGGAAGGAAACAGAAGCATGTTAAAAATATTGTTGCTTTATCATGAAACGCTCTTTCTCTGACTTCTGTTTCTTCGGTCCCCAGGGTGGAAGTGATTCGCAGAGCTGAAGAGCCTTCTCCATCAGGCTCGGAACTATTTTAACTTTTAGGAAAATCGCCTGAAAGCCCAGCTATAAACACACGAGCGACCCAGCGCATTGCACTGATGAGATGTTTAACCAGGGGCTTTCATCTCCGATGAGGGGTCGGGAAGGTGACAGGACGGGAAGGGTTGACGTCCCAGCAGAGAGGGCGATGGACGGCCACCACCACGGGGCTACGGACCCTGCATTAAAGCATGACCAGATTTCTCCAGAAGTCGAGTGTTTCCCAGAAAAAGCTGAATCCCCTTGCACCACAGGCATCCTAACTGAGCAATCGCTCTTACTAAGCAGTAGCAGAGCAAATCTTCAGCCTCCTCGTGTCTACAAGGCTGACAAAACCTGTATCTGCTCACGACGATTAACAATAATATAGCGTTTCTTCACAGGGGCGAGGGTTGTCTCTTTGAGACGAGTTCCTCTGGTTACGCGCTAGCAGAGTTGCTTCCTCGCACAAAAATCTGCCGGTTCTACAGGAAACACGGGTAAGCAGCATCCTCGAATCCCCCAGTGCAAAAGGGCTGAGTCTCCGTGTTTGATTCCAGCCCTTGCTGTGATGCCATCCCCGTCTGCTTTGCTTGTCTGGGAGCTGCTTGGGCACCCCTGGCTCCGGTCATACCTGTCTCCAGCTGTATCCTTATGGACCATTCCAAGGCCTGAAGCTTTCCTGAATGTTTCCTGAAGGTTTCCCTGCGGGAGGAAACACGGGTGGGCACCATTGGCATTCAGGCAGTAAGAAGACGTTTGCAGAGGTGCGAGCCCTTGTTGGAGGTGCCAACGCTGCCCAGCCCACCCAGAGGTGGAATCATCCCATCCCCGAGTCATTCCAAGCTCCAACACATGGAGGGTGAGCTGGGAAATCACTGCATGCCGTGGTAGAAGCCAGTTAGAAGCAGGATCCAAGCCTATCCCTCTCCCAACGGGCTGTTCCTTCCCCTCTCCATCCCCAGCATCCCGCCGTCCCCCTGTCCTCACCACCAGCACCCCAGATCTGCTGCTGTCCCTCCTCTCTCAAGCTCCACCACTTGCTCGTGGTTCAACGCTGAGGTTTCTCACCTCCTTCATGAGGTGCCTCGTTCTCCTCCACTCTGTCTTTCCCCAAAGTCACAGGTTCTCACGTCTTCCACCCCTGCTGCCTCTGAGCTCCCCTTTCCGCGTAGGATTTCCCCTCCTGAGCGCAGTTCCTACCCCCGAGGCCGGCACCCTCTACGAACAGCTCGTCCCGGCCTCGCTGGGCTGCAGAGCAGGAAAAGGAGAAGGAGCGGCAGAAAAGGAGAAGGAATAAAAAACCGAGCGGCAAAAAAGCAGAAGGAATGACAAAGAGAAGTAGTGAAAATAGCAGAAGGATTGGCAAAATGGGGACACAGCTGACTTGACATCCCAAGCTGGCTCGGAGGGGAGGGAGGGGACGCGCGGTGGCTCATGCCACCCGGAGAAGGGGCAGCCTCTGGGTTTTGTGAGCGGATGGTAGAGAGTGTTGAGCAGCTCCATGCAGTTTGGTGTGAGCAGGGGTAGGACCGGAGCCTTCCCAAGCGCCTGGGATGCTCTCGGATGCTCCCAGCGCGGCCGCACGGCTCGGAAACGGCAAGCGGCAGCTTGCAGAGAGGCTTCAATAAACGCACGAGTGTGAACCCCAAAGTGTCCAGCCCCCTCAGGATCTGCAATAATGTGATCTCCAAACAGGAAACCAGGAATTCAGCACTTGTGCCTCCTTCCTTGGGAGCAATACTGATTTTATCACCGTGGTGGCATTTATTTCATATTAAACCTTTTACTGACAGTGCTCAGAGCTGCAAGATGCGCAATCCAGGCTCTTTTGGAAGCGGTGCGGATGCAGCCTGTGCTCATGCCCATGGGCCCCCACGGATGCCGGGCAGAGAGTTGGGACCCCCTCAGTGCTGCAGGAAGCCGGAATGCTCCCACATCCAGGCATCCCGGCAGGACCACGAGTGAGGAAGCTCTGGGGAACGGGCTGCTCACTGGTGAAGTCCAGGGGACCCCTCGCACGCAGGGGGACACACGTGTCCCCTCCTCCTCCTTGGACAGCCCGGCTCCCGGGAGCGGGAGGCTGCGCGGGGACAGCGCGTACGCGACCCCGCAGCTGCTGGCCTCTCGCCGCGCCTGCAACTTTGGAAGGGAGCCCTGGCTTTGGTGGAAGCGCGCTCGTATTTACTCGAGAAATAATTTGTTTTCCCCATGAGGAGCTAAGCATTAATATTAGAGTCCAGCAAAATCAGGAGCAGATGTCCCTCGGAATCACAGGGAAGGAAGACACCTTTATCGCTCCCAGAAGTGCCTCCGAGTCATTCCTTGGAAGCGCCCCAGTGTCCCCATGGGTCCCCATGGGCATTTGCCTCCCGTTTGGGGACAGGAGGAGCAGAGAGCTCTGCAGGGCAGGAGCCACGACCAGGAATGTGGGTGTCAGGGGGGCGATGCCAGATGTGGGGGGGATTCTTCAGCGTGTGGGTGGGCGCTTCTCGTCGAGGCGACTCGCGGCGGAAAGCGCCCGGGTGGAGCTGTGCAAACAGCCAAAAAGTCAGAAACCAGACACCAAAACGGGGCAAATTCGGGCAAAAACACTCGCACTTCGGCCAGGCGGAGCCAC
>JAWLRI010000041.1:1125855-1139027 GCA_034781795.1 Crypturellus tataupa
GCTCCGCGGTAAGTGCGACCGAGCCCGCCACTTGCGCGGGGGACACCCCGACCGCCGCCTCGGGCAGCGCGGGGACACGCGTGCCCCATGATCCCCCCCTCACCCCGGTGCGACCCCCTCGTCCTTCCCCATCCCCGCGAGCAGCGCGGAGCCGCCCGACGGGGCGCGCGCGGCGGCGCCGGGACCCCCGAGCGCCCTCGGGGTCTTGAGGAGGCTCCTTCATCTCCCCCTCTGCACACCAGACCCGTCCCAAAACGTGGCCGCGGCTTCACCCTCCTCCTCCTCTCCATTTAACCGGAGCGGTGGCTTTGCTGTGGTGGCACAATGGGGTTTATTTTTGGGTGGCATCATTAGATTTTAGTGGTTTTAGCGATATCCGTGTCATATCCAGCCGCGCCGCGTGGAACGGGACGCGGTGGAGCTGAGCCCGGCCGCCGTCGCTGGCGGCTCGGCCGCAACGCGGGTGTTTTTCCTCCGGCCGCCGTCAGTGTGTACATTCCCTGTCAGCTCCATGCACCAGCGCATAAATAAACGGTTCAACGACCTACACGCGGACAAATAAAAACTGGTAGCTGCTGTTTGTCACCATCTGACACCGTGCAGACCTGACCTAGGGCCCCGTCCGGGGAACTTGGGTTTTTTTTAAGCTGTTTGCATCAATTGCATCAGTTTTCGCTACGGTTAAGAAACCTGATGGATATCAGGTCTAAGATGCCTCCTGAAGCCCTGCTCTGTGTGGCTGCATGCTGTTTGCTGGCTTTTTTCGAAAGAAAGTCTTAAAGACTGAATCTTCAAGCCCTTCCCTGGGTTTCGCGTGATACCCTTGTTTTTACCTGAGCCTTTTAGGGTCTACCTGTGCTATCCGTCCAGCCTGGTTTGTCCCCTTTTCTGTTCATGCTGTGCAATGCTCATATCTGCCTAAAAATGGGGGGGAAACCCAATATGCAAAAGAGCTTCTGCCGGCCTCATAATCACAAACATCTTGAATATTTTTTTTCTTTTAACTCTGAGAAAGAACTGATATGTGCCGCTTGGGTAAGTATGGAGATTTTATCTGGGCAGTTTTCATGAGCTAATTTGGACAGCAGCATCTCGCCTGCGCTCAGGTGGTGCACGGCGCTGCCGTGCTCCGTGGCCAACCTGGTTTGAGCTCTGCATTCAGGATCCGGCACATGGGAATGGGCAAAAATACCCCGGCAAACTCATTGCCTCTCCCTGGGGCAAGATAACGTGTTATGAAGATGTATTGCGTCTCCATCGCCTGCTTTGCTCGGGGATCTTCGTGCCACCACTCGAGCCCTGGCTTGCACGGACCTCCCTGCCCGCAAGAAGTCAGAGAGGGGCAAAAAGCATCCTCTGCAGCAGCAAGTTTTGCTTCCCGTCACCTCCGTGCTCCCTCGTTGACGTCTGATGAGTTTTGGTGCGTTTTGCACCTTGCAGAGGGTCCAAGTCCATCTGCAGACTGCAGGTTTTCCTATAGCAAGCTGGAACATCCCGCTGTGCTTCCGAGCTCCCGAGCACCGTGGGGACAGTGACATGGAAGTGGCTGTGCCCCAGCACTGCCAGGCTGCTGTTCCTGATGGAACCATGTGCCCTTGGTTGAGCACATCCACAGTGCGTGTCTCATAACCCCGCTGTTACCTTCATCCTTGTTGCTCCAAGCCGTGTTATTTCCCCTCCCCGTGTATCAGGTGCTTCCGACAACCGGGGTTTTGCAGAATCCCGCTTGCAATTTCAGATCGTTTACCTCAATCATGAGATACTAAAATGAATGAGAAAAGTACGTGAGGGCGTGTTTCGCTCTTGCTTTTCTTGAAGCAAATCCAAATTAGGATTTGCCTGCAAATGGATTCTTAAACGACGGGGGAAATCTTCCTGAAAGATGGCTGAGCAGACCTGAAAACCAAATTCCGGACGATCACTTTGGAAAGCACGGCTGTGAATGCTGCTCCGTGCAAGGCTCATCACTGAGGATTTTTATTAGCGCTGCAAGTTGAAAACGAGGGCTGGAATGTGGAATGCGGAAACGTTGCCCCCGGAGGAAACCTTGCTGGCACTTGGGGCAGGAAGGATGCGGCCACCGCCGAGGACTTCTGAGAAAGTGACTGCTCATCCCGGATCTTATAAGCCACAACTATAGTTTTTCTATTAATAATTACAATACGCATATCTAATATATTAGGTCTGTACCAGTCCACATCCCTTCCTAGCTGCTGTCCTCTTTAAGAGGGGGTGTTGCCTTTTTTCCTATTTAATAATTTTGCTTTATTTTCATGCGCTTCTCTATAACTCACCTCACTCTTTCATCCTCAGGTCCCAAATCCATTGCCAGGCAAGACCAGTCACACCCGGGAGACATGACCATCCTGTCCGACAACTTGTCGTGCCACCACGCCATCGATGACTTCCGCAACCGCGTGTACTCCACCCTGTACTCCATGATCTCCATCATGGGCTTCGTGGGCAACGGGGTGGTCCTCTACGTGCTCATCAGGACCTACCGGCAGAAGACGGCCTTCCAGATCTACATGCTCAACCTGGCCGTCTCCGACTTTCTGTGCGTCTGCACGCTGCCCCTTCGGGTCGTGTACTATGTCCACAAGGGAAACTGGTTCTTCAGCGACTTGTTGTGCAGGATCAGTTCGTACGCACTCTACGTCAACCTCTACTGCAGCATCTTCTTCATGACCGCAATGAGCTTCTTCCGCTGCATCGCCATCGTTTTTCCAGTCCAGAACATCAACCTGGTGACGGAGAAGAAGGCCAAGTTGGTCTGTGTTGGCATCTGGATCTTTGTTACGCTGACGAGCGCTCCCTTTCTGCGCAACGGGAGTTACGAACACGGCAACAAGACCAAGTGCTTCGAGCCTCCCGAAAACTCCCAGAAGACACATCTAGTCGTGATCCTGGATTTTATTGCTCTGTTCGTGGGCTTCATTTTGCCCTTTGTTGTCATAACCATCTGCTACACCATGATCATACGGACCCTGATGAAGAACTCCCTGAAGAAGAACCAGGCCAACCGCAAGAAAGCCATCTGGATGATCATCATCGTGACGGCGACCTTCCTGGTGAGCTTCACGCCCTACCACATCCTGCGTACGGTCCATCTGCACGTGCTGAGGCTGAAGAACGCCAGCTGCGAGGATGCCATCTACTTGCAGAAGGCTGTGGTGGTCACGCTGCCCTTGGCGGCGTCCAACTGCTGTTTTGACCCTCTTCTCTACTTCTTCTCGGGGGGCAACTTTCGGAAGAGACTCACCACGTTTAGGAAGGCCTCTTCCTCCAGCATAACGCAGGCCTTCAGGAAAAAGTTCTCCATAAAAGAGAGGGATGAGGAACCCTTTGGAGAAAGTCAAAAGGCAAATGGGAACACAAAGGCGGACCATTCGTAAGAGCCTTGAGTTTTCCTGTGGGATCTCAAGGGGACAACTGAGATCGCAAAACTTTTGGTGACGATGAACAAAGCCCATAAATCATTGTCACAATTAGGTATGTAACAATTAGAGTGGACAGTTTTGCCCTAGTCTACAGTTTACCCTCATTGAAAATGGGGCCGAGACTGTGAAGTGATGAGGAGCATCAGTTTCCTGAGCTGGAGGAAACCCACACGGTGCCCATGGCCATGTCTGGCCCCTTGCTGGGTGCGTTGGCATCACTGGTTGTCACATGAAGCCCCATGGACATCTCCTTGGAACGGGTTGGCTTGGGCTGGCCTCGTGCAGGACAGTCCGTCCTTCTGGCATGTCGCGGAGAAGATCCAGTCCCAGTCCCATGGGAGGATCTTTGGGAAGCGCTGGGCACAGGGAGCACCAAACGGCGGTCACGAGCCAGGGCAACAGAAAACTGAAACCTCCCTCGCTCACAGGATGAAGAAGGTTTGGGCCGTGTTTCCTGCGTAAATAGGAACTTTCAAATCTTAGAGATTAAAAAACAAAAGACAGAAAGAAATTCCTGTGCTTTTCAGGTTAACCCACTAAAACAGCATCAAGCTCCCTTCCTCTCAAGGGACGCAGCAAAGTTGGGATGCACGATCCAGTAAGAGGAACAAGAGTCGCATTAAGACTAGAGAACAGGGGTTAATAGCAACAAGTGGGTATGTTTTGATGTTGTGGTCTCTGTGTGAAGCTACTTCATGCAAATAACTTCAAGAAAACTGTGGCCCTGTAAAATAAGAGTGAGCAGAAGGGTCTGGGTCTGTGGCAAGGGTTCCTGCTCGAGATAAGTGAACTTGGCAGTTGCACAAGAGGGTTAATGTCTTCTGAGTCATCAAACGGCACGGGGAAAAGTAAATACGACTGCAAAATAATTTGTAGATGTGAATTTGTAGATATGAAGCACTGAAAAGCCTCTTTGGAAGATGTTAGGGGTCTATAAATTGGGGAAAGCCGGGGAGTTTGCCGCCCTGCGGGTGCTCACTGCTCCGGGGAACGGTAGCAACACTGGCCTAGACTTCCTGCATGTCACTACTGGGTATCATTAATGTGTCTCAGAGCATAAGGGTATTGCGTATCTGTAAATATAATTCATCTTGGAAAACTGAGCTTCTGAACATATAGAAAAAAAAGCACATTCCGCAATTTTTAAACTTTATTGTGTATTGTACAGTAAAGTTATATGTAATATATAAACGTGTTACCACCCACTTTATTGCACTGAGTTTTTTTATGTTTCGTTTTAATGAAATAGTGGGAAGGGCAAGAGGAAGTTGAGGGGTTTTCTTTGCAATGGGGAAGCAAAGGAACTGCAGAACTGAAGAGGCTGTGCTGTGCACCGAGGTTTGGGCAGGACGCAGCAGGGAGGGTAAGCAGGGACTGAAGTGACACATGCACAAGATGCCACCCGCTGGGAGCGGTGTCACCCGCCGGGTAACTGCAAGTGGTGGCACTCGCATGCATGGAAGCAAACGGTCGGGAAGCGAAGCTGGAGGGATGCGGTGCCGGGGAGCAAACACAACTGCTGGAAATGCTGGAAAAGGGCCGGAGCGGTGCAGCGTTCCGGTCTTGGAACGGTGCACGGGGTTTTTTTGGTGCATTCGCTGCGATTTGTGGTGCAAGAGTGTCACCTAGCGCTTAGCTGCTCGCAGAGGAAATGTAGAAGCTGCCCAGAGCTTCCTCACTTGCTCCGTGTGGCTTTGTGTGAGACGCCGGGTGCGAGACGCAGGTAACGATTTATCGGTTTAATGCGCGAGGAGCCTCAAGCGGCTGCACTGGCGGAAATTTCCTGCTTTAAGAGCAATGCACCTGCATCAACCCGGCCAACGGGAGTAATTCCATGAATTTCAATTTAGCATTTTTTCCCCTTTCCGCTGCACTCTGAAATCAGAAGAGGGACGGCTCCCCTGCAGCAGGAGGGGCTGTCCTGCACTGACAGCAGAAGGGATGATCAGATTGCAAGGAAATTATATATATATATATAAATGGTAAGGATGAAGGAAAGGATAGGGACTTTAAAATCCTGTCTGTATAATAAAATGCTGGTAGAAATGCAGGGGAACTAAGTGATCACAGCAGTTTCTTTTGTGTCCGGCGCCCGGACTTACAAACACATCTTTTGGTGCTGCAAGCTTGGGGACTGAACTTTATCTCTCCGGAATGATTAATTGCAGCTCTGCGAGTGTCCACGTGTGCAAACGAACATTTTGGGTATGTGCAGACTTGACGGGAAGCTGAAGCTGATCCATCACTTTCCTGGCAGCTGCTCTGGCTTCCCTGCCAGAACAGAATCATGACGGTTGGAAAAGACCTTCAAGATCATCACATCCAACCACACAGCCATCCCCACCGCACCTACAAGTTAGCAAACCTATTCCAGGCTTTGCACCGGCTTCGCAGAAAGACACCGATGGCAGCAGCTTAGGCAAAGAGTTGTGTGTCCTCTGCCTGGGGAGCCGAACCCCTCAGCTGGGTTAGATATTCTGCTTTTCCTTTTTTTCCATTTATTTCTACTGGATATTTGTGTGAACGCAGCAGCGTTGCAGTGGGAGATGCTGAATACACCTGGCTGTGGTCGAGGGGACGTTGTGCTGGCAAAGCGACCCTTCTGCTGTTAGAGGGATGTTGTGAGCGTTGAACGAAGGCTGCAAGGGAGAAAAATAAATAGAATATAAGGTATTATCCACTTCATAAAACTGTTCAACCCTCCCTGCACCAAAAAAAACTCAAAGAGGACAGTGACAGTAAGGAGTTAAAGAGCAGAATCCCTGGTTTTATGCTTGTTTCTGCTGCAGATCGCTATATGTAAGTGTTATTTATCCAAGGATGTCCATGGCAAGGAGCTTGGGGGCCATGGGGGGACACTGGAACCCACTGCCACCTCATGTCCCGCACCCAACACGGCCTCGGCAGCGTTAGGGCCAACAGGGAAAGTGAAAAGCCGGTTGCCTCATTTTCCTGAAATCAGAATCCCCCGTTTCTTCCAAATGTGCCTTCTGGGCTGCGATAAACACTGAGGCCACGTGCGCTGGCCGGGGCCGCCGCTTGTAGATGGCTTAACTGGGGCAACGAGTCCTGCTAGATTATTCGCAGTACAAATATTTATTTTTTGAGGCTTTTCTCAACCTCCACTCGCAGAGTGCAGGATGGTCAGAAGCAAAGACGGTCGTTTCATGGTCACTTCTGACCAGGCAGCTCCTGGCCGGTCACCAGGTCCCATCCCACCGCTCCAACAGGACACTTCCCTTTCTTCTTCTTTTCCCCTTTTCCCTTATTCATTGTCCTAGCAGGTTCCCCCACAAGGTGATCAAGCCTGGGGAGGAAGGGGCTTATGCAGCCACCGCAGGCAGGGACCTTCGTGGCCGCTTGGATCTTCTTTTCTGAGCCCTTTCTTCTTTTCTGAGACCTTGGACCTTTCTTTTCTTGGACCTCTTTTGTGAGGACAGAAACTAGACCCGTGGCATTCTCAAAGGGAGAGCACCAGCCCTGAACAAAGCAGCAGATTGCAATAATAGATACAGTATGGAGGCTTCCTCCAGGAGCCAATATTTGTATTCTTCACAGCTGCATCTTTTTCTTTCCCATTTTTTTTTTTCTAGCCTGAAGTGCTCCCAAGTGCTCCGTGCCATGTGGCTGCTTCTTATTTGCACCGAAGCCCCGACTCGTTGCTGCTCTGCGCTCTCGTGGATTCCATGTGCTCCGGCAAAGCCCATGGAAGCCGCTCGTGCGAGGGCATCGCCGGCCCCTCTGGTGGCCACGCGGGTCGGGATCCCGCGCTCCGGCCCCACGGGGTTGGGAGCACCAGGGCTGGAAGACCCCAGCACGGAGCAGGGGCCTGGGGGCCTCGATGGAGCCAAAGAACAGAAAAGGGACTGGAAACAATAAGGAGGGTTGGGATTATTGGAGAAGAGAGCGAGTGGAAGAGGTTGCCTGGGGACAGTGAGGAAAATGCCAGATAGGAAAGAACTAGTGCGAGGGGAAAGACAATGGGAAAAGGAGCAGAGGAGCAACAGGAAGGCATGGGAAAACGGGGCAGAGCCATCCGTGACGGCAGACGGGCAGCTCTGCTGCCCCTCTGTCCATCTCCACCACGGCTGCATTGCGCAGATGGAAATCTTTTCCTCCGTGCATGGAAAAAAGTTGAAACTTAGTGCAAAGCCGTGATGCTGCAAGGGAAACACGTCTTTTTTTCTCCTCCCCAAATGCAAAGAGAGGGGGAATTAGAAATCACGGAGTAACCAGAGCGGTGGGCGCACCCGGGTGACCCGCGGGAAGGCAGGGAAGCGGCAGCAGCGTCAGAGCGGGAGGGAAGCAGCGAGGCCGGCGGCGGGCGCAGCGACACACCGGGGCTCCCGGCTCCCGGCCGTCCCCGGCCGCAGCCCCGCAAGGCACAGAGCTGCGTTTCGGCAGCAGAGCTCGCAGCCTTTTGTCTGATGGGCAAATCAGTTCCAAATGTGGAAATTTCAATGCGGCCTCCAATTTTGTCACAGTCGGATTTATTCCCACTTGTTTTCGTTCCTTTCCACCCCTCCCCTGCTCTCTGCTCCACACAAATCGGCCCTGGCTCTTCCCTTCACCTCTCCAAGGCTCTTCTGCAGCCGAGCTTCAAGCAAAGCGCCGGTGTTGGCAATGAGACCGAATCTGGTATCTGATTCCTATCTGGGTCCTTGGCTAATCGGAGGAAGAAGGGAGCAGAAAGGCCTTGCGGGAGGCGTGTGTGGCCAGCAGCAAGTCCGGGGCGATGCTGGAGCCGTGCCGGGGAACACCACGTTCCCGCCGCCCAAGGCTGGGCATTTCCTAGAAGTTTTCTATATTTACAAGCGCCGGCGCGAGGCTTTGCAGAACCGGTCGTTACCAAGCCGCGCGCAAGCAGCCCTTTGCCCTGCAGTCCCATGGCTCTTTTCTGGGGGAGAAAAAAGGAATAAATAAAAGCAGAAGTTGGAGTGTCAATGACAGGGACAGAGCTCGGTGCCGAGGAGGCCAGCCCTACGCTCCGGCCTGCCCGGACAAACCGTCCGCTGCACCACAAACCTCCCCGAGCCACCACGGTGCAATTTGCTTCCCGTCTCCGGCGTTCGCCCCGCTGGTGCCTGCGGGTTTTCCAGGCACCCCTGCTCCCAAAATCGCAGCAGCTGGTGAGAGGGAGCCTCGGCAGCACCGAGTTTGCTGGGAGGCTCTTCCACACTGCTGCGTTTCTGAGGAATTCAGTCCAAGCAGGGACTGGGATAAAGACGTGGGGTGCAGCCAGCACGCAGAGTGTTTATACAAGGTCTCCGCCACATAATAAGCGAGAGAAAATGTCGTAAAACAGATGTTCTGTGCAAAGTGCAAGCTAGCCCGGCGCTGAACCTCATTCCTTTCCACGTGTAACGTCCAGCAGCACGCGGCGCGTTCACGACGCTCTGCGGAGGCTTCTCCATCTGTTCGGCACCTTCTCCATCATTTGGTACCTTCATGTTGTGGGTGCAATGATGTTATTTGCTATGTGCTGACCCCAAGGGGGATTTTTCTTGAGTTTCTCTGCAAGAAGTTTCTGGTCTGGGATGGATTCACCTCTGCGAGGGCTTTGCCTCCTGCCTGGAGAAATAAGTACATAAAAGCAGTGCCAAACCTCTGCCAAAGTCACCTAGCAGCTCCCTCTTGCCTGTCTGCATCAATGACAGTAATCTTTTCGTTTTATTTAAAATATCCTTTTTCATTCTCTAACGATAGCCATCGGCTGCAGTTCTACCAGGAGCACATAGCCACGCGCCTATGCGAATACTGCTGGACTCCACATCTAACTTAATCCCTTCATCAAAAATGGCATTATTGGGTTACTGGGGCGAAACTATGGCACGAAGCGCTGAAATGATTTGATGCTTCTGATGAGTTCAGACAGCGGTGACGGATGCAAAGTCATTTCTGCTGGAGGACGATGTGCTCCAGGGGCTCCCTTGCAAGCAAGCGGCAAGATCTTGGGAATGGGCAGGATTTCGCACAAGCAGCAGGAACTACGGAGCAGACTCTGCTCCTCCTGCCCCGCTGGCTCTTCCTGGGGCGCTTCCCGGGTTATGGAGTAGCTCTCCACACAACCCTGCTCCGGCACTGTTTGCTTTTGAGGATCCGAGCACACGCGCTCCCAACAACGCAGGGCTTGATAAAGGCTTGTTTGCAGGTTGCCTTGCCTCGCTCCCTCCCTCGTGTACACAGCGAGTTGGATAAAAAGGGAAAATGCAGCGTGTCCCAGACCTCTCTGGGTCCAAATGAATCCCAAGGAAGGGTGTCTTTACTAGGAAGCAGTTAAAATAACCAGAATTGTCATTATTATTGCTATGCAAGTACAGAAAATATATATATATAAAATTTATTACAGGCTTGATGGAGAAACCGCAGCAGCTGCTAATCACCACGCTAAGCGGGCGGCTGGTTGGGGTGGACTGTGCCCACTGCTTGCCACGTCCCACCGTAAGCGGCCGTTTATTCTGTTTTTCCAGCACCCGCCTCGTTCCCCGTGTCCAGAGTGGAACTCGTGCTCGGTGATATCCCCCTTATCTCTCATTCCTCCACTTTCTGTTGAAGGCCTTTCTTTTCCATTTAATATTCTATTAGTTTCTTTTTCTCCTTTTTTGTGTATTAATTCACCTAGAACAGTAGAACTAGCAAAGACAAAATAGAAATTATAATTCAAGATTCTTAAAGGAAGAACGAGCATATTTTTGGCACAGCTTCTTGCCTTTATTAAGCCTGACTCTCCTTAACACTCCTTTTCCATTCCAGAGACACGGCCCTTCCTTTATAAGCCCAGATTTCTTCCTATTTATGCTCCCTTCCCTCCCTCCTGACTCATTTCCACTTCCCATTTTGATAGCTTTTTTTTTCTTTCCTTTTCCTCCTACTGAATGATTCCTGATCTTATATTCCGCTCTCTTTAATCCCTTCTTCCCTCCTTGCTGCATTGCCCACTGTGGCTTTCACGCCCCAAGAGCGCCTTGCTTATCAGGAATGATCCCACAACACTGGGACCGGGGCAAAATGTCACAGTGTCCCCA
This sequence comes from Crypturellus tataupa, assembly GCA_034781795.1. NCBI lineage: Eukaryota > Metazoa > Chordata > Aves > Tinamiformes > Tinamidae > Crypturellus > Crypturellus tataupa. The sequence goes on from JAWLRI010000041.1 coordinate 1,136,321, forward strand.
ACCACTGCAAAGCAGCGAGGGAAACAGTCAGCCCTGCGTGTAAAACCTGACCTCGCCGCTGTCCTTGCACGGGCCTTACGATTAATTCCAAAACACAACAAAAGCGCCGCAGATTCATTCCCTTCTGTTTTGCAGTCTCTAACCCATCTACCTCGGATTTCTTTCCAGGCAATTTGGTGCAAACTAATCCTGCAGGATCTCTCTTCTGCACAGCTTTGCCACCTGCAGCACCCACCGCTGCGCCTTGAGACACCTTCCAGCTTCAGCTGAAGAGGATTCTCCTAGACTGTCATCCTGTATCAACCTGAAGGCAGGATGCACACAGCAAACATTTGGTCATTTATTTTCTGCGGTGCGGGAATAATTCTTGCACTTGGAGCAATTTTAGGGCTGAAGGAGCCCTGGAGCTTGTGGAATGTGGACAGGCTTCCTATGGTTCATCCTAAGCCTCAGCAGCAACTCGCTATCATTTTGTAAGCTTTTCTGTGAGATATCATGAGATATGCTAAAATTACCAGTGAATACATTGCAATAACACATAATATATTTAGAATGGAAAACTAGAGGGGAAAACACTGATTTAATGAGGGAAGGAAAGGAAAAGGAATTTTTCTGAGTGCTAAAACACCAATCATTACCCACAAAGGAATTATTTTCATAATTGAAGCCGGGAAGCCCAAAAGCCTTTGACGCAAATAAAATGTTCAGTATTCACCTCCAAAGACGGTCTTTATTCTGGATATGGGACACAGTATGCTGGGGATGGGGAATCCGGCCTCTGGATATCGCACAACGCCACCAGTCATAACTTTGAAGGTTTCGCTGGCAATGGATAAATATTGAGGCTGTGAATTCAAAATAGTCCTTGAATCCCTGCCTTCAGTAGTCACATTCATTTTAAGCAATATATTTCCAGTTTGCAAATCGCATCCTGATGGGGCTCTTTCAGAGGATCTCCTCCCCAAAATTAGGTAAAAAAAAACATTTTGCTTAAGAAATGCAGTCCCCAGGGCATTGGATATGCTTCACTGCAGATTAGTTAGAGCCTGTGGAGTTATGAGATTCCTGAGATGGAGAGCTGGAGATTCCAGGAATTCTCTCCAAGGTGAAATGATTAACCAGCCTTTTGTTCCTGGACAACAATAGGGCAGAAAGCAGGTCTGCCTTCCCCCGTCCGAGCTTGCCATGTATTTTTTCTGAAGGATTTATAGGCCTGAAATCCGAGATGGGGCTAGATTTTCATTCTGCAATTAGCAGTGCGATGCAAAATATTAGTGATCAAAGTAAGATATGACCTGAAAGAGCAGCAGCTTATCTCCTCTGAGTCCTCTTCTGAAGGTTTAGACCTATTCTATAAATAATTTCTAATTTTTGGAGCTGTAGTAAAATGTGTGATGTGCTGATCCTTGCTATTCAACACGGCAAAAATAGGAGCTGCTGCTTATCTGTATCAGAATCAGGCCTGCTGTCACATGCATGCGGTAAAACTTGTGGAATAGGTAGAAAGAAGTGGAAAAGTCTGTGTGGAGACCAGGAAATACTAATTATGTCACCAAGAGGAGAAATGTCCTGTCTTGTCCACCCAAACCTGGCCATCCCAGCTACCAAATTTTGCCTTTCGGATCACAAAGGACATTGCATCCATCTGTTCCAACAAAGCGGCTCTTATACCTGTCCCAAAGCTAAAATTCAAGCACTTAGGGGACTTCCAGCAGCAGACTTTGATGCTAAATGATTTCTTTCTTAATTAGACGTCTAAGAGATGGTGAAAATACTAAAGTGAATCAGTGGAACATGGCAGGAGATCTGAATCTCTTCCATTTACATTTAGTATGTAAACTTTAGGTCATGCTCCCTATTCCTGTTTATTCTAAAGGTTTTAAGGTGGGATTTGATATAGTGACAGAAAATAAGCAAAGATCACCAAAGGAAAAGGTAACAAGCTCCTTGCAAGAATCATTCCTTTTAATATGCCAATACTGCTGTTTGGCACATATATATATATATACACATACATAAAACATATGTGTGTGTATATATATACATACACACACATATTGGCTTGTCTTCTCCCCCCAAAATGATGTAGAATATGATTCTTACAACTTATTTACTCACTAAAAACCTGCCCTTTGTTAGACATACACCTAAGCTCAACCCCAGGTAGGCGTACGGCTTGGCTACGTATTTTTAAGGGTTAGTTTCTTCATATACATTACCCAGTCTGTGTTTAAACGCCGGATTTGAGTTTTTTTTCCTGTAAATTCTGCTCTTCGCAATGGCAGCAGGCGCCTCGCTGGCGTGTGTGCCCCGTGTGCCTGGAAGCTTCTGGAAACCTCTGGAAGCTTCTGCAGGGCATGGAGACGGGCAGCAGGCTGGGGCAGGCCGGAGTCCCCCCGGTGCTGTCCCCTTGTTGTCACCGGAGGGGAGGGCAGCGTGACGGGGCGGCCGTGACGCTCGCCCTGGGCCGCGCGGCGCTTCGGCCACCACACGCAGCGCCTCGCGCGTGGCCACCCACCCACCTGGCACCTCCGCCTGCTCCGTGTCACCTCAGCCACGACGAGCCCCTTCTCCCCGCCTTGGCGACCACGTCTCCGCGACGAGGGGGCGACGAGCCACCTGCACCCTCCCCATTGCCCCTCCGCCGCCCCCCCGCGCCTCTTCCCGCGGGCGCGGGGGGCTGGACACGCGGGGACGTTTTTGGTTC